>JARFXV010000522.1:160000-512010 GCA_031761425.1 Cosmopolites sordidus | reverse complement strand
GTAATCATCATAGATGACGTCACAGTGCCATTGTGACCAATAATTTTCAATGGAATCCTATGGCAAGTAACACCTCGTTTGAAAGGTTTTTAAAAGGCCTATTCAACTATTCTAATTTTGATTGGGTTCAAGGTAATTTTGATGCATAAAATAAATAAATAGTAAATTTTCAGTTTAGCGTATAATTAATACAGTTTCACATGCCCGCTCTTACAGCAAATGTTCAAAATGCCTTCCACCTACTTCCTGACAGTAAAACATCCTATTGGTAAACTCTTGTCGCATTCGATGAAATGTTTCAAATTGTTCTACACTCTTCAATAATTCATTGTTTTAAACATCCATACAGTCAGGTGTAAGCATATACTTTAGATTTAAGGTACTCCCACAGAAAAAAATCCAAAGGCGTAAGATCCGGTGACCGAGCCGGCCATTCTATCGGATCTCATCGTCCAATCCATCTACCACGATATTCCTGATCCAAATAATGTCTTATTGCAGCACAACAGCGTGGAGGAGCTCCGTCTTGTTGGAACGTGATTTCGAAGTTACCAAATTCATCTCGATTGTTTTCCAGGATTTCGAGAATTAGTGGCTCAATCGCAGTTTTTAACATATCCACGTACGCTTTACCGGTTAACTTGCCATTCAAAAATATAGGCCCAACTATGTAGTTTCCCAGAATACCTGACCAGACATTTACATTTTCTGAAAACTGTATATGTTTCTCACTAAACACGTTAGGATTTGTATCACTTACATTTTGAGTGGTCACATTTCCATTGAGGTAGAAAGTACTTTCGTCACTAAAGCAAATTGTTTTTAAATAATCTGGCGCTTGATCAATTCTAGCGGTCATATTTTCACAGAATTGCGGTCTTCGGTCGGGGTCGTCATCTGAAAGTTGATGCACGATTTTTAATTTATAGGGTGATTTTTTTTCAACACCCGGTGCACCGTCCTTTGACTTCACAGGTAGATGCAACTTGGGTTGTAGAACAAGTAGGGTTTACTACCTTTTCAGCAATTATGTCAATTTCTTTGTCATTAGAAATTTTTCGTCTGGCAGATCGTTTTGCATCTTTAACACTCCCAGTTGTTTATAAAGAAGCTCCCTGAAATAAGGCCTCGATATAGGGCGATCGGGATACCTCTGATTAAAAAGGCGCTCCGCAGCATGAAAATTCTTTACGCATTCACCAAGCATTAATATAGCTGCCATCTTATCTTCTAAACTACTGCCTTTATTTAGAAACTTAAACGTTTCTTGCAAAAAGATTTCAAGTAAATATTCAAAAACTGAAACCATGTAAAAGCAGAAAAAGTCAAATAAGTTGGAAAATTACAAAAACGTCAACTTTTGGTGGACTTATGAATCTGTATTAATTATACGCTAAACTGAAATTTTAGTATTTATTTATTTTATGCATTCTAGCTACCTTGAACCCAAAGTTCAATGGTTGAATAGAACTTTTAAATACCTTTCAAATAAGTCACTTGCCATAGGATCCCATTGAAAATTATTGGTCACAATGGCATTGTGACATCATCTATGATGATTACGTCATCAGTTATCACTAGAAAAGGAGTTTACATCCAGTCATTAGTTTAAGTAAAACCGTTCAAAAAATAGGGGGGACTTTTGGCTATATTATATAAATATATATATATATATATATATATATATATATATATATATATATATATATATATATATATATATATATATATATATATATATATATACATTATTTTATATATTTTGTATACTTCCAATAAGAGATCCTAATATTATTACCTATATTACTGGTTTGTTGCAACTAAAATGGGGGGATAAACTGGCATATCTATCAGATCCAGTTGTTAGTACACTTTCCCAAGAAAAATATGCCTGAAGTTATTCCAAAACAAGAATTAAGATGAGGACAATGATTAACACAATGACATTTATTTTAATAACTAAATCTTTTCTTAGTCTCCCTCTACTAGTAAAAGATCATCATCTCAATTTGACATTGCCACAAATGTCAAGAAGAATATATAGAGGCAAAACGATAAATGGAAGATAGGAAAGATGTATACAAACCGTGAAATTTGTAAAATCTATAAAGAATCAACAATTCAGCAGGTAATAAACTCAAAAAGACTTCAATGTCTGGGATACCTTGAGCAAATGGACAATACATATTCTCTCTTGAAAGAGGAATAGCATGAAAACAACCCAAAGGAAGAAGAGGAAAGGGGAGCTAAAGAGATAGGAAATAATGTGTAATATGACTTCCGGACAAAGAGCTAGGAAATATGAATAAGATCTGAAGAAGCTTGCAAGAGCACACACAGAAGTACCAGAAGATGCACTAGGCCGTGGTGGTTCCATCAGTTAGCCATCTAAGTCTCCAGACATAAATCACTAGATTACGGACTATGAGGATGAATATAAATGATGTTTACAGAGAAAATGATGTTTATAGAAATAAACAAGTGAGATGAAATAATTGTAAAACTTTTCCCAGCTCAAACTGTTTTGCGAATGAATACTTGAAATTCTTGCTTCTGATAATAAATGTTGAGGGAATATCTCCATTTATATAACATATTTATTTTAATATTTATATTTTAAATAAGACTGATCTACCATTCTTCATATTTTGTAAGGCCGTAACCTGTATCGGCAGTTGAGGGTAACATGTATCGGCTTCGGTTGTTATATTCAAAGAATTCAGTTGCCACCCTGTATAATATAATAATTATGATTATGAAAACATATAAAATTATCGAAACTAAACAGAAAAATACCATCATTCGACATGCCGATCGACACTCGTCATGTACAGGGTGGGGAAAAACCCAAAATAAAATTAAAATCCCCATTTTGAACAGACATATTTTTGGTTTAACGTTTTTTTCTTCTTCTGTTTTTCGATTTAGAATAAGCGAAAAGTCCAGTGGATTTGAAAAGGGAGCGACATTCAATTGGAGAATGAGCACAAATTGTACGAATTTACTTTGAAAATGGAAGCAACATTATTTCAACTCAGCGTAAATTTCGATGAACTCTGGTGGAACTACGAACGGCAAAATTAGCTGAAAACATCCAACTTGTTAGGGAAAGTGTACGGGAAGCTCCAGGAATATCAACTGGACGGTTTCTACCGTGTATTTTAAAGTAAGATCTCCATAATGTATCCATAAAAATACCAGCTAACGCAAGAGCGTAACCCACATAATTGTCTGCCACCCTGTATATAACATGGAGTAAATATCAATGTATATTATCCCCCCGTTGGTAACGAAACGCACAAAACAAAACAAATTAAAAAAAATAACGAAAATTATGTGAACGAAGATGACAAAATGTAAATGATTTACGTTATTGATATGTAATAATAATTAATTGGCTCGAATTGCACATAAAAGCTTAGTATTGTGCCATGCTTAGGGCTAACACGGATCAGCGTGATCTAAAGAACGAATTAAAAAAACAAAACCAAAACAAAAACAAAATGGGAGGGTAGAAGTGTGGTATTGAGTGTGGACTGTCTTGTTTTCTGATACTATTCTAGAAAAAAATCTATCTCAAAAAAAAAATACCTAAAAAGATTAGTTAAAATAAGGCAGGCATCAGAATATTTCGATTATAACAGGAAAAAAGTCTACAAGTTTTTCATTAGTATAAATATATGTTTTGTAAAATTGTCAGTAGGTCAGTCAACATAATAACCAAATAAAAATGACGATTACAAACAAACAAAAAATATTATCTAAAAATACTTTGACATATCTTGATCAAATATTGTTAAGTGTAGAAGTCAGATCAAAATATACCAAAATCCCTGCAATATTAGTAAACATTAACCATCGAGTGTACACACTGATCGTTGCGATTTTCTAAAAAAAAATATATAAGCTCTTTTATTTTATCATAATGAAAATTACAGTAAATATGGAAAAAAAGAACAATTTTCTTATAGTTATTTATTACCATAACATTCAATACTGATGATGGAACTACTGCTATATTAAAAAATCAGAAACCTACAAACCCATAAACCTCTTCTTGGATAATATACAAGAATAGTTCACGAATTATGAATTAATTATATATATACATATTTTTTTTGAAGCCAACCATTCATCAAGCCAAATTTTCACTTTTTAGTAAGAATGTAAGTGTTATTCTGAAAGTCCGTGATGTATCGAACGAAATAAATCTAAAAAATAATAATAAAAATAAATCTAGTCTAAAAGGGCTACGTCCGGTGAATATGGCTAGTAGGGTAGTACGTCCCATTTAACGTTTTCCAAACAGTTTTTTATATATTTTTCAACATAGGGCCGAGCATTATCATATTGAAAAATGACTTTATCGCGTCTTCTGATCGTTTTTCCTTCACTGCTCGGTTCAATTTTATTAAATATTCGGGAATTTACAAATATCGGTATCGATCACCAACAATCGTTTCATCAGGTTTCAGCAGTTCGTAATGCACAGTTCCCACTGCATGTAAGGCACTGGTTGTGATGTTGAAGGCTGGCCTGGATTAACCCATGATTTTTTGCACTTTGGGTTATCAAAATAGATCCACTTTTTATCACCACTCCGTGCAAAAAACATTTATTTTCCGCCTGGCAAGCAAAATTTCACAAGTGGTTTTTCGCCTTTCAAGGTATCTATCCTTCAATTCATATGGAACCCATTTACCTTCCTTCTGGATCTTTGCCAATGCGTGTAGACGTTCGGAAATGGTGGATTGGGCAACATTCAATGCTTCTGCCAATTGTTTCAACGTATGAGTCTTCATATCAATGTTTTTTGCACAGTGAAAATTAATAATGGACTAGCTTTTAAACTCGTATGGTTACCCTCCAAAATGCCATAGACGACATTAGTCTATACCAATAAATGTATTAGTAACGCCATCTCTTAGCAAAATCGACATTATTAACCGAAATACATAATACTTTTTAATGAATGTAACTGTGGTTATAATCTGATAGGTTTCTAGTTTTTTTTTAATTGGGATTTTTCGCTTTTTTATACAAGATTGTCAGAGCTTCGGTCCAATTCTTTAGTATCTGACCTTAACGTAAGCAGGTGTTTAAAAGGGTAGTTATTTCTTTTACTAAATGATCTCCACCATATTTCATCACTTCAACCAGAATTCCATCCTCATTTGATACCTCCCACAATTTTATTTCGCTTCTTCTAATTTTACGTTTGTAATTTTTATTTTAGTTCATTTTTTTGTTTGTTCAGACGATTTTGTCTGTGAACTGAATAACTGCCTGTAGTAAGCTTTAATTTTTAGGGATATTATTCGTTGTTTAGATTTTCCTTTAAATATTTCTTGTGTTTGTGCCAATAGTGTATGTAGTACATATACATACACTATGTGCTACTATAGATTAAAATAAGAAAATTTGATAAAATTCGTGAACCAATCTCGTATGTCTAACTAAACAATGAAAGTGCTTTAAAGTTTGATGAAATTATAATGGAACCTTAAGAAATGGTAAAATGACGTCATTGAAAGAACACATTTGTTAGTCGAAGAGATGTCACTATGAAAGCTGTATGTTTTCTGCTTATCGAACGTAGTGCGATACTAGAATAATTGTAAATAATGAATTACTCAAGAATATTGACGGTGAGTCATCGTCCTTCTTATTTACTTGATTTGGCGCCGCCAAAGTTTTCCTATCCATTAAAACATAAATTTTTCGAAGATATTCCAGTAATCTAGACCAATGTAAGATATGAAGTGGAGTCAATCACGGAAAAGGATTTTTCCAATAGATTTCAGACATTATATTGGGTTGAAGCAAAAGTTTGTCTCATTTGTTATTAGAAAAAGTGAAGAATTATATTTAATCAATATAGTGGGTGTTATTCTATCCGATGACCTTTCTTCATCTCTCCGGTTGCTGCATAATCCCGCGCTCATAGAAATTCTGAGTTTTCAGGCTAAATATGAGGGAAGCCATGTAAGCTGTTTTGAAGCGATCTAAATAGTCCGAGGGTACAAGATCAGAAGAGTACGGTGGATGGATCAAAACATCCTAGTTGTAAAAGTTTGTGTTGAGTGGCAACACGTGTGATCACAATCTCGTGAAACGCAATGCCCCTTCTGTTAGCTAATTCATGCCGCTATTTGTCGATTGCTCGCATTAATTCACTTAGTTGTGAATTTCTCAAAATTAATGGTCAGGTTTTCGGGTGACAGTTCATAATAAACGATTTCCTTCCACTGCCACCAAATGTACAGCATAAAGTTCTTCGAATGTAAACTAAACTGGCCTTTGCACTGGTTGAAAGGATATTTCCGCGATTACACTATGATCCCTTACGCTTAATATTACTACAGAGGGTCCATTTTTCATAATCTGTAACTACCCGCTTTAAAAATTGATCGACTTCGTTGCGCTTCACTAGAGAACCGCAAGCAGAAATTCGGTCTATCAAGTTTTTCTCCATTAACTCATGCGGCATCCATACTAGGCTAATTGAATAGTTCGCGGACCGGAAATTATAAAACAAGTGTATAGTTGAAAAAATAACTTTATTCTTTCGTATATTCTCCCTTAAGCTCAACACATTTTTTCCAGCGGTTCTTCAATTCATTTATTCCATCTCTGAAGTAATTTTTACATCTCTGAAGTAAGTCCTTCAAAATACTCATCTATGGCTGCTATAACTTCTTCATTTGATGAAAAACCCTTACCACGTAGGAATTTTTTTAGGTTTAAGAACAGATGAGTCACAATCACTGCTAATCACTGCACAATATTCCAACAATTCGTAGTGTATCTTCTTCATTTTGGCCATTGCAAGAACACCTCTGTGAGCCAGTGCATTGTCTTGATGAAAAATGATTTTTTTCTTCTCTAAAGCAGATCTTTTCTCACGAATTTTTGCATCCAATTGGTCCAAGGTTTGAGTAATACTGTCCTGTTATTGTTTTACCGGTTTGAAGGTAATCAATTAACAAAATGCCTTTTGCATTCCAAAAAATGGATGCCTTTTGGTCGATTTTGACTACTTTGGCTGCCCCGAAGCTAAACAACCTGGCTCAGTCCACTCTGCGATTTGTTGTCATAGTTCAGCATTATAGTGGCAACCCAAGTATCATATATAGTTACAAAACAACGTTTAAAATATATTTTATTCTTTCGAAAAAGACCCAAATGTTGGTTAGAAAGTTTTACTCGAAGTCGTTTTTGATCAGAATTTAACAAATGCGGCACCCACATTGCACATACCTTTCCCAAGCCAAATTCCTTTTTCAAAATATGAAACACCCGTTCAGTTCAGATGTCCATAGCCTTAGCAATTTAACTCAAAGTCAATTGTTTGTCATCCATAACCATATCATGTGTAGAATTATTTGTTCAGTAGTTGCACTTATTGGACGTCCAAACCAGGAACATCATCCAGGCTTGTACAACCGCATTGAAACTCTGCTGCCCACTTAAAAACCATTGTTTTTGAAGATGCAGACTCCCCTAATACATTTACCACTTCACTATGAATTTCCATTGCCTTTAAACCTTTTTTTACAAAGAATTTAATCACTGCACAATTTTCAATATTTTCCAATTTAAAAAATAACACTGATAAGTTTACTTTAAGCTGCTGTTTTTGTACGTATGAATTGACAGATCGACTTCGATCGAGATCGAAACTTCACATATGTTCATATGAAAGATGAAACTTCAAAATGTAGTAGATTATATAGTTCTTTTACTGCTCTATAGGTGTCACTCCGCGAACTTTTCAATTAGCCTTGTATTTCGTCGTTGCTCATCATTCCTAGTTGATATAATCGACTTGACACTTGACTGGTCGACAGCTTGATTTATTCTGGTTGTTTTTTCCACATTTTGCGTCCTCATATTTTCTGCCAGTTTCACTTTTTCAACATTTTCAAAAACAACGAAATAACACAATTTTTTACCCAAACATTCGCACTGAAATTCAACGACTGTCAATTCGTTTCAATCATTCAATCGACTGTCAAACAACATCAAAACTTTACACGTGTGAAGTAAATAACACAACACGCCATGTAGCACCAAAAACAGGACGAACTTTTGCTCTAACCCAATAAGTTATGAAACTGAAGACAATTATAGAAAAAAAAATCTTCCAGTAGATCTAACTGATTAACCAATGGTACAATTGATTTCTGTACATTAAACTAAATTTTAAATAGCAAAAACTATCCCAAAAAATTAGAAAACTGCTTCAGATTTTCAAATTTATTTTATCAATTAATCGAAAGGTGAAAAAAAAATAATATGATAAATAACGATGAATACTATTCAGACAATAAAAAAATAGAGCTTTGTGGAGACATCGACTCCAACGTCTACTCTATCCAGTATCGGTGTAATGCACATACGAGAGTAGTTTGAAAAGTTTCCAGCCCCAACATGAAGATGGCGTTACTCGTCAAGAATATTCTGATAAAATAATTGCGCATGCGCTGAAAAATATGCAATGCTACTAAATAGAATGCTTGAAATACCGCGGGCTCATTATGGCCTGATCTGTTGCTAGCAACATGTTGATTTTTCAAGACGAGTGATTTACGGCCAAAACATTTTAATGGTTTGTTTTGTAACGACGGGTGTTTTGTTTCCAGATGCCGTACTAATTTTGAAGGCTTCATGTTTTCCGCGGACAGAACTTGATAATAAACAACATATTCCGTCAATGATTTAAATTTGAAATATATTTCATTGTACAATCTGGTATTTTTCTTTACTGCTTCACCAGATGTAGACGGCCATGTTATTATTATTAATTTATTTTATTACCACACTATTATTAATTTATTTAACACTGGGTGAGAGAAGAAATCGTACTACTTGTTTTCGTAAAAACGTAATTAAAAAT
Organism: Cosmopolites sordidus; assembly: GCA_031761425.1. Lineage (NCBI taxonomy): Eukaryota > Metazoa > Arthropoda > Insecta > Coleoptera > Curculionidae > Cosmopolites > Cosmopolites sordidus. The sequence goes on along the minus strand of JARFXV010000522.1, from coordinate 503,111 downwards.
AAAACTCTTCGTCTGGTTTCTTTATTTTTATTACCAAAGCGCATAGCGGGTACGCACCGACCAAATCGCGCTTCGGGCGAATAATCCATCTCGCATGAGGGCGGGAGGTGCGAGGTACACAGGTTTGCGGGCACAGGTTTGAACTACTAAAAGTAATTCAAGAACAAGGGGTTACACATGTCTTGTAGTTCGGTATTTGTGGCAGTGTGCAGTATTCGGTATAAGTGTAATGGCCCATTCACACATGCATTCGTCATTTAATAGAAAGACAAAGAGATGATTCACTTTTTTCACGATTCGTAAACATGTGGACACGCTTGTAAGAATTTGTAAGCCATTTAAAAATATAAATGATTCTTCATAAATCGCGATACTGAAAAAAGGACGAATCGTCGCGGTGTTAACCGGCTGATAATAGTGAGTAACGCCATCTTCATGTTGAGGCTGGACACTTTTCAGACTAGCCTCGTAAAGCTGGGGAAACATGCATTTTCTTCGACAAATTCTGGTTTGGTAATACTCACAGATATCTGATGTCATCTAATATTATTAATACTAATACTTAGAGACAAAATCCTGATGTGCTCTCTAGCAGTAAGTTTTATTCTTGACAATACAAGAGCTCGTCTGTTATTTGTTTTTCTTTTTAATAAGAAATCCGCAACTTCCAAAGCGCACACGATAATATTATTACCAAAAGCAAAAACCTATTGTTAATACCACCACCAATAAAAAAATATGTTAAAAAACACACACAAAAAAAAAATAAAAAGAAATAAACACCTATCGTTAACGAGTTTGTCGTTTTGGGGATCTCGAGGTGGTCTTTTCATTATGTCCGACTCGGCCTCTTCGTAAGCCAAAGAAATAGCTGGCACCTATATGAATAAAAAAAGGAAAAGAAAAAAAGGAGAATGATTAGAATGAAGAAAAAATAATAAAGATCAAAATGCTCCTATTGGTCCGTCAAGTCATTTAAAAAGTGCACCTTTCTTCTTTCTTATTTGAAAAGTTAGAAATTAAGCTAAAAACTATAAGATTTTGCTAAATTAACTAGTGATATATATATATATATATATATATATATATATATATATATATATATATATATATATATATATATATATATATATATATATATATATATGAAAAAAGGAATATTAGAGAATTTTCTGAACATACCTGTATAATACCGTAAAAATATTTTATTAGTTTATTATTTATCATTGTGGATATTACTATATGTGCTTGTAATATGTAAACGACTTAATACAAATACTACCTGTGATAAACAAGAGTGTGTCAACTACCATTTTCGAAAAATTTTCTCTTTCCTTGTACGTCATCTGTTTCGTCTGATAAGAATGTCAGAACATTACAATGAGGGTGATAATCCAGTAATTTTTCTTTTATCTCGAAGAACAAACAATGACATTAATAATGTCGTTCCAGTGTTCCCGTCATCTTCGTCTGATGGAGTGCATTCTGAAGACCCAATTTTCGATTACTCACACCCATCCCGTGGTATATTTTCAAGGGTGGTCTGAATGTTTCCTCCAAGGTAAAGAATTGTTCGGGGTTTGTTTCTGCGTAACCCCACAAAAAATAATCTAAGCGCGCGAGATCGAATGCTTTTATTGATGATTGTTGGTTGATTACCCTTTTGAGAAAAAACACGTCTAGGAAACATTTCTTGCAACAAATCGATTGTCTAGTGAGATATGTGACACATGTGAGAAGTCCCTATATTTCATGACATTATTCCATTATTTGATCTTCAAGATAAAATAAAAATTAGCGGATTACCTCTTGTATTTACCATTACGGCTCATTCTAAAGTTGTGACACTCTTATTGGATAATTGGAATATTGGAAATAACTATTTTTTTAAGTAAATTCAACAGTTGAAAATGTTTATTTTACACTATCTGTCCAAAGGAAAAAATCAGTCAATACAACACTTGAAGCGGCCGTGAAATTTTTTGAAGCATTTCTGCTCATCATATAGGTACTTAAAGTCTGCTGGATTGTAGGAAATCGTGTCAAAACCCTCCCCGTTTATCGTGACTTTTCGTTTCGGTAATAGTAGAAGTTACTCAGCGCCAAATCAGGCGAATATGGAAGCTAGTTGAGAATAGTAATACATAAAATTGTTTAAATATAATGAAGTTTTAAGTAATGTATGTAAATATGAAACCGGAATTTTTGAATAGAAAATACACGTATATTGTATGAAAATGATAAAAAATATTTTAGTCGGAGTATTGCCCATCGCTAGCTATACATGTTTCCCACCTGTCTGACAATTTATGGATGCCACGGCAAAAAAATTGTTGCTTTATTGAGGCAAACCAATCATCGAGCCATTTTCGTAAGAAGTAAAGAGCTGCTCAGCAAGTACGTGTTCCTTGGCTGCAAATAAGTAGTAATCGGGCGAAGCCAGATCTGGTGAATAAGCCGCATGCGAACAAACGTATAGAGACGGCTTTTCCACGGCATCGCCACTTTTGAATTTTTTCAGCTGAAGCAGTTTTCTTCTAATGGTAACAGAAAATCAATGCTGTCCGCAAATTGTAGTTTCCAGGCACAAAATTCGACATGTTCAACGCTATTACGAACTATGCTGTTGTATGAAACTTGTATCATTGTGAGTTGAAAATCTTTGTCAGATGTCAACAAGGAAATGGCGCCAATGACGCGGTTTTACGGTAACTACATTGACAGCTAGGGCTATCTATGGGCAAATTCCGGTTTCATATTAACAGACCTGGTATATTTAAATATTCTTCTTCATTCTCTTTCCTCGAACATTATATGTTAAAGCCTTTTTCGCTGCACCTGTCAAAGACATCTCGGCGTATTAAATCCGCTTAGCATCGGCTTCTAGATCATTATCATCATCATCATTAAAAATCATCAAAATCATTTAATCATCATCATTAACAGTACACACAGCAATATCAGTCGCTATATTCAAGACTTTTTTGCCACTTGAATAAGATTTTGAAGCCAATTCCAATTCAAACAGTAGCGTTGAAATTTTTGTTGCTACTTTGCTTGTAGCCTTCCAAGCAACGGTTTAGCAACTAGTCACGGCTCAGGTCATCATAAATCGGTTTGATACCTTTCGAATCGCTCTCAGTCTCAAATCGATTCAACGGTCGTATCGATGACGTATTGCTCCGACGCCGTGTCGAATACAATTTGTTTGTACCTTTGCTTCCCTGGTATACTTTTACGTCACCTATAAGCACTCTGAGATTACAAATAAACTTTTAAAATGAACACTAGACACAAAAACCGCGATTTCAAATGAGGAAATTGTCTTTTTTTACTAACATACTTATACTAACATACTTTTGTTTGTAAATGGTTCTGACTAAACATAAATATCTTTTAACGACATGTGTTGTGTATTAGAGAAGTTAGAAATCATAAGGTAAAGCATTAGACTGTACCTAGACTGTACCTTCCCAGTAAGTATTCAATGGCACGGAGATGCCATTTGGGAATAGTTTGACGCGCTTAGGAGTGAGCCCGAAATTTCTTTGAAAATTTTTTTTAGGAAAAAAATGGTTTGCCTCATATTCTAAAAGGTTCAAACCACTAATTTAAGCTAATAAAAAAAATATTTTTTGAAAAATTTACAGTGGTGTTGACCGTTAAGTCGACATCTCTTGTCGCCGTTTTTACGGCCGTTTTATTACGTCCGCCGCATCACAACTTATCACGGCCGCTATATGATGACACCACTTTTTTAGGAAACTGTAGCTTTACTGGCCAACCCCTTAGACACAACACAGAAAGTAATATTTAAAACGCACCATTCGTAATAAAAGGTCATCTATTAGCGATGATGGAACTTAAACAGCATGGCGGTCATATTTGTTTACCGATTTTTGACATGTCTTGTCAGTTGTTTTTCGAAAGGTTTGCAATTAAATAATGGTTCGTTTCACATTAGAAGAACGTTTGGAAATTGTCCAATTTTATTACGCAAATTCGCGGTCCCTTCGTGCTACTCAACGAGCAATACCCGTCATGGTAGTCCTTCTGAACAGGAGGCTATTGATCGTTAAATCAATATCGTTGTTATTAGAAAAATTGAAAAAGAATTTACTCTACACTATAATGTAATGCCTGTACGACAAAAAAAAAGCCAGAAGGGTTAAGAATATTGCCGCCGTTCAAGCAAGTGTAGCCGAAAATGACGTCTTGGTTGTTCGCGGCTCGCAAGAGTTAGGCCTCTCGTCAATGACAACCTGGCGAATTTTGAGGTTGGACTTAGGCTTGCATCCGTGTAAGATGGTACTGGCACAAGAATTGAAGCCAACTGACCATCGTATTCGTCGTGAATTTGCCGAATGGGCTCTCGAAATGATGGAAACCGACCACGAATTTCATCGCAAAATCATCTTCTCCGATAAAGCTCATTTCGAAGCCATTGAGCCTTCGTCAATAAACAAGATTATAGGTATTGATGCGAGTCTAATCCACACATGATACATGAAAGACCTATGCATCCGCAAAAGATCACAGTTTGGTGTGAATTTTGGTATGGAAGACTCCTCGATCCTTATTTCCCTAAAAATGAGGAAAAAGCCACCGTTACCACCAATACCGAGCGCTACAAGGCAATGCTCGTTTTTTTCCCGGAAATTGATGGAATCGATGCGGATTACCTTTATTTTCAACAGGATAGCACGCCATCGCATATTTCTCGAGTAAACATGGGCTTTTTGCGATCCAAGTTCGACAACTCGTTAATTTCACTAAATGGCCCCATCGCTTGGCCGCCGAGATCATGCGATTTAACTCCTTTAGATTATTTTCTCTAGGGATATGTGATAACAAAGGTTTATAGCAATAAACCCGTGACTATTGGCGACCTGGGAACTTCATTCGTCAAGCCATAGTCGCCATACAGTCCCAAATGTGCGCCAGGGTCATCGAAAATTGGCGCTAGCGTATCCGTGTCTGCAAAAAGAGCCATGGTGGTCATTTTGCTGATAGCTTGTTCAAATCATAAATTGCATGTCTGAATCTCTTAAATAAAGCAATCGGGGCCAATTTTAAGCAAAAAAATATGTGTTTTATTTGATTTTGAAGTTCCGTTATTGTTATTGTAGACCCTTTAGAAGCGTACTTAAAACATATTTTTTTTTACGAATCTGCCTTAATCAAATAGCTATTATAGATTATTTAAGTAAATTTTCGATCTTGACGAAATCGAACCAAACAAAATCATTTGGTTTTTATTTTCGTCGCATAAATAATTGATCAAATAAAAATGTAATAAATAATTGATAAAAAATTGAGCTTACAATATATGCAAAGTTATACACATACAAACTAAGCAAAGATTATATTTTCTTTGACTGAAGCCGAACAGTAAGATGCCACACTCTTAATTTACCTTCTATAAAGAAACCTTTGAATTGGACTTCGGTCAGGTATAATTTCAATATCTGCTATTACAACAAAAACGTTACGGTAACATCCACAATTTCATCTCTTTCTACTTCATTCTACTTGATAAAAAAAGTGGAAATTAAACCTGAAGGGATAGGAGGGCATAGTGACAAAATATGAAATCATAAAAAAATCTGAGCCTAAGTTTAAGTGCACCAATGCCTTAACAGAAACAAATAAAAGTCAAAAATTAAAAAAAATAAATAAATTATTTAGATATCAAGTCTACATGCTCTCAAATTCATTACTAGACTTTGTTCCAAACTTATGTTTGGCGTTCTTCAAGTACCTTTCGTTCACTAATTTATCGGTATACGGATTTCTTGGTTGTCGTTTCATAATATCCGATTCGGCTTTTTCGTACGCTAGCGAAATGGCGGGTACCTTTTCATAATAATACAATTCTTTTTGTTTACAACAGAATCTGATGCCTCTCATTATTTGTTTGTTTAATGACGTCGATCGATCTATATCAGTATCGATCGACATATACCTCAGTTAGAAAGTACACCACCATCCATAAGTATGTACACATCAGAAATCATTTAATTTTTGATGCCCTAACCTTAAAAGAGCAAAGCCTGGTATATATATATATATATATATATATATATATATATATATATATATATATATATATATATATATATATATATATATATATTCTCCAACATACATCATCCGTGAATCTCTATAGATGACGACCATGGGATGACAGTGGAAAACAACGCATATTATTGGTGGTTCTCTATTTTTATGTAAATTGTGATGTAAGTGTGCACGTACATAAATCAAGTTCTATCAGGTTTATGTTCAAGTAATATTGTTTTCCTGGCTTCTGTAACTATTGTATGTCTCTTTGTAATTGTTCTGGATCTTGCAAGAGAGGAACAATATCACCTGCAACTTTTGAATGTCTTAGATAGGCATCAACGATTCTTATTTCCGAAAAGAAGTTGAAGAGAAAAAAAGCACCAAAATTCTTGAGAAAAAAAAGACATGATTTTAGTCGATGCAAACAGAATATTTAAGGCAACAAACAACATTATACAAACCTCTTCAAAAACAAAATCCATTGAAATGAACACCAAAGTCAGAAACGAAAAAGAAATATACAGAATGTAGACTCTGAGGAAGTAATTAAAAGTGTTAAAAGGATGGTCGAAGAGAATCGAAGGATTTAGAGAGAGTTTCAATATCTGTTAGAGACGATAGAAGCGATAAGGTTTTAAGCGATAATTGAAAAACCACTCTAGACTAGTAGGATTGGCCATCATATTAAATAAACAAAAACACATAAATATAGTACTCGATGACCAACTAGAAATGACCAATGACTAGTCTAGAAAATGTCGAACATCACATATATTATGGACAGAGGATTCCCACACTATCGCCGAAGTAACATTCTTTAGACAGCATTTGGTAAAATGAATGACAGTTTTACCCCAGGAATTATCAATACACTAAATGGAAAACTATACGATTAGTATATTGTCCTTGTACTATGGAGCTAGAGACACAAAAGAAGAATGTTTAGTATGAAATTCACTGATCGAAAAAGAAACGAACTAAAATAGTGAAAGTAGTGGCCGAATTAAAATGGAGATGGGCCGGACATCGAAGAATAGTTGAATGAAACTAGTATTAGAACCAAGACTTAAACTCAATAGTACAAGAAGGGTAAACACGAAATGAAGAGATGCCTGAAAGAAAAGGGCTGGACCTTAGTAAACGAGAAAAACACTAGAGATGGTTCTGGCACGAAATGGGGAAAGCCTATATGCAGCAGTGGATCCATATAGGTAGATCGTGATTCTGATTCTTCCACCTTAGTTTACCAAATACTTCTTCGAAACATTGATGGTAGGACAGAAGAAATTGTGTTTTTTGATATATTCCTCATAAAAGTTAATTGTTGATGAACTTTAACTTCATTCATATAGATGATGGCATTGGTGATTCATCATACATCATACATTATATATATACCATTTAAAACAATATAATCAAAGACAAAAACCTTTGCCCACCATTTTTGCTCCTTTAAAAACATTTTCAAAATTAGTATGTTCTTAAAACAATATAACGTAAATTATCTTTGTTAATCTTTATTTTTAACAAAATAGGATGGTTAAATAATCATGGATAGTAGTGTACCTCCCATACTCACTTTCAAACAGTTTATTTTAACAAAGAAAACAAACTGTTCAAAATTTCAATAAGATAACGAACCAAAAATTAAAAGGATATAGTTAAAATAAATGCTTTAGCAGTACTTACCATGTCAGTTCCCAAGTCGATGCAAAGAATGGTGACTGTACCAAGTGGTAATGGGATGTCGCAGAGGATAAAAGCAAGGAATGGTGAAATTTCGGGAATGTTCGAGGTGAGGGTGTAGGCAATGGATTTCTTCAAGTTGTCGAAGATGAGACGGCCCTCTTCTACGCCTGTCACGATGGATGCAAAGTTGTCGTCGAGGAGGATCATGTCTGCGGCCTGTTTGGAAACATCGGAACCAGCTATACCCATAGCCACACCGATATCAGCCTTCTTTAGGGCGGGAGAATCATTTACACCATCACCTGAAATAGAAAAACCAAATATCATAATAGGTGTTTTGGTTACTGTTAATTTTTTTGCAAAATTTGAGCGTTTTCATCCAAGCATTTTCATTCTTTTTGGATCTTTCCCAATGCGTATAGACGTTCGAAAATGTTGCAAATCTGCATCTCCAAACTTTTTCGGTTATCCTGGGCGCTCCTTTATATCAAAATCATCACTTTTAAAGCATCTAAATCACCGTCCACGAGTTTTTTTAGTTAGAGCATATTCACCATAAGCTTCAACAATCGATAATTTTTAGCAACCGTTTTCTTCAAATGAAAGAAGGTTATTACACTTTCCCGCAAAACGTCTTTTTCTACTACATAATTCGACATATTCAAAGCTATGAAAAACGGAGTTTTTTGTACAATAACAATTAATAACGAACTGGCTTTTGATGGCGTATGTTTACCCTCCAAAACGTCATAGACGTCATTAATCTATATCAACAAATGTAATATAAACTTGACATTAACAGAATCACCAAGAAAAAACTCTCCAAAATTCTCGACATATTCTCCAGATTCGCCTGTTAAGGCTCAATGAAACTTCTGGCTATTTCTGAAAATAACCTCTAGAAGTGCTTCAAAAACGTCAATCGAGTCCTTCAACATTCAGTACTCCTTTGCTAGCATTCCACAGGTTTCATTCGACTTGACCTTGACGCACTTTCCTAATATTATTGTTCGTCTTGTGGTCATTTTTCCAATTCATTCCCTAGAGCGAAACTTTTAGTTTGCTTTTACACAACATGTACATCGTCACATTTTTAAAATAACCATAAGATAGCTTAAGTAATAATGAGGTGGTTCATTAACGGGTTTGTTATTAGCTCGACAACAAGCCAAAATCAAAACAGCAATTTATATTTTGGAACATCGTATTCTATATATAAATATCTGGCTTGAATTCAACAAATTTTTATTATATTTAAACCCATGATGGTGTATGAATGAATAAGTTTTTTCCTAAATAACTTTACACTGTGCTTTTGAACAGATGTTGGTAAGGTTAAAAAAACTGAATGTCTATAATTCGTAAATCTCTTGGAACAAAGTGTGTCCAATCTTGTAAAAAATTAAACAAAAAATACAGAATAATTCTATTTTTGTTCTCGTGAACAAAAAGCTATTTACCAAAAAAGAAATGGTATTACCAAGGAACAAAAGTTAAAAAAAAACAAAATGAAGAACGAAAGAGCGATTTATAAAATATTTTGACGCGATTTGGAAAATATGTTTCCGATGTAAAATTAATCGTTCTATATGTAAGTGTTAACTAACAAAACAATGGCTTATATACGAGGATCGTTCGAAAAGTACATGGGTAACACAGGGAGGGCACAAGTATAACCAAATGGCTATAGCCTGTACAAAACTAAAACAGTTGCACGTCATCGATGGCGCTATTGAAGAACAGCAAAAATACCGCAACATAAATTAAATAATAAAATAATCAAATAGAATGTATCCAATGAATTTCAAATTTAGAGCTGTATTCGGTTGGCAGTCTATTTATTGACACATTTGGAGGTTATCCCATTTGTATCTTAACGTTTACTTTCATTTTTTCCCTTACGATCGAAAACAGTTCTTTTAAGAACTACTACGTGTAATAATTGTTAGAGCCGCGTCTGTAAAATGCTAAACCATTTAAATAGTCGTTGTCAAGAGTTTGTAGCATCTCTGAAACACTATTTTGAACAAGAACGAGACAATAATGGGCCATTATTACCCTTTGCGGCTATTAGAGAGGTATGTTAAGTTAACTGCTAATAATTGGATATGTTTAGTTTAAGTCATTACATTCTGTCAAAAAAGTACGGAGAATTGATCATTTGAAAAGTTCCCTTAAAGGGATTGTCAAAATTATTTTTATCAGTAAGTTGGCACAACTGTCCTCTATACTTTTTTTTTCTTAATTTGGGTTCGAATCTAAAAATAAAGTATATTAATTTCTATAAATTATGAAAAGATAGATTTTCATAATTTTCATAATTTATAGAAATTAATATACTTTATTTTTAGATTCGTTTTGAAAACGGGAGGAGAATACTTCCCGAAACGTTAACGTTAAAAATTTGTATATTTTTTTAGAACATTTTTATATTTTTAAAATTTTGCTCGTTAGGCAAATTTATTACAAAAAGGAATCACTGAGAAATGTGTCTCCGTTTGGTTTTTTTGTTTTTACCCAGTGATTCTTTATTTACATAAGAACAGATATTTTTGATATTTCTTGAGTTTTAGATCGTGGCGAAAAAACCCAAATAAAAAAAATATATATAAACACGCCACAATCCTTCAGACATTGTCCTCTATACTGCCGCGGAGTTTGAACGTCATCTGTCATTTCATTTGTTTTCAGGCTCGATCATCAAAAACACGTGCATATGAGTGGTACAGTGCATTCAAAAGCGGTCGAGATGCGGTGAAAGATTTGCCTCGCTCTGGTCACCCATCAACATCTTCAACTGAAGTTAACATCGCTAACGTGAAACAAATGGTGACTGAAAATCGTCATTTAAGTTTGAGAGAGATAGCCCCTGAACTTTCTGTGTTTCACGAATCAATTCGTACCATTTTAAGTGATTGTTTAGGTATAAAACACGTTGCCGCTCGACTAGTGCCGAAGAACCTGAATGTTTTTCAGAAACTCATTCGCGTAAAGGTCGCTGAAGACATGCTAGAACGAGTTAATTCCGACCACACATTCATAAAACTCATTGTAACTGGTTATGAGACATGTGTATACAAGTTTGACATGCAAACCAGTCAACAAGCTTCGGAATGGCGCCTTACAACTGAGCCGAAACCGAAAAAATCACGTCAAAGTCACTCAAAAGTTAAGGTGATAACAAAAGTTAAGTTTGATAACAAAAGTTAAGCTGAGCGTTATGCGGCGTTTGAGAGAGCAAATTCGTCGAAAAGGGCCAGATTTGTGGAAAGAAAACTCTCGGGTTTTGCATCACGACAACGCACCATCTCACAAGGCTATTATTGGGAACGAATTTCTGGCCAAAAACTCAACAAACACCATTGAACACCCACCGCATTCACCTGATATGACTCCGGTCGATTTTCTCTTTACAAAACTCAAATTATCACTTCGAGGCACCCGTTTTCAGTCGATAGAAGACATAAAAGAGAATTCACGGCGAGAAGTCGATTCCGGAAAATGCGTATAAAAAAAATGTTTTGACAATTGGATTATTCGTCGGCATAAGTGTATTATTTCGGAAGGGGTCTACTTTGAAGGCGATACAATAAATTTGGATAAATAATAAACATTTTGTGTTTTATTAACCAATTCCCGGTACTTTTTTGACAGAATGTATATTACCTTTATGTATGTATATTACATTACTCCCTGTACATGATAACTTTTTAAAAACCATTATTCAGATCCACGGTGTGAACATCACGTCCACGGTCCGCGTATCAAATACATTCAAATTCTAAGAGATTAAAATCTAATCCTATTTATTTTTTAATACAAAAAAAATTACTCACCAGTTACAGCTACAATGGCACCCATTCTCTGGCAACCTTCCACGATGATCAGTTTCTGTTGAGGCGACGTCCTAGCAAACACGATCTCAGTGTGGAATCTCAGGATCTCGTCCAACTGCTCAGACGACAAATCTCTCAAATCTGAACCGTGTACTACCGCAGCCTTCGCTTCACGAGGATTGACTTCAGAAACAGGGATATTGAGTCTCTGGGCGATGTCTTCAACTGTTTCGTTTCCTTCAGAAATGATACCAACAGATTTAGCGATGGCCTTGGCGGTGATGGGATGGTCACCAGTTACCATGATGACTTTGATACCAGCACTTCTGCATTTTGCTACGGCGTCAGGTACGGCAGCTCTAGGTGGATCAATCATGGACATAAGTCCTACGAATCTGAGTCCGTCGAGGGGGAAGTTGGGATCGTCGGAGTTGAACTTGTAGCCGATGGGATATTTGTCGCTGGGTAGCATAAAGTCACAGAAACCGAGCACACGCTCACCCAAACCTCCCAATTCCAAATAGGCGTTGTTGAATGCTTCCTTCATCTCCTCATCAAGTACCTTCTCTTTACCACAAATGAAAATGGTACTGCATCGCTCCAAAATACGTTCAGGGGCGCCCTTCATCACCAAGATATGTCTAGGGTCATTGGGATCTTCGTTCTCGTGAATAGACACTTGATATTTGTTCGTGGAGTTGAATGGAACCTCGCACACTTTCTTGTTCTTCCTCCTAATACTCATTACATCTCCCAACGCCAGTTCCATGCATTTCAACAAAGCTGCCTCGGACGCGTCACCGTTCACCTCCCTCTTCAAAATAGGCACATTTTCTTGACCAGGTTTGAACTCAGCTCGATTGCACAGAGTAGCAATCCTGGATAAGGCTTTGAAACCTGGACTAGTTCGGTCGTATTGCACTCCAGACTGATCTTCAGTCGTGTCTGCTTCAATGATCTGGTTATCGAACCACATATGAGCTACAGTCATTCTGTTCTGAGTCAAAGTTCCTGTTTTATCCGAGCAGATGGTGCTGGTTGAACCTAAAGTCTCAACGGCTTCAAGATTCTTGACCAGGCAGTTCTTGGAGGCCATACGTTTGGCTGTTAGGGTGAGACAGACAGTGACGGTGGCCAGGAGACCTTCAGGTACGTTGGCGACGATGATACCAATAAGGAAAATCACAGCATCCAACCAATGATAACCGAGGATGAAGGCAATGATGAAGAAAGTTACACCAAGAAAGACAGCCACTCCGGTGATGAGATGAATGAAGTGATGGATTTCCTTGGCGATGGGTGTTTCTCCTGTATCCAAACCGGAAGCCAAACCAGCGATTCGACCCATGACGGTATTATCGCCACAACTGATCACAACTCCTTTAGCTGTACCCTCCACGGCGTTCGTGGAGAAAAAGGCCAAATTCTTGGTTTCAAGAGGATTCTCATGGGTGAACTCGGGGCTTCTGCTTTGCGGTTCTGATTCGCCGGTCAGTGAGGAGTTGTCCACTTTGAAGCCCCTCGATTCGATGATTCGAATGTCGGCCGGTATCCTATCCCCGAATTTCACTTCGACGACATCGCCCAATACCAGATCTTCGGCGCGGAGCGTTAATTTTTCGCCTTCGCGCAACACGGTTGCGAATTGGGGCACCATGTTCTTGAACGATTCCATAATCTTCGAACTTTTGCTTTCCTGGTAATAGGAAAATATACCTACAACGAAAAAATTATATCAGAAAGAAGTAGTAATAAAGAGTAATTTCTTTAGCGTGTTCGAACTTCCGATAGGAGTCGCTGTCAAATCATCATGGCAAATGTCAGCATGGCAAATCAAATGTCGGATAAATCATCACGGGACGTTTAACATCAGAGCAACGCTTACAAATTGTCGCAATTTGTTTTCAAAATCAGTGTTCTGTTCGCCATACTTATAGAGCACTTTGTGAATTTTATGATGCATATAAACGCGCAACCGAGCTATGTATTGTAGACAAATTCTGAATGCATTTCACGCTGTTGCTGGCAGTGTTGATGAAAATCCAAATCTATCAATTCGTTAGTGGGGATCGTTAGTGCGGATCGTTAGAGTGATGATCAATGACATATATATAATATTTAATTCCGAATTTGAATGGTATTGATCTGAAAAAGGTGTGGTTGCAACAGGCCGGCTCCACATGTCATACAGCTAACGTTATTGAGGAAAGAATTCGATGAGAAAATTATTCAGAGGAACAGACCAGTTAATTGGCCATCACGGTCGCAATTGTCTAGGACAATTGCGGACATAAGGCCCCTATTGCTGAAAAAAAGTTGTCGGAAATTGGATTAACAGAATGCACTTTGTTAGAAGTAGCCGCCGCGGGCATTTGCCCGAAATTATTTGCAAACATTAATGCCATTGAGTCATATTTCACATAAAATAACTAATTTCAAGGCTATCTAATTTGGTTCTTGTTTTACTTGAATTTAAAATTCGGACGCACTAAAAAATCATCCTATAGATCTAAGGCCATCACAACGGAATAGATATGCCTAGTCAAGGGACAAAGACTCAAAAGCTAGGGATCTATGGTGAACGGAAAAAATCAGGTCATACAACACAGTGATTAAACCGATAATATCGTACAGTAATAGATTGCAGAATTAAATAATATATGGAGAAGAAAAATATTGCGAAGAAAAAATAAATGAAAGATAAGAGAGTTGTACAAATTGAGAAATGTATGAACTATATAAGGAATCAACGATTCACCGCAGGTACTAAAGTCGAGAAAATTGCAGTGGCTAGGATACATTGAGCCCATGGACAAAGATGTAAAGAGAAATAGCATGGAACAAACTAGAAGAAGAAATGGGAAAGGAAGACAAAGAGAAGGTGGAAGGAGACAGTAATGGAAGATATAAGAGAAAAAGAGCTAAGAAAATGGAAGAAAGAAAACAGTTACAAAAATAGGCCTATATTGACCTGAACGAGGTGTGCGAGTATAAAGTGTAATTTTGAGGATGTTCATGAGAAAAGTGATGACTTACCTGTAACAATGACAACAGCAGCTAACACAATACCCAAGAACAAGTTATCGTCAGCGGGTTCCTCCACTGTACTAGCTTGTATACCATAGGCTATGAAACAAAGAATGGCGCCTATCCACAACAACAAGGCGAAACCTCCGAAGAGGTTCTTGCAGAACTTTACCCATTCTGGAGTCGTTTTCGGTGGGGTGAGAGCATTGGGACCGTCCCTTTCCAAGTTTTCTTTTGCTTTTGCATGACTGAGACCCTAAAACAAAACAAAAATATATGTTTTTACAGTAATTTAAAAATAAGTACAGACTACAGAAAAGTGTCTCTATCCACAACAATCAAAGTTTGATGCAAGGTCCCGAGGGTTTGTGGAACACCGCAGATGTCGGCACGTTTCATATTTAGACGAGAAAACTTTTGCAGCGTAGTCACTTTTACGTAGTAGTTCACTTTACGTTTTGCATTTGCAATTCAATTGTCTGTGTTAAACTAGGTGTCTCATCTAAAGGATCAAGTATCCTTGTGGTAGTTGTAATCCCAATATGGCAGCTTTCGACCTTTCTGGGTCACATCAGTTAGGCGAACATGCCTGAGAGCTAATTTAATATATGTATACGGACTACATTATTATACAAGGCGTAACAAAAGAATTTGCGTTTTATCCTTTGTTTATTTATGAATAATATTATTTTAATAAATACTTTAAATATTGGTTCTATGGTTCTTGGTTCTATAACTAATGTCCAGCCAGTAAACAATCGACTTATGACACTATCCCTCAAGTGTACTAACAAAAACTATACATTAATCAATGCACACCTCCCAGTTAACGAAGAAAATATATCTAATCCTGAAAAAGTAAATAAGTCCTAGGAAATTCTGGAAAAGACTATCTCTAAAATTCCCTTTAACCATGTAAAAATCCTATTGGGTGATTTCAACTAGGGAAAGAAAGAAAATATAGAAAAACAGTCGGCAGTTTCCCCGCTCATAAATGGACTAACCATAATGGCAGAAGATTGGTTGAATTATGTTCGCAGTTTAATCTAAAAACAATGTCAACCCATTTTAAGAAGAAAATAACAAAACAAAAGACCTGGAGGTGCCCAAACACGTACATGGGTGAAATTCAAATTGACCATGGTGGCATTGTTGGCACGTGGCATTTCGTAACCTAATTATAAAGAGATTTAGAATGTTCAAGTCAGGAAAGGAGCTAACATAGACACGGATCACTACTTGACTAGAATCAAACTTGGCTTAAAACCTCGAAAACTTAGTCAAAAGAGACTGCTAATACCAAAGTTCGACCCTACGAAAATAAAACCAACCCTAACAGAAGAGCTTGATAAACAACCAGCACAGAACTGGCAAGAATTGAAACAAAAAATTATTAAAACAGCCTTAAAGTTGGCTCCTTTACAAAAACGTAGAAAACATCCTTGGTGGGATGACTGGAACAACTTGATCTGACGAAAGAAGAAAAGCTCAAAGCGAAAGAATGAAATCAGTATGGGCCCAAAGAAAGGCTAACAACAAACGCCTCTAACTGTACTTCGCGTGGTCCACCAGAGCCCATACATGAATAATAATAATAATAAATAATCATAAAGACTTTAAAATGATTGACGCCTCTTGCAGACTTGCGATGAAGGGGACGGTGCCGTATCAATCTCCACTGCTCAACACTGGTTCATAAAATGTCGGGATGGAGAAATGAGTCTTAAAAATAGGGGAAGATCAGGTCGTTCACGGTCCCTCGATGCCGACGAGCTTCGATGACTGCAGATCCTCGAGCAAGTACTAAAAAACTTCCAGGGGAATTAAAAAATATCTCATACTACTGTTAACTGGCATTTATGAGCCATAGGAATAGTGCGGCTTCTGACCACCTCAAAATTTGATTAATAGGACTATGAACTTCTTCCTCACCCAGTATACAGCTTCAACCTCGCTCCGTCGAATTACCACTTAATTCGATCCATGGCTCACTTGTTGCAGGGAAAAAATTCTGGAGTAAAGAAGGGGTAAAAAACTGCGTCAAGTTGTTTGCCTCAAAAGACTCATCTTGGTACCGAGGAGGAGTAGAGCTACTAGCTGTAAGTGTATCCAAAACGTAGCACTATACAAATCAGTCACTTACTTATCGCCCACTCTGTATATATAAATAAGAATTTCTGCTGACTTTCATCATTAAAATTAACAAATTTTTCGTAGACGATTAATGATAAGAGAACAGAATGTTGTTCTTCGATAATTTTAAAGATAAATAACATACTTAAAAAAAACATTTCGTAATACAATCCATATAACATTCCAGCAATATTGATTTGTTTGGTTTCTGTCTTGATAATGAACGATAATTACAAATTGATACAGATTTATTTTGTTGAAACTGCAAAAAACTCGAATCAGGACCTGAATGTAAAGAGTTATATAATAAAAGTGTCAGAACTTTGAAACGTAATAGAGGCAACACTGAAATGTAAATATACGATGATACACGAATTGGGCTCTAAAGCCCAAGCAGTTGGAAGGCGATCGCCGACTTAATAGGTGTGTGAACGAACATAACAGCAGGATTTTTGACCGATGAAAATCCTCAAGTGCTTCAGAAGTTACCCTTTCATCCTCAGAAAGTCACTGTCTGGTGCGGTTTTTCATCTGAAGGTGTGATAGGACGTTTTTTTTAAGGCGATGATGCAAATCGTGTTACTATTAATGGAGAAGAATATATTTGCCCTGAACTGATAAATGTGGATATAAAAGAAACTACTGAAGGCATGGTTATAAAACGAACCAGTATTGATTGTAATCGTTTAATACACTGCTTTTTAATTTAGTTATAAATCATTATTAGGAATATCTTCATACCTAATATTATTAGGTATCAAGTGTAAAACTAGTTCAGAATATATATATGTCTTTATGCATAAATAGGCGACGTCACAGTAATTTTACTATGTAGTTATGTCCCAGGGCCTGATATTCCCGTATACCAAAATGCGTCCTGTTTGCGCATGACGTCACTCGTTGAGTAAAATTCAAAAAGTTTCGTTGCTAGATTTTGAAATACAATTTAAATGCATTGTAATTGGAATTAAGGCTTTATATTGAGGACAAATACTTTATCAGTGTGGGCAACAGACTACAAAATTGTATATAACAGACATGTAGACAATTTTATTTGAATTTAAGACACTATTTACAGAACAAAACAACTTCGATAGTTCGAATAGTTTTTATTTATCGACAAAAACATTTCGTTTTATAGATTAATATTATTTATTACGATTATTTGAAATGTACATAAACAAATCATTTTGTTTCTCAGTTTAAAAATGTATGTAAAAAATAATATACATTGGTTATATAAAATTGCAATATGCAAATTGAAAGTTTTGTAAATATTGGTTTTCAAATGTAATATCCAGCTAAATTTGATATTTTTTGTCATAAATAAAATATTAATTATTCAACACATATCTAGCCATAGTTATATTGGTATTAAAAATTACAACATTTTGTTTCTTAAATTTAAAATTGTACATATTTCTTAAGCTTATGTCCATTGTGAATTAGCTATAAGTGTAATTAATAGTTTTAATCATCTTTCTTTTACCTAATTTTACACTTACATTCGCGATCGAAAAAATAGTTTTTTTGTTTTTTCTGGGCATTTTCTGCGGCTACTTCTAAGCATCAATTATTCAAATAATTTTTGGTCAATAATTCTCCATTAACAGACTTAAAAATTTGTTCAAGCTGTTTCATTTGTGAAAGAAAGTCTTCAGAAGGTTTGTTTAAACCTCCTTCACTTATATGATCAGTTCAGGTATATTTGGACGTGCTGGGTCTTTCTAAACTGGAATCGTTTAACTTGAAACATATATATCCAGCTAAATGTTTGAGCCCATCATATTCAAGTTCATGAAGATCCTCGGCAATGTCTCCTCCATGAGACCTGTTCAACATAAGTGGATCATTTTTGGAGTCGAATTTCTTGAACATTGAACCACTTAATGGCAAATCCTAACATGGAATATTAGAAATATTACTACCATCACCATCATTACTATTTCTACCACCATCCCAAAATCTAATCAAGCATTAATAAATAAAACACCCTACTTTTTAAAGCAACAAATTTATAAACATGATTCAATGTTTTTCGGTTTAATTCCAATTTCAATTATTTTTCTCATGTGATAATGACCTGGTCAATAACTCGTCGACGACTTATTGTCTCTCTCTTTTTCAATTCTTGCAGATTGTTCATTCGATACTGGTTTTCTAGAACTAAGTGCCAACAAAATTTTGAGTCGGTACAACATCATCCTTCAATCCTCGTTAACTTTTTGGTGTGTAATTTAACAATTTATGTTGAAGATTTTCATTGAAATCGCTATTTAAGAAGTGTTTCGAACAAATACAAGCCGTTTTCAGGTTAAACTTATCCTGTCTTTTTGTGGCATGGATCCACTTCATACACGCAACTTCATTCTTGGGAAAATGAAAAAACTTCACATCACAAGGGTTCTTTTTCGACTGATTGGTGGAGTTACACCCAAATACAGCACAACGCATTGTTATTATTGAATGTTTTAGATTAACACCATACAGACACCGTACATAAACTTCTAGTGAACTTGCGCAACCCACCATGCGCAATATCTTACCTTAGTATTTATTATACCGTGGGTATGTCCTTTTTTGCACAAACCAGCCAATTTTCGCAAGCGCCCAGTATGACATGTACGTACTCTAATTGAATTATCTCCTAAACTAATTTAGATCCCATTTTGCAATTTTTATGGTAAAAGTTATAAATGTTAAGCTTTATTTTGCAATAAAAAAAATAAAATTAAAATGACCGAAGTTATTGAAAAATATATTTAAAATATTTACTTCCGGTTTAATTCTAGAAAAAAAAATCAAATTTGGAATCTGATTTGAAAATCAACAAGAACAGTTAATTTTCTATACAAAACGCTACATTTATTATATTATTATAATTTACTTCAATATGAAAATAAAATTCCAAAGAAACCCTTCCGTCAATCAGGTGAATTCTATAGAATCCCATATCTTACTTACTTAACTAAACGTCAAATCAAAAAAATATTATGTGTACGCGTTCATATCAACTAGAACTACAAATATGCCCAATATGAACAAATTTCAGAACCTCACATTTTTATCGTTGTCCGCTTTATGTGAAATGCCGTTATATCAGTTTAAATTTCAACGTTAGCTAACAAGTGCAAATTTGTACTCATGCAAATTTTAAAATACAAAAAGTCCGGAAAATAGTGTTATTTTCGTGTAAATATCTAGGTAAGTGAACGAATAAGTTTAATTATTGTTAGCAATCAATATTTGTGTCTTTTTATATGACAGCAGTAAGTTTTTGTGTTTCTGACGTCCTGTTACATTGAGTACGGAGAGTAATATTAGTAGTAAGTAAAGTAGGTGGATGTTGTTGCTAAATCGATTCATTTTCTTTCAGAAGAGCGTCGCGAGCATTGCGAGATAATGTGATATAGTTTACCAATATGACAGTGAGAATGGATGTGATGACATTGATGAAAGCGTTATAGATCCCGATTAAAAAATTATCAGATCAACCACTATCAGATGAAAATACCAGAATTGATGTAGATTCAATAATTGAAGATACTGAACGCAATGCGCCTATTGCAGGCCCATCATTTCCAGAACCGGAACAGTAAACGAACCAATCGGCTTTATCGCATCAAAAAAGGAAAAAGTCAAACTTGCAATGGAAAAAAAGAATGTTATACTAAACAACCAACAAATACGATTTCTGGGAAATTCCACTTTACCGTTTAATTTATTAGAGCTCGATACACCCATTCAATAATTTTTCTATTTTATTCCCAAATCTTATACGTTTTAATGCTGAACAAACGAATCTTTATATTATTAAAAAAAATCCTAATCAGTTCTTTCAACTAACTGATACTGATATCCCGCAGTTTATTGGAGCAATATATATGATGTCATTGATAAGTAATCAGTACCGAGGGTAATCAGCCATTAAAATTCATCCATTGGTACCCCTATAATCCAAGAAACAATGTCGAAACGAAAGATTGAAAAAATTAGGCAATATATACATTTCAATGACAATTCTAAGATGCCACCATGTAATAACCTGAATGGTGACAGATCTAGTGTTAATCTAAAGTTCGATCTATCGTAGACAATTTGAAAGCGACTTTTAGTAGAGTTCCCATGGAAGAAGATCTTTGCGTAAATGAGCAGATTTATTTCACTAAAACTAGAAACAATTTTAAAAGGTATAAGCCCAAAAAAACTTCACAAATGGGGTTATAAGATATTTGTTCTCAGTGGAGTTTATGGATTTGCATATAAAATTGAACCGAAACGGAAGCTGCAAATGTACTTCATGATGAACCTGACTAGTATCATCTAACGTAGTTGTGAAAATGGGGCGAGGAATACCAAGGCATCAAAATTATCAACTTTATTTTAATAATTTTTTGTGTTTGTGTTGTAAATAGCATGAATATATGCAGAGTGTGACTGAAAATACTCCGACTGGCCAACAAATAGAATTTTTATCTCTCACACGACTTTTCACAAACCAAAAACCGAACAAAAATCCAGCATACAATCCAGATATTTCACCAATTTAAATTACACATTAATATTGGTACTATAACCACTCTATACGTTGCACTGCACTTTTAGTTCCAAACTGCAAAACGCTCTGTGGTTGCCGCGTTTATCCTATTGTATATATCTCAACGTCAATGTTTATCTTACTAAAGATACTTCATAAATACTTTAAAAGATTTATTATGACATAAACAATGCTTCCGGCTTACACGTATGCACGTTTATGAAACTGGTGTGCAAAAATATTGTTCCACATACGCGAGTCATTCGAAAAATTCAAATAATTTTGAGAGCTTTAATACATTTAGACCAACGATCTTCAAACTACTTTCAGCTTAGACCTCATCATTTGAAGTAAATCTTCGACCAGCGCCATCCTTCAGGTTTAGGAGGACGAAGTAATCGATGGGAGCCAAATCCGGCAAATACGGCGCATGTGTAAGCTCTTCGAAGCGTAGGTCATGGAGCATTGCAGCAACAACCCGAGACGTGTGTACAAGCGACTTTATTATCCTAATGAAAGAGCACTAATTGTCTTTTTGATCGGATGTGGACGTTTAACCTGAATAGCACTCTTCAATTGATGCAATAATGAAGAGTAATACTCCCCGGTGATGGCCCTGCTTTTTGCCAGATAGTCTATGAGAACCACACCAAGAAAATCCTAAAAACATAGTCAAGACTTTTCTGGACAATGTCGCTTTCGTTAGCTCATTTTCACCTACTCTAAACCACTGTTTGGACTGCTGCTTTCGACTGGCACATAGCGGTGAGTCCATGTTTCATCTACTGTTATAAAAAGTTGATGAAACTCAGAATCGCGTTTAAATAAGTCTAAATAGTCTTAAGAAATGTACATTTGAATGAATCTTTGGTAGACTGTTGACAAACGCGGTATCCATTGAATGGAAAACTTTTTCATGTACAAAATATGAGGTAAAATGTAGTGGATACGAGGTGTGGCGATTAATACTTCATATTTTTTTAAGAGATGGCGCTGGAAGCAAGGGTCGATTCACAGTCTAATCTCTTATGTTATTTTGTTGCTCCGACAGCACCTTTCAAAACGCCATTAATGTTTAAACGATTTCGACTTAGCGTCATATTTTTTTCGTGTGGTAAACATATCGAGTTTCAAGCTAACTAAAGAGCATTTACAGCACGTACCGCTTTACTCGGTCAATCAAAAGTTGCGGGCGTTGGTTTAGACGATTAAAAAGTGATGATTTCGACTTGAAAGGCAAAAAACGCACAGGTCAACCGAAAAAAATTGAAGATACCGAATTACAAGCATTGTTGGAAGAAGACGATATGCAAACTCAACAACAAATGACAGAGAGGCAGGAAAATGGATACCATATAACTACCATATAACGGCAGATAGATGGAAAAGCGAAAAACGGTTGTGAAGTTTTGCTTTCTCGGCATGAAAGAAATACTTTTTTTTATCGGATCGTAACTGGTGACAAAAAAGGATATATTTCGAAACCCAAAACGCAGAAAATCATGAGTTGACTCAGGACAACATCGACCGCAAGACCGAATCGCTTTGGAAAGAAGATAATGCTGTGCATTTGGTGGGATCAGAAGGGTGTCGTTTCCCGTTCGTTACCGTCCACAAACGAACACTTTGAACCACGCATTGATCGAAAAGCGACCAGAATGAGCTACAAGACACCGAAAGGTAATTTTGCAGTACGACAATGACATCAAAAGTCGGCCAGAGACACCATTTCTGCACTTGGCTGGAAAGTCTTATTCAACCCGTCATACACAGCAGACTTGAACCCTTCCGACTAGTTGTTTTCATCGATGTCTTACGCCCTTTCCTTGAAACACTTCACCAATTATGGAGATGTCGAAAAATGGCTTGATGGCTGGACCACCTCAAAAGAGGTATGGTTTTTCTGGGAGGGCATCCACAAATTGCAGAAGAGATGGGGCAAATATGCAGCTAGCGATGACGCATACTTCGAATAAACCATTATTTACCTTTCTCCAAAATGAAACGTGTTTTTCAAAGAAAAAAATACGAATTATTAGCCGCCACACCTGGTATATCGTGGTTTACAATGTCGGCAAGACAAACATCCACATCTGGGCAAAAAAGAGAGTGATCTTTCACCAAGCCAATGCGCTTGCACACAGACACTTCGAGTAGTTACTGCAAATCTCCATAATATGTGCTTCGCAGTGCCCACACTAGCGCCGTTCTCGCCAGATTTGCCTCCCATCGCATTTCTGTATATTTCAAGGGTAGATATTTTTGAGTCAGTACACTCTGATCTGTGTAAGGAAGGGACCCTAGTGTTCGCATTGCCATAGAACAGGGATTGCCAATCTTTTCAATGTGTTGAGCTACTTTAATATTTCATTTATAAGGATTATGAGTTACATCCTACCCCACCCACCCCATTCACCGGACTTAGCTCCTTCGTACTACCACTTATTTCAATCGGTGCAGCATGGACTTTCAGAATAAAATTTAAAGTCTTTCGAAGAAGTGAACATTTAGCTTGATGAATGGTTGGTCTCAAAAAACCAAGCGTTCTTTTGGCGCGGCATCCATTTTTTAATAGAAAAATGAGAATAAACGCTCAAATTTTGCGAAAAGATCGACATTATTAATCGAAACACCTATTAGTTGTTAAAATTAATTGTCTCCCAAAACTTTTAATAACATTTTTGAGTATCCTAAACCGGTTTAAAATCCAGAGAAATAAGGCCCGTAAAACATCAGTCTTGAATCACTTTGGAAATTAGATGAAATCTTCGTCACTTCACAACTGTAAGGGGAAAAACACCGAGCGATAATCACTACTATATTTTTTTTTTAGTGAGATGCACTATCTATCCTTTTTAAAAGATATTAACAATAATCAAGTCGCGAAAGTCTTGTAGAATGCACTGTTGCATTCAAGTACGAGAGCGCAAAGAATACTTACATTTTCTGGATGAGTCTGAAACCGCTGATAAAGTTCTTCTGGTGTGATTTTGTGATAGTCGATATCTAATTCTTGTTTTAGGTCATCTAAATCTCCAGCTTTCTTGGGCTTCTTTTGTACTTTTCTCCGTGCCTAAATAGAAAAAAAACACTTTTTAATGTATAATGTCGTTTCTTATCATCCTAAAATAAGCAAACTTGGATATTTATACCTCCATAAGATAAAACTACTATTCTATATCAGTTATGAAATAATGATTTAAAAAGAAATATTATTACAAGCCCTGATATTCCCGGGCGACCAATCACGATACACAAACTGAAAATAATCGCTGTTTGGTGTTTTATATCCTGTCTGGGGCTCGATAAGCTTGTAGTTGTCCTTATCTAATCTCAATTTATATCACTTTAACATTATACACTAAAATTATGCAATTTTTAAAGGTATAATCTTGTTGTTCCATCTGGGGAAAATAGAGTAAATAAAACATAGAGTAAATATAACAAAATAAGTTGATTTTAAAGATTATGATCGCTCTTAGTGAACATTATTATGTTCTCAACTTAATTAACTCTGACAACCATCAGCAAATTGGACTGGGAGATTTTATTACACCCGGCATATTCTCCAGACTTGACTCCTCCGAATTCATCTCTTCCGATCCTTGCAACATCACCTGGTTGATATCCATCTCTTGAAGAAATCGAAAAAAGCCTTAATGTCAGTTTAACCTTATAACGCACGAAATAAAAAACAAATTAAAGATGAAAAGACGATACCACGTAGGAAACAAACAATTGAAAATCTGATTCTACACAAAATATGCTACAAAAATAACGAGTTACAAATAATGCTCATCAATTGGAGTTTACATCTGGCAACACTGTTATCTTCTTCTTTGGAGCGGTACAGAACCGCATCTGATGCATCTTCAGTATAAGTTTGAACTGCCTAGAATTACATGGTAGTCCGTAGCAATTACTTTTGTGAACACGATTCTTTAAATGCATTCAGAAAATGAGTGACAATATTGTCTGATAAAGCCGCCAGTGTTGCCAGATCGAATGCTACGCCATCAGTTTCACTGCTTTAGTTAAACAGTTTGAATTCAGTAGAAACCAGACTAGAAACAACTAAAACTGAAAAAATGCTGGAAACAACAGAAATTATCCTCAAGCAAACAGAAAGAAAAACACCAAGAAACAGAGTCCAGATATATAAGACATACGTCAGATGTGTAAAGTAACAAGTATCAATGAATGGACAAAAAGATTAAAGTGGAATAAAAATATCAGTACGATGGATACCAATAGGGTCGTTAGAAGAGGAAGAGACAACTCTTCAATGAGACGTCATCAGTAGAGAGGCACTGAAGAAAAAGAAGCTAGATGGTACCTATACAGGATGTCCCATAACATATCTGCCAGAAAGCAACTGGTGATAGTAGAGATTAAAATAAGAGGATTGGCAAATATTAGTCATTAAAAAGATACAGGGTGTTGAAAGTGAAACTAAATTTTAGAAAAATTGAGATCATTTAAAAACGGTTGAAGATATCAGGTTCAAAATCGGGGTAGTTGGGTTTTCAAAGGCGACAAATCCGAATTTGATACTAGCTTGAGCCAAGTTCCTAGAGGGCGCTTGCTAACTACTTTGTAAGGAATTAACTCGCTCATATTTTTTATCCTATAAGGCCGGGACTATTTTGACTTCAAAATTGAGAAGAGTCATAATTTCCACGTAAAAAAGATACACTGGGTCAATATCGATATCTCAGGCCGTTTGCGAGATATTTGTATTCGAATATTCCATTACACATCTTGTCGATGGCTGAAAAATATGGAATTCCAAAGTGTGCCTTGAATGTTGTGTATAAATTATTAAGTCTCGATGACAACTGTTATTGTTATCTATCTCTCCTATTAAACCTAAGTGGAAACAAGTTTCTCCAATCTTGAGTTGGTATTAAATAATTTGTAAAAAATGCCTAGACTTAATACAGTTAGAAGGCATGAAGAGCTTTACACAACCAGAAGCATACTAGATAGACAAATTTTTCAAAGAATGTTCTATCAGTTAGGCGAAACAGGTTCGTTTTATTACAGGAATCCTGGTGGACCACCGAAACGTATAACGGTAGAAAAAGAAGTGAACTAAGCACTAGGCGTTTGGAGGCATCTACAGGAATTAGCAAATCTAGCATTTCAAGAGTTCTCCATAAAGAAAAATCGTTTCCTTACCATTTTTCACCTTTTCAAAATGCATTGCCACAAGATTTGCCGACTAGCTAAAAATTTTGTCAAAATCTACTACATAAAAAAACGAAGACCCCATGTGCCCGAAAAAGATATTGTTTACTGACGAGGCAACTTTTACCAAATGCGGAATTTTTAACTGGCGAAATAATCATTATTACGCCATGGAAAATCCACAACTACCAAGAGAGCGACATTTCCATGATAATGTACAGTTTTTAGAAAATGATTTATTAGATCTTTTGGAGGGTATACCTCTAAAATTAAGACCAGACATGTGGCTCATGCAAGATGGGGCGCCACTCATTTTACTGTTGCAGTGCGAAATTATTTGAATCAACGTTTTCCACACCTATGGATTGGGCGCGGTGATGAGTTTCCTTGGCCACCTCGTAGTCCAGACATTAATCCGTAAGACTTTTATTTCTGGGGTTAAAAGAAATCTCTAGTTTACCATGATGAAATTAATACACGAGACAAACTTTTACAAAAAATTCAACAAGCAGTCAATGTTATTAGAAATGAAGAAAGTATCTTCTCAAATGTGAGGCGTCACTTTATAGAGCATATGCGAAAGTGTATTGAGGTAAACGGTGGACATTTTCAACACCTATTGAAATAAATTTCAAAAAATGATTATTTTAAAAAAAGTCCGTTGTATTTTTAACATCTTAATGTTCTTTTCCTCGCATTTAAGACACCCTTTGTGAATTGCAGATTTTTCAGCCATCGACAAGATGTGCAATGGAATATTCGAACATGAATATATCGCAAACGGCGTGAGATATCGATAGTGACCAAGGGTACCTTTTTTACGTGGGAATTATGACTCTTCTATATTTTGAAGTTAAAATATTCCCAGCTTTATAGGGTAAAAAATATGAGCGAGTTGATTCCTCACAGAGTAGGTAGCAAGCGCCCTCTATAAACTAGGCTCAAACTAATACCAAATTCGGATTTGGTATTAGTTTGAGCTACCTCGATTTTGAACCCGATATCTTCAACAGTTTTTAAATTATCTCAATTTTTCGAAAATTTAATTTCACTTTCAACACCCTGTATCTTTTTAATAACTAACATTTGCCAATACATTTATTGATTAAATCCTTTTATTTTGATCTCTACTTTCACCAGTTGTTCTATAGCTGATAAGTTATTGGGTACCGTGTATACACAGTATATCAGAAACATAACGGAACTTTTTAAAATTAAAGAAAACTACTAGCGCCATCTATTGAACGAATTGTCAAATTATAGCGCTTAAAGTATACCTTTTGTCACCTCGACAATACCTTTTGTCACCTCGACACAAAAAAACGATGGAACAAAGATCTAACATTACATATTATTTCAAGTTCAGTAAAAATTTTACTGAAACATCTGAATTAACGAAAAAAGTTTATGGTGAATGCTTATTCCGTATAAGTGCTTTCGAGTAAGTAGTATAAGCGATTCCAGGACGGTGGTGACGCTTTGGAAGACGATCCAAAGCCAGGTCAGCCAAAAAAGAAAAATAGCGATGAGTTGGTGGAAAGTGAGATAGATATCGGAAGAATTAAATACTTCCAAACATATGATCGACCACAGGGAAGTTGGTTTTTGTTGCACGATAATGCACCATCTCACTGCACCGTCGCTGTTGGTAAACTTTTGGCGAAAAACAAGTGCCGAAGTGCCCAGCGAAGTATTGATGCGGGAGGGATGCATTTTGAATAAAAATAAATAATTTTGCCGAAATAACTAATTGTTTCTTTTTATTTAAAAAGTTCCGTTACTTTTTCGGTTCTGAAACGATTTGAAACGATTTCGATTTTCGAAACTGTGCAGTTTCAACAAAAAAGTCTAAAAGAAGAAATCAAAGAGAAGTAAAAGTCTAAATGTACTTTTTATCAAAAGCTAATCGGATTCAGAGGGTCAAGAGGTTGTTAACAAGGAAAAATATATATATTATTTCAATTTACTAAAAAAAAAACGACACCTACAGTCTATTAAATACAACTACAAGGAATAAAAAATATGTTATCATCTCTGACGATCCAAAACGATCATTTGAAGTAAAAAATAATGTACGATTTGAGCTAATTGTTTTAAACGATGTCAAATCTGATTCAGAGCACAGTAACACACTTGTCTATAATAAAAGGATGAACCTGAAATTAAAATGTATTGTTGTTATAAAACATTAGAAAAAAAATATAATGCATCCTACTGATAAAATTATGTATATCCCAACACCAGCAGTCCCAAAAAATCAGGTAAAAACATTAAAAAAATACCTTTGGTTGACCATCAGCTGTTTTGTTATCATCGTAATTGGTGGGAATGGTAGCTACACGATACGAATCAGAGCGGCCATGCTGGAAAAACAAGCAATATGCGTCTAGAACTGTCACAAACACTATTTTACAAACTATCAGCTAAATCATCACAGCTATCGTCAGTTCACACCTACTTTGATAAGAAAGCACTATAAAATCGAATTACAAAATTAATTTTATTATATATATATATATATATATATATATATATATATATATATATATATATATATATATATATATATATATATATATATATTCCCTGACCGTTTAATATTAAAAAATAAATATCAGATAACCAGAAAAATAAGCACTCCCTGGCGGTAATCTCGTTACTAATATCAGTATAATCACCAGGCAACAATGGCCCATCAGCAAGACTGTATTAACCAGATTTAATAAGGGTAGGGCAACTTTTACGCTAACCTTTTCAGTACTTATAACGTTTAAAAGAAATAAGATAGACTTTTTTCTATATGCTTTAAATTTTGTGTTTTGAAAAGTAATTTTTTAAAATTATATCAACTAATGACCCACACTTGGGTCATTAGCAGCAATGGGACTTTATATCCCTTTTAACGCATTTTCCATGAGTGTTACGAACACACACATATGTCCAAAAGTTTGGAATATTTATAAATAGGATATCTACACCTATGATACTCATTTTAGACCATTTTTAAATGAAAATAACAAAATCATTGTTTTGCTGATAACACAGGTTTTTCGATTTTTACCTATTTCGTTGATATTTACACATTATTTCAATTCTTTTTCAATTTTCAATCAATCCGTTTAAACATGCCTAGAAACATGATATCTCTTTTTATCAGATCAAAAGTAATTGATTTGTTACAATAGGGCTTTAATCAAAGTAATATAGCGAAAATTGTAGATGTTTCCCATAGTGATGTATCAAAAATTCATAAAAAAAATCCAAGAGACAAATAACGTAAAATATCGCCCAGAAGTGGTACCGGCAGCTATCAATGATAGCTCGAAGAAATCGTCTGAAATTTGCAAGTGGTATATTAAGGGAGCTTATTAAGCTTGAAACGGTAAATTTGCAAACTAACCCTTCAAAAAAAAAATATAAGATTGCAATGGGCTCCAATGAGATGATAATTGGCTTGGTTTCTGATTCACGAACATTAGTCTGGGGAACTCCAGGTCGAAAAGCCCGACTAGAAACAACTCAACCACGTACCCCATTTGAAGGTGGGAGCGTGATGTTTTGGGGTGGTATTATAAGGGGTACAAGGATACCTCTACTGGTCTTGGAGAGAAGAGTCACTGGTGCTATGTACATCGAGAAAGTTTTAAATCCTGCTGTGCGTCTGTCCCGAGGCGCAGTGGACGACGGATTTGTTTTCATGGATCACAATGCACCTCCTTATCGAACAGCAGCAGCAACCAAGTTAGGGTAGCCAGCAAATTCCCCTGACACGAATGTCATTGAAAATGCTTCTGAAAATACGCATGAGCTAACTGAGAAAACGATTCTGCTTGTCGCAGGTGATGAGTGCAACAAAATCAATCAATTTTAAAACGCATCAAGAAACGAAACAATCATTCTCTTACCCTGTGAGAACTAAAAGATGCTCCTCGTGAAGGACGGGAGAGAATTCCACAAGTCTAAATTGATCATTTAATCGACAGCATGCCAACTCGCCTACAGGCATGCATACAAACCCATGGAGGTACTACTGCTTATTAGTTTTATCGAAAGTTTTTATTTTTAAATTACTTTTGAAGGCAATTGGTACATTGTAATTTTTTTACTCCAAAATATTAAAACAATTTTACACACATTGATCATTTGGTATCGAGTTTTATTTGGTACCAGTAAAATTTGTAATAAAATGATGATTACGTATACGAGTAAAAGAAAAACTTAATATCAATAAAAAAGTGAAATGTTTGAATACTCCAATTTTTTTACATATCTTTATATGGTGTTAATGCAGCGATTTCAGCACGATGTTGTCCTTGTGTTGTTCTTTGATTTGAGGCATATTTATGTAAACCTTTTCTATTCCATAAATAATAATCCGGAGCCACCAAATCAGGATATCTAGGAGACCAAAATAAATCTCCATTTCGACACACTAAACAACAAGGAAAAATGTTCTTCAAAATGTTGATTACTTCACATGAAGTTTATGCTGTGACACCATCTTGCTGAAACTACATATTCTCCAATCCTTGCTCTTCCAATTGAGGTACCAAACAGTTTTGAATCTTGTGTCTATAGCATCCCCAATTCACCGTCACTTCATTTCCACTCAAAAAATAAGTTCCAATGATGTTTTGATCCTAAAATCCCGTCAAACCCAAACTGTTACAAACATTACACAAAAAAATGCGCCAAAACAAAAGGGTAGCGTGACCCTTGCCCCACCCCGTATAGTCGTATGATAATCTCATAAAGATTCTACCACTAAACACCAAATAACTTGTTCTTAAATTCCTGACACGCGCTTCGCTAACAATGTTAGCATCATCGGAAAATGATTCAACTTTTTACATTCTCAAATTTAGATTGAACCATCTCCTGATGATGCTAATCTGGTTAGCGAAACGCGCGTCCGAAAATTAAAAACCAGTTATTTGGGGTTTAGTGGTAAATCTCTTTCGAGTTTTGTATTTCACAAGAAAGGTTGTCGCCTCACCTGATGAAGAGTAGAGGTATCGGAAGCGATCATGTGAGCAACAATGATCCAACAATACTGTTGTGTAGTATGATTCACACATATTTTAGTACATCCCGTAAACTATGCCTGCGACGTACTGATAAAATTACTAATCTACTTTTACTGGTTACCTGACGGTTTTCACAAGAATATCTTAGCAGGTTCTTATCAAAGAAGATACAAATAGAAAAGGAATTGAACTAGATCATAAGAAGAAACATGAAATGCGTCAAATAACAAGTGGTCTTCCAACCCCTTTCACTTCAGGTTTCTTAGAACGTGCTGGAAACCTACCAAGTCGAAAATATTAGCAAAATAAAACCGCTAAAATCTAAAGCTGGGTCCACATCAATACAAATTTGCGTTGTGTCAGCTATATGTGTTGTATTGCACTGCAATCCAGAAGCTCTGACACACAAAGTCGCACACAAATATTATCGCTGCCAACACGCACACAAGCCATCTGTTGCCCACCAGATAATTCAAACAAATTGTTCCTGTCAATTCAACACACGCGCAAAATTTTATTGGTGTGGACCCAGGTTTAAGAGTTGACCGATAATAACGATATCATATTGAACCAGCATTGTATTTACCAGGTATGGCGGTTAATAATTTATTATTTTTTTGAGAGATGGTGCTGGAAACCAGAGTCAGTTCACAGTCTAATCTCTTATGGCATTTTTTTGCTACGACACTACCTCTCAAAACGCCATTGATGTTTAAACGATTTCGAGTTAGCGTCTTATTTTTTTCGTATGGTAAAAATGTCGAGTTTCGAGCCAAATCAAGAGCATTTGCGCCACGTACTGTTTTTCTTAGTGAATGAAAAGAAAAACGCGAGCGAAAGCCGTCGTATAATTGTAGAAGCTCGCGGTGACAATGCTCCAACGCTCAACGCTTGTGGGCGTTGGTTTAGACGATTCAAAAGTGGTTATTTCGACTTGAAAGACAAATAACGTCCAGGTCAATTGAAAAAAACTTGAAGATGCCGAATTGCAAGCACTGTTGAAAGAAGACGATATCAAACTCAACAACAAATGAGAGAGAAGTTAAATATTGGTCGCCGAACCATTTCTGATCATCTGCATGCTATGGGAAAGATCAAGACGACAGAAAAATGGATACCACATCATCTGAACAACCGACAGATGGAAAAGTGAAAACGGTGTGCGAAGTTTTGCTTTCTCGACATGAAAAAAAGACTTGTTTGCATCGGAGACGAAAAAGAGTTACATTTTGGGAACCCAAAACGCAGAAAATCATGGGTTGGCCCAGGACAACCATTAACATCGACCGCAAGACCGAATCGCTTTGGAATGAAGACAATGCTGTGCATTTGGTGTGGTTAGAATGGTGTCATGTACCTCGAGCTTCTGAAACCAGGTGAAACAATTAATACTATTCGCTACCGTCAACAAATGATTCGCTACCGTCAACAGAATAGGCTACAAGACACGGAAAAGTTGCAGTACGACAACCTCCCATCACACACAGCGAAAGCGCTTAGAGAAACCATTTCTGCACGTGACTGGAAACTACTGCCCCACTCGCCGTACTTACCGGGCTTGACACCTGCAGACTACCACTTGATTTCATCGATGTCTCATGAGCTTCTGAAACCAGTTAAAACATAATTATGTTCGCTGCAGTCAACAAATGATCAATTTGAACCATCGAAAAGCGATCAGAATGAACTGCAGCACGGTCAGAGACACCATTTCTGAACTTGGGTGGGAACTCTTACCCCACCCGCCATACTCACCAGACTTGGACCCTTCCAAATAAAACTTGTTTTCATCGGTGTCTCACGTAGTTTCCATAAAATATTTCTAAAATTACGGAGATGTCGAAAAAAATGGCTTGATAACTGAACCACCTCAAAAGATGTATCGTTTTTAGGGGAGGGCATCCACAAATTGCCAGATTTGGGAAAAATGTACAGCTGGGCATGTGAATACTTTCAATAAACCATTTTTTAACTTTCTCCCAAATTAAATGTGTTTTTTTAAAGAAAAAAATAAGAATTATTTACCGTTTTACCTGGTAATTCATAAAGTTTTATTTTGCATTTTTCGATAAAACTGCATGCAAAAATAATGAACACAACATAAACTATTCCAACTAGAACAAGGAGTTCTCCGTGAGATTTCAACATAAAATTTAGATTTCTACCTCTAGTTGGAATACAGAAAAATATATCAAAAGCAATGCCAGAAAAAGCTGTTAGATGACTGAAATAAGCATAAAACTAAAATACAAAAAGGTAATTTTGAAATATATGCTTCAAATTTAATTTCAAAATTGTTTCTAATATGAATCAGACACTCTTGGGCGAAAGCCAGCCATTATTTTAGCTACTACTATATAAAATATTAATGGTTCTTTGAAATAAAAGATATTATCGAGTAAAAGGCGGGGAATTAATGTTAAGGTGATACATATCTTCGAGGTCTTTTTGTCAGTCATCGACAGTATGATATTTGAAAGTATTGACACATTATTAGTGGGAATTTTCCTTGAACGTTTCATAATCCTCATATTTATATAATACTAAAGTGTAACAAAAGTGTTCACGTTTTTCCTTTATTTATAAATAAAGGATTATACTTCACTTCTCAGAGCTTTAATCCGATTTATTTTGTTTTCCTTCGACAAGTAAACGTTCCTTCTTCAGTATTAAATTGATTCCACTGCGAAATATTCAGTGGACAAGTTTTAATAAAATCGATAAACGTCGCGAAACTAAAGCAATTTTAAGACATTATTTTTAAAAAGGTTTCAAAGCCACTGACCGACACGTGAGATTTCCGAAGTAGGGGAGGAAGGTGCCATATCAATCCGAACCGCGCAGTTCTGATTCAAAAAGTTTTTGGGAGGGAGACGAGTCTTGATAGAAGATCAGGTCGTCCACAGACTCTCTATTCCGTCGTTTTAAGAGCAGCTGTGCTCTTAATCCAGAACAAGGACTAGAAAACTTTCGGGGAATTAGGAATCTTACATACTACCGTTAATTTTGCATTTGCGATGCACAGGTGGTGTCAAACAGTGAATAACTAAGTATATAAAAAAATGGAAAATAATTTATTACACTTAGTTGGTAAAGGATCTTTCAAATTGAGCTTTTTTTTAATTCTTGAATAAAACACAGAATTTGCGCTGATTTCAAAAAAATTCTTATTGATAATTAACGCATAGTGTATAACATTTAAACATGAAAAACAATATCTGCCTCTTGTCAAAATGTTGGATGACATTTTGCCATAACCGTGACTCTATCTCACCAATGGCTCGAATAATTTCATTATTTAGTTCAGGAATCGATTCTGGATTGTTCTTATAGACCTGACTTTTCAAGTAACCCCAGTTGGAGTAATTGATACGTTACTAAAGAAAACGTATCAATGTTATTTTTTAAAATGGAAAATATTGAAAATCGTACAGTGATTAAATTATTTGTAAAAAAAGGTTTAAAGGCAATGGAAATTCATAACGAACTGATAAATGTCCTAATGGAGTATGCTCCTTCAAAAATAATGGTTTGTAAATGGGCAGGTGAGTTTCAACGTGATCGTACAACTGCAACTGAACAAATAATTAATTATATACATGAATAGTTGTGGATGACAGACAATTGACTTTAAGTGAAATTGTTAAGGCCATGGGCATCTCAACTGAACGGGTGTTTCATATTTTGAAAACGGAATTGGTCTTGAGAAAGCTATGTGCAAGATGGGTGTTGCATTTGTTAAATTCTGATCAAAAACGACTTCGAATAAAACTTTCTAACCAACATTTGTATCTTTTTCGAAAGAATGAAATAGATTTTTAACGTCGATTTAAAATTATGGATGAGACTTGGGTTACCACTATGATTCTGAACTGCGACAACAACCGCAGAGTGGACTGAGCCCAGTGCTCCGAAGCAGTCGAAATGATCAAAATCGACCAAAAAAGTTATGGCATCAATTTTTTGGGATGTAAAAGGCATTTGGTTAATTGATTATCCTCAAACCGGTAAAACAATAACAGGACAGTGTTACTCAAACCTTTTGGATCAATGAGATGTAAAAATTTGTGAGAAAAGACCTGATTTAGAGAACAAAAAATAATTTTTCATCAAGACAATGCACCATCTCACAAAGGTGTTCTTGCAATGGCCAAATTGAAGGAGTTATACTACGAATTGTTGGAGCACCCACCATATTCACCAGATCTGGCCCCATCTGACTTTCTTCTGTTCCCAAGTTTCAAAAAATTCCTACGTGGCAAGCGTTTTTCATCAAATGAAGAAGTTATAGGAGCCGTAGATGAGCATTTTGAAGGTCTTCCAGAAAATTACTTCAGAGATGGAATAAATAAATTCGAGAACCGTTGGAAAAAGTGTAACGAGCTTAAGGAAGAATATACGGAAGAATAAAGTTATTTTTGCAACTATAAACTTGTTTTGTCATTTCCGCTCCGCGGACATTTCAATTAGCTTAGTATATAGTCCAGATCTGACCCCATCCAACTTTTCAGTATTATGATTATCGCCATATTTCTTTTGTAGACAAGGTTAAAATAATCGTAACGTCAAAATGAGATGTTTCCCTTAAATCAATAAACGATTTCATAACTGTATTATATAGAGAGGGACCAAAGAAATAGACGTTTTTAATTTCAAATTTCCCGTGCATCTCTCGGGTAGAGGTAAAGCGACTACTTCGCTATATTTACAGCATTATATAATTATTAACAAGAAAGATGTGACACACTACTAATATATCGATAAAAACTGTTGTATCCCAATCATGTCATCTCCAGATTTGAAGACCAAGCTCTACGTTGAGCTCTACAAAACATTGCGAAGCTAAAACTCAGAATTTAACTACTAGGGTATAACAAAAGAGTATTAGTTTTTGAGGTACTTGATTATTTACTGTTTAAAAATGTTTACCGTTCATATGCCTCGCAAATGTCGGTTAACAGTAGTGTGGGATAGTCCTAATTTCCCTGAATTACAGCCATAGCTACTCTTAAAACGTCAGCATCGAGAGACCGTGGACGACTTAATGTTCCCTTATTTTCAAAGCTATTGTCTCCCGGAACTTTTTGAACCAGAGCTGAGCTATGCACTCTACTCAGCAAATCTCACGAGTGGTGACAGTCGCTTTGAAACCCTTTTTTTTGTTAAACCTTTGAAACCTTCAATGTTGTCTTAAAATTGCCGTAATTTAGTGACTTATACTAAGTGACATAAAAAAGAACACCAAGAAATAATGATAACATTTTAAAAACTATTTTATAGGTTTATTGATATTGTTAAACAGTACAACTTATTAAATTTTGAAAATCTAATTACTACGAATTAGGGAGGTACAATCAGTAATGGATGGATGAGCCTCCTCTTTGTATACATTCATGGAAGCGCTTAGACATTGATCTAATTAGATGGCCAATTCCCTGTTTATGTATAGTGTCCCATGCTACTTGAATTTCACCCCTTAGTGCCTCCAACGTCTGTGGATGGTGTGACAATCTGAGCAAACTTCGACTTATGATATCCCACACATGTTCTACTGCGGAAAGGTCCGGGGACATCGGTGGCCAAGGCAGTAGGCTCCTTCAAAATGACGTAAAGTAACATGTAGAACATATAGGAGTGCATTATCCTGCTGGAAAAGTGGATTTGGAAGAAGGTAACAAATGGGGGTCTACAATATTTTCGACATACCGCTGAGTCGTCACACTACCTCGGACAAAAATTAGAGGCGACCTACTACCATGTGCGATGGCACCCCAAACCATAACACCCACTGATGTAAGTGCCTCTCCATGAAGAACTCCGGATTTGTCCGCGATAGCTTCTTACACGAGCACGGCCGTCATGACCACCTATACAGAAGTGGCACTCGTTACTAAAAACAACATGATTCCATTCCGCATCCCACTGATGTCTATATCTGCACCACTCCAGCCGTTGACGCGCCGTTAAAGATAAAGCCAGATATGGTCTGTAAGAAACGAACCCAAAAGATCTGATTCTGCGGTAGATTGCTCGCATTCCAATTAATCTTCCATACTCTTCGTACCACTAGTTAGCAATTGACCTTGAAGTTGAAAAACGATCCCTCATGGCCACGGCGCTCCTGGAGTTCGGTCGTGACTGGACGGCGTCCTGTATCTCTAGCTCGTTGTTGTCGATTTTTTTTTGGCCCACGCTCGCCAAGTTCTCAACACTGTGTGAACAGGCCTATTCTTTCTTCTTCCAATCTCCCGAAAATATAATCCGGTATCTCTTAGACCTACAATGCGGCCCCGCTCAAACTGTGTCAACTGGCGAAAATTTGCACGTCTTCGCACTCTGAGAAGAGATGACTCTGAGAAGAGAAGAAATTAAACTTGATTTTTTTTTATTTAGGGCCGATTACAGCAACTGAGACCATAGAAATTAAATTGCAGTAGAACAAACTTTTACGATTTGATATCACTGTATCACTATCTTTAAGGAAAAAGTGACAGTGCCAAAAACATTTTTATACAAACAAATGCTTCGTTGCTATGGCTGAAATTTTGATCATTTATTTCTAAGGTCACTAGAAACAAGTATACAAAATATAATTAAAATACAAAAACTTTTACTGGGCGTTTCTTTTTCTGTGTCACTTAATAGGTTTCAGTCGTTTTAACGATTTTCTTAAAAAAGTCGACCGAATATTTCGCAGTGGAATACTCAACAAGGAAAGTACAATCCTTTATTTATAAACCAAGGAAAAAACGAAAATACCTTTGTTACATCTTAGAAATATCCCGAATCCTAGTGGAAATATTGTGTCGTGTAAAGAATAATATATGGTTAAGATTGGAAGAGTCTGTACGCAGAACAGACTGTTCAGAGCCTGTAACGTGGCTAATTTCTATTTTTTTTGTAATAAACTATTTCATTTTCTTATAATCTTGATATAAAAAATCGTTTTTTTTGTGATGAAATTTCCGTTAGACGTTAATAATACATATGCTAATAACAAAACTTATTCATCACACTGATAATACACGTTTTATATTATTTATATTAATAGAAAACTTAACGCTTCACCGAGCAAACATAATCAAGTTTTTCTAATCGTTGTTACAAGGCCAACTAGAATATAAACCAAAAAATTCACAGGTATTTTGTTTCATAAAACAAACCACGTATCAGTAACAGTAAAACATAAGTACTATTGTTTGGAAACATCTTCTTTTCTGTAATATGTAAACTGAAAGTTACAGCGCCCTTTATACATAAACAATTTTAAAGCATTAGGTGGATCCATAAGTAATGTTTATTTTTATAAAAGGGTTGCTATGGGTATCCGGAACACATTGGTCATTGTATACGTACTCAGAACGTTTTGTCATACGGACGCTATTTCTATTATTTAGTGATTTGAAAATTGCATCTCAGTCAAAAAATGAAATTAACTCGTGAGAATTTTCGTGCGATGATCTACTACGGCTTTCGACGTGGATTCTCTCAACAACAGTGCATCCATCAACTCATTTCGACAAAGCACCATCTTTGGCGACAAAGCAGCATCTAAAACCACTGTATATCACTGGTTTAGTGAATTGAATCGTAGTCGTCGTTTGGTCACGGACGAATTTAAAGAAGGTCGTCCAAAACCGGTTGTTGTGCCAGAAAATATCGATATTATACGCTGATAAAGTAAGATCGTCATGTGACATACAGGGAGATTGAGACATTCCTGGGTATTAGTATGGCAAGCATACACAAGATTTTAAGAACACTTAGCCGTGAAAATAATTTGTACGCGTTGAATTCTGCATAATTTAACAATCGCTCATAAAAAGGCTCATGTCGATTCGTGCAAAGAAATGCTCAAACAATACAATCGTGGTGCGTCAAAAGCCGTGTATAATATCTACACAGGTGACGAATCTTGAATATATGCGTATGAGCAGTCGACTGTATCGGTCTTTGAAAATGAGCCAAACCCAACAAAAGTTGTTCATGCAAGAAGCACTTCGAAGCAAATGGTCGCCTGTTTTTTTGGGATTAATGGGTATGTGGATACAGTGCCACTAGAGAATCGTAGAACAGTCAATTCTGAATGACACACAACGATTTGTTTACCAGAAGTTTTTGCAGAAATTAGAAAAAAACAACCAACTACGTAGGATCATCTTTCACCATGACAACGCGAGCTCTCACACATCGAACCGAACAACTCAATATTTTGACCGGTCAAAACTTCGAATTGATGGGTCATCTGCCGTACAGTCCTGATTTGGTACCTAATGATTTACTTTTGTTCCCACCCGTGAAGAATAAACTACGTGCTCAACGATTTTCGATAACAGAAGCCGTAGATGGGTTCAAAATGCATGTTTTAGAGATACATCAATCGGATTGGAAAAAGTGCTATGAAAATTGCTTCAAACGTATACAAAAGTGTATCGACTATCGCGGAGAATATTTTGAAAAACAATAAAACCATTTTCAAAAATAAATATTTCTTTTTGTTTATTATTCCGGGTACATAGACACCCTCGTATTGTACAAAATTTTATTTTATTTCAGATTTATTACAGTTTTAATCTACAATATAATCTCCATCGTGATAGACAATCTCCGTCCATCTCTGTTCTGACAAACTTTCTGTCCCCTTTTTGTTAAATGAGATCATTTTCTTCAATGTCTATTTTCATATGTCCATAGATTAAATTCATGATCCATAGATCAAAATGTTCCATAGATATGCAAAGATGGTAATCTGAAGATGCAGAATCAGGAGAATACGGTGCCTAACCCTTTTGATTTTTTTTCTTCAGCGATTCTAGCACTATGAGATCTTGCATTGTCATACTGCAGGATAACACCTATTTGATTAATCACCCATAACATCTCACCATACTGACGCTAACACTTTTTTATGGTGAAGACCTGATTGTGGAGTGGGCAATATGTGGTTGTCCTAATGTTAACCATTGTTTTTTGTGCATTACTGTAGAGCATCGTTTCTGAACCTGGGTTCGGGAATATTGAAGGTCGCAATGTGTTCAAAAAATAAGACCCTTATACGAACCATCCTTTTATTAATTTTAATGTAAAAACAAGTATAAGAAAATTTAATATTACCAGGTAATAACATAATAAAATCAACTTATATAAAGTAATAGCTAAAGTTGTTTGAAATAATAATTTAATGCGACGATTGATTTTGTTTTTCACATAAAAGTTTTTCTGTACATGGATTACACACATAATTCATTGCGAACACACATAAACAAATCATTTTCTAATAATAATAGACGATTTCTAAATTTAGTCTTTAAAGCCACCATAAACGAGCTTTTGTTTAAAATGTTTTCAAAGCTTCCATTACTAGGCATATCGTCGTGCAAGCCAAAACTTCTCAAATCCTGAGTTACAAATTCTTGTAGACTTTTGTCGACCGCTGCAACAACATTTTCATCAAACAGATTGAGAAACTATCTTTGTGACAAATCATTGTTTTTGCTTTCCATCTTTCATGCTTTCCAACACGCAATCAATAATCAAATTTTCTAAATCCATAGTTTTTGTAATATAATCAGAAATAAAAGTGAATGCATCAAAATTACATTTTTCAAGGCGTATAATACAAATACCAATCTTCATAATGAAGGCATTAACTTTATCTGTCATTAGTAAAATGTTTTTGTTACGGCCTTGTAAACTCGTATTCAAGTCATGCAAATGTGAAAATTTATCACTCAAGTAAACCAACAGTAATAAAGTTTCTCCATCTTGTAAAAACTCTGAAAATTAGATATTTTTATCTGCAAAAACGATTTTCAATTCATCTCGCAATTCAAAACAACACGACCACACCTGACTTCAGTATGGAAAACAGTGAGTCGTATTTGGTATCCATTTCTTCGCACAACGTAAAAAGTAATTTAGCCTGCAATGGTCGGCTTTAATAAAATTAATAAGTATTACGGCTTCTGACAGAACAATTTGTAAATCATCTGGCATCTTTTTTGTAGCAGGCGCATTTCTGCCAAGAAAGCAGTGCGTCTATATCATATATGGCATAACGCCTTTCAATTTTTACTATCACACCACTGTTCACCATCAATACATACCGTAATGCATTTATTAAAAGTCCAAGGTTTCGTTTTGTTTTGCATCAATAAAAACTTTAAAGAGTCCTTCGCTAGTTGCAAGACCACGGATTGATTAGCAAAATAGCATATTTTCTTTAATTGACCCCTTGCATTCGCATCAGACAAAACACAAAAATTGCGCCAGGTTTGACACGTCTGCTAACTCGTTGAACCGAATAGCAAAAAATTCACTTAATTTTACCTTTTCAATTATTTGAATTCTATCATTGGCTATTTCATTAATACATCTCGATATTGTCATTTGAAAGTGGTATGGGTTTTCAACTGTTTTGCTTCTTCCGGACTTATCATCACATTGACCATATCAATGACCTCGGGTAAAGCGCAAATATGCAGAACCAGCAAATTAGACGTCAAGCTAAAGAACCTAATGATTAAATCATTAGTGAGAAGCATCATGATCTATGAATCGATCGCGTGGGGCTACGCTGCAAAATCCTACATCAAGCTATTAGAAAGCTACGAGAACAAGTTAGTGCGACTAGCTCTCGATGCCCTCCTAGTACATCTCTAATGTTCAGATACATAGAGAGATGATGAGAGGGTGGACTCCCTTTAGGCAATGCATGCAAGAAAAGGCGGAGAAAGCCTTCCTGAAGATAAACGACCATCCAAATCAAGAACTGCGAAGGTTAACGGACTACCGTCCGGAAGACATCGCAGATTTGAGTGGCAGATGGCACAGAAGACTGAAACTCCAACTTTTGGAAGACTAGGTTGACGGTTGCCCAACGCGGGACCTATATCGAGGAAAGGGACACCATCATGTCTCAGTACGGAAAAAAAACCGAAGTTAGTGAAGTGGTAAAGTGAACGTTTTTTTCCTTCAGAAAACCAAGGTAAGAAAGACGACATAAGCCGAAACACCTTCAGTATCATCGGCAAATGAATTTTATATCATAAGACTACACCCCCCCCGGTACTTGTCCAAAGAGGGGAGTGGTGCAAAGCGCTTGGCCCACCACATCTGGCGGCCAAGCAGCGGAAATACCAATGGAAGAAAAGATAACGGTTTTGTGAGTAGCGTTACGACTACGGAAACCTTATCCCATCTACCAACAGTGCAGCTTCGGAATTATTTTATAAACTTAGACTCCCTGGCCAATTTTAATGCTACTAAATAGGATGCTTGAAGTGTTGCGACCTCATTACGACTTGATTTGTTGATAACAATATGTTAATTTATCAAAACGAGTGATTTAAAATTGCAATATTCTAATGGTACATTTTGTAAAGACGGATGTTTTGTTTTCAGATGCCGGACTAATTTTGAAGGCTTC
Organism: Cosmopolites sordidus; assembly: GCA_031761425.1. Taxonomy (NCBI): domain Eukaryota; kingdom Metazoa; phylum Arthropoda; class Insecta; order Coleoptera; family Curculionidae; genus Cosmopolites; species Cosmopolites sordidus. The sequence continues at coordinate 460,178 of JARFXV010000522.1, read as the reverse complement.
TTGCTTTCCGCCGGCAGAACTGGATAACAAACAACTCATTGCGGCTTGTCATCCAAGACAATGAATCCATATTTTTAAGTTTCATTGGTATCATTCAATCTGGTATTTTTATTTCCTGTTTTGCGAGATGTACACAGTGCATTTCTTTTTGTCACAAATGTGTCAATTTTATTTAATATTAATAATTTATTTTATTACCAGGAATGATATTAATATATCTAACATTAGCACACTGTTATTAATATATCTAACACTGAGTGAGGAAAAAAATCGTAGTATTTAACACTGGGTGAGAGAAGAAATCATAGTACTTATTTTCGAAAAAAAGTAGTTAACAAAGAAACTCTTTGTCTCGTTCATTAGTTTGTGTTATCAAAACGCATAGCTTGCACGAACCCGACTAAGCGCGCTCGAGACGAATGATGCGCTGACGGATAGCGAGGAGCGCGGTCGGTTCATTTTTTGTTTCATAAATGCATGCAAGTGCAGGGCACAGGTTCGAACTGGTAAAAATAATATAAGAACAAGGGGTTACACAAGTCTTATAGTTCGGTATCTGTGGCTGTATATGGTATTTCGGTATAAGTGTAACGGTCCATTCACGCATACATCCGTCATTGACGATGCGTCATTTAATACAAAGCCCAATAGATGATTCGTTTTCTTCATGATTCGTAAACGTAAGAACAGCGCTCGCAGGAGTTAACAAGCCATTTAAAAATAAAAATGATTCTTCATAAATCATAATACTGAAAAAATGTCAAATCGTCGCCGTGTTAACCGGTCGATGTAAAACTTCAAATTAACTGATAAACGTCAAATTAACATATTGTAGTAAAGGGGTCGCAACGTTTTTTACATAACTTTTTAGCTATTTAGTGGGTCGCGACACTAAAAAGGTTGATAAACGATATTGTAGAGCATCCCCTTTTCATCACCAATAACAATTTGTTAAACAAAAGGATCTCTGCCTACCTAACCACATGCCTTCTCTTTACAGTTTGTTCAGTTATTTTAAACACAGTTGTAATCTGGATCATGAAGTTGTCAGATTTGTGGCTAATTCTTGGATGATTTGTTTGGGACCGGCTTCAAGTTCATCCAACAACAGATCCTTATCAAACTCAGCAAGTTTTCCAGATTTTATACGTTGAAAAGATTCAAATCACCATTCTTAAATGTAATAAACGATAGCTGACATGATCTGGTATCCAAGGCATTAGGATAAACAGCATTAATGGCATGACAATCTATTTTTTGTAAATATTTATATAAAAAAAAATTAACAAAATAAGTTGTTACTGAATAAAACTGGGAGAAATTTCCTATTAAGTCGAAATGCTAATATCTGCTGTTTGTGTTTTTCGTTAAAAATCAAGAGATTCATAATTGCGCATTTACCAGAAATCTAGATTTTTCCGGTATTGAAAGCACGTGATCTTTCTTAGTGGATTTCGAAATAATTTGCGAACAATGAGAGAGAAAAAATAGATATCCGCAAATCCACAATAGTTTATTTAACAGAAGCATGATAAATATAATAAGGAAACCGTTATTTGCGAAAAAAAAAATTAAAATATATGAAATTGATCAGATATAGGGAAAAAATATTGTAGTAGGGGAGCTGGAAAATTGAAGTACTACTGGGGATGATATAAAATAGAAACGTTTTAGAATCGCAAGGTCTTTAAATCATCCTTTTTTAAACTAACTTTTAAATTCAAGACAAAACTACCAGACAAATACAACATTCCTTCTTCAGTATTGCGAAACGTTTAGTCGACGGTTTTAACAAAAACGTTTAAATAAGTAGTAAAAAAAGGCAATTTTATGACATTATTATACGAGGTATATTTTTTAAATAAAGTGCGTTTTTTAATATGAAGAAAAATATTATAAATATCATTAATTTTTTTCCATATTCTACATACTTTTATCTATTTTTCTATATAATTTCCATTTTTGTTCAAACATTTGTCATACCGATCAACAAGTTTTTGAATTCCGACGTCAAAGAAATCTGCCTTCTGTGAAGGAACCCAATTCATGACTGCAGTTTTAACTTCTTCTTCGTCGTCGTTGACCCGTTGATCACCAAGAAAGTTCTTTAAATACCGAAACAAGTGAAAATCACTGTGTGCAAGGTCTGGACTATAAGGTGATCCAGTTCTTCCCATGCAAAAGACCTGATTAAACCTTGCGTTTGACATGGAGCAACATCATAACCAGAAGACAGTTGGCTACGCCTTTTGTTTTATATGGCACTCCGAAGTTTTCTTCAAGGTGACACAATACGCATCAGAACTGATTGTTGTACCTCTCGGCATAAAATCCACTAACCAAATCCCTTTCCTGTCCCAAAAGTCAGTTGCCATGATCTTTCGTGCTGAAATTGTCTGTTTGGCTTTCACTTTGGTTGGCGACCAAGTTGCTGTTGTTGCCGACTGTTGCTTGGACTCAGGGGTCATGCGAGTCACCCAAGTCTCATCCCATATTGCGCTGTGGTCTAACAATTCACCTCCTTCTTGATTGGATCAAGTCAAAAACGATAAGGCACAACCCAATCGCTTTGTTTTGGGATCATCAGAAAGCAGTCGTGGAATCCACTGAGAACACAATTTTCGATACTTCAGTTTTTCCGAAACAATGGTGTACAAAACTGATTTTGAAACCTGTGAAAATTCTCTTGATAAATTTGAAATCGTGAATCGGTTCTCTCGAATTTTGTTGTCCACATCACAAACTAAATCGTCAGTAATCAGAGAAGGTTGGCCAGGGCGTGGCTCATCATGCACATTAATCCGCCGTCCTTGAACATTGTCATCCATTTTCGAACTTTGTCTTTTTGAACTTTGTCGGTGATAGCATTATCACCGTAAACCTCACAAATCTGCCGGTGAATTTCCGCTGCAGTCAAGTTTCTTGCACTCAAGAATCAAATTACAAATCGCATCTCACAGTCGGCGGGCGACTTAAGTTTCTTAAACATTATAAACTCCTACAGCTCAACACAGCTCCTACAGATGCAAATAGCGCCTAAACGCACTGCGTTATGCGCGTCATTCTCATTCTCATTCACAAATGGACCTTATTTAAAAAAGACCTCAAAACGACTAACGCCGCTCGTCAGATTTACGAAGTTGAAGGAAAAAGGTGCAGTATCACCGCACTGCTCAGCTCTGATTCAAAAAGTTGAATTGAAAAGTCCCCGGGAGGGAGACGTGAGTCTTGAAGATAGAGAAAAATCAGGTCGTCATAATTCACTTTGAGTTTCGATCCTTCTGCAGCAAGACAATGCAAAATCACACACTTCACATCTGACCACCTCAAAAACGAATTGAATTTTGAACTTCTCTCTCGCCTAGCATACAGCCTCGACCTCGTTTCGCCGGATTATCATTCACTTTTACCATGACTTAGTTTCTGCGAGGAAAACGAATCAGGACTGAAGAAGAGGTAAAAACTCCAAAGACTCATCGTGGTACTGAAAAGAAATAAAGTTACGGACTTAAAGATGCGTTGATAAGTCCTCAAAATTTCGAGGAATAATGTCCAGGTATAATATTTTTAAACAGTAAATAACTAAATGACACAAAAAGGCAAATATTTTTATTATACCCTAGTATAAGTGGAATTGGAGGTCCCATATTCGCTATACATACCTCCCCTATGATGGTTAATCCATGGAAGAGGAATAATCCAAGGCAACCATATAAACCTTAAGAAGACGATCAAAAATGAGAATCACCGAAGATTTTTCGCACGACTCTAGTTTTGTCGATTTTGTCTTTCTTTAATCATAATTTTTAGGTGATAATATTTGTCAATATCCATGGAAAACTATATAAAGTTTTCCATGGAATGAAGTATATTATCTCCACTCTCTCCACCTTAATTCATATTAACAGTAATTATAAACTGTAGCAATGCCACAAGTGCATTGCCAAAAAAGTATAAGGACATAATCATCCTTTTTTCAGTGCTGTCTTCACATGATCCGTCATGTCCGATTTTGAAATAAATTTGTTTATTTGAATAAATAACATGCGTTATGCGACATTATCTAATACAGGACGCTTGAATGGAGCTTGCGTAATTTTACAACAAAAACTGGAACGACAATTGTCACTTTTTGCTTGTCGCCATAATAAAAAGTGTGTTTGAATCAGAGATCCACCAAATCACTAGCAGTCTCGATATTCCACTATTCAATAAGATTAGAGAGCACTGGAAGAACCTTAATGCTAAGATTATCGAAACAAACATTGATATTGTCAAACAGCATCTTTGTGACACGAAACTTAACGAATTGGTGACGTTTTTTACTCATGAACTGCAAAAATCCATCGTACGTGACAATTATCGGGAACTGATCGAATTATCCATTATTTGTTTGGGAAGAGATAATGAAAGAAAAATTGAAATCATACCTCCTGGCGCAATGCATCAAGCACGATGGATGGCAAAAGCTATTTACTCTTTGAAAATATGTTTGCGGCAGTATCAGTTTAAAATGAGCGTAAAAGACAAACAGGCGCTGCATTGATGTCCGTTTATTAATTGTGGCAGTTTATGCAAAGTCTTGGCTTGGATGTGGTTTGGCAGTGAAGGCGCCGAATCAAGATTTTCTTTTTTTAAAGGCCTTAAAAGAATATGAAACAATTAAATCGATTTTTAAAGTGGCTCTGAGCAAATTCAGTCAACATTTGTGGTATTTATCAGAGGAAATAGTCGTATTATCACTCTTTGATGATGAAGTAAATGAAGAAACTAAAGTCAATATTGTAACTAACTTACAAAGAGAAAGTACATATGATTTTGGAAAGAGATATGTTCTATCGAAGGAAGACATGTCGGTTTCGTTATATGGTGAGAATTTTGTTTGATCTGTTATTTTCATTTCACTGTTATTTTAATTAAATTATCAATTTAATTGTAAAACTAATTTTTAATTACTATTGTTTTAGGGAAATCCCTAAGCGATTTCGTCTCCATCAAGAGCAAAAATTTATTTTCGGGATTAAAAATTGACAACAGTTTCCTACAAGAAAACATCTCTTCGTGGGCAGAAAATTCAGCCTATATAGAAGCTAAAAAGAAACTTTCTAGTTTAAAAGCAATAAATATAGCTGTAAGAGCTGTTAAGCTAATGCAAGACTTCCACGGTTTGATTACTGCAGAAGAAGAAACAAAAACAAAAACAGTTCCTACTACGCTGTGTGCAAGAACATAGAAATATGTATCCAGACTGCAAAAAAGAGACCTTGAAAAGGAAGTATCCTGAATAGTTGTATTATTTTGTTTGTTAATATGATTAAATCCATTACTTAAACTTATGTTTTCATTAATAGTTACCTAAGATTTGAAAATATGCATACTGGCTATAACCTACCCATACATAAATAAGTGTTCTTAACGTAAACTTTGGGGATTTGTCGGCACGGGTAGTGCCAATAATGCACGGTAGCCAATAGTATTTTTTGGACTGAAATGAAGAACATTCATTTCAATCCAAAAAATACTATTGGTTGTGTCAAAGATGGTAGGGGCAATATTCAAATTTACATTTCATTTTCATATGGCGGAGTTGATCCAATTCATTGGATAAAAGAAAACATGAAAAAAGAAATTTACTTTAAGCCGAAGAACATATGCCATTACGGTGAAACTTAATTGAATACCCATATTATTGTTGGTTTACCTTGGCCATCTCAGTCGCCGAACATGAATCCTATAGGAAATTTGTGGAAAAATTTGAAGACGCGTGTAACTGTAAAGAAAACATCAAATACCAAAAAAAATGGGAGACTGTTCAAGAAAGCTGGTATTTCATTCCGGTTGAAGTTTGCCGCAATCTCATCCTCCATACCTAGACGATGTGGCGCAGTTTTGGAAAATAAAGGCTATACAACAAAGTACAAACGAATAAGGTGATTTTGACTTTTTTCTTCTTTGGGGCGTGCTACTTCCTAAACACTCAAATATTTTTGTGACCAAGCTGTTATTTATTGAAAGTTATGTATTTTTTTCATTTTAGTTTACATTATTTTTGTTTACACACACACACACACACACACACACACACACACACACACACACACACATATATATATATATATATATATATATATATATATATATATATATATATATATATATATATATATGTTTAAATTTATTTGACATGGCAGTCGTTTACTTCATTTAGTGTATATACAAACTGTTATGTTCTAGTTTATTCATTGATACAAAATAAACTTATGATTTCTAAATAAAATACTCTTATTTGTTTGGCCATATATATTTTTGATAACTTCAACTCATCTGTATCACGACAAGTCTGCTTTTAAAATGCCGGCATCGTGAGACCATCAATGACCCGATCTTCCCCTATTGCCAGGACACATGTGTTTCTCCCAGAACTTCTTGAATTGGAGCTGAGTAGTGTAGATGGATACGGCACCTTGCATTCTATTTCGCAAATCTCACTAGCGGCGTCAAGCGCTTTGAAGTCTTTTTTTACATATCTAAAAATTGCCCTAATTTCTTTTTTAGGAAATGTTTATTTGTCGAATCAAAAAGTTGAAACCGAATTAAATATCCAACGAGTGAAGTATAATCCTTCATTTGTAAACAAAGGGCAACTTGTATTTTATAAAAATTCAGGCGCTTGTAAATGAAGCTGTGCTATATAAAATAATAATAATATTTTTCAAAACACGATAAACATACTTCCTCCATGTCAGTCAATCATTCTGAGAAGCAAACCCTAGATTAAACGACATAAATATTAAGAACATGCCTAGAAGTGAGATGACCTTGCTGTAGAAATTAGATATTAATTATATATATATATATATATATATATATATATATATATATATATATATATATATATATATATATATATATATATATATATTATATATATATATATATATATATATATATATATTAGCTTGCTATCTAAAGCATCAGCAAGCAGATGAACTATCATCCCATAGTTTTTATAGGTAACTAGTGATGGAACATGCTATATGTATACATTGGATTTTCTTAACCACACCCTGTATCATTTCAAATAATAAATAGCTAGAATCCTAGAAACTAGGTAAAAGAACAGAATATAGAATAGAATAGACGAATAGAATTCGACTCTCAGATAATTATTTCAAAATGTTAATGAAATAAAATCAGATCTAAATAAAATCAACGAAAAAAAGATAATAATTCGATCTGACATGACCTAGAAATCATATTTTTCGTGAGCGGGAATCCAACCGCGCACTTGCTAAATATATGGATTTTTCCGCCACCGTTTTCGGATGATTCTTCTTGGTGGATTATGAAACCACTTGAAATGGCCAAGAAAAGATGAAGAAATATAAATTCACGATGGTTTGCCCCGTAGGAACGTGATGAAATTGGTGAAGAAAAAGTAGGTTTTCTCTGGATATGATGATTATATTATTCATGAATTCAGAAATAAACCCGAAATAATGGCGATGAATTTGAGAGATCTTCTAATAACCCTACTGCTAAAGATGAAAACTTCAAGCATACAAAATACTCATTCTTCTTATATATATATATATATATATATATATATATATATATATATATATATATATATATATATATATATATATATATATATATATATATATATATAGAAAACGATTAAAAATACTACTTAACCAAGACTACGAAAATCGATAGTCAAGTCTACCCTAAGTTTTCAAAACTACGAAGGAACTAAGTACGGAACTGAAGCTCCAAATTTGCTACACGTACCTCCCCCATGATGGTCGATCGTCGGCAGCGAGAAAATCCGGGGATGAAACGGTGTTAAATGCAGGAGATCCTCATAAGTGGCCCCGCACAGCTATCCGCCCGACGCTTCGCAACGTAACGTACTGCAGAACGGACACGGACTTACTGACCGACGCCAGAGCGCGCTGTCGACGCTGCGCCTATCGAGCCCTGACGTCACACTGCGGACGCCCGACGACGTCGGCGCCAAACCTGCCCCAAAAGGCGGGCGCTGACGAAACGGCAGCCGCCCGCCATACCCATCGAGCGCTTGTCAAGTATGGGGATGGAATTACGAAGATAAAAAAAATCCGTAGACATATTAAATCATTTTTTCTAACTTATGTTCCTAGTAACTCGTTGACCAGTTGCAAGGAACTCTGTGTGTTACAACACTACAGTAATCAAAGAAAACAGTTAAAGTGACTTTCGACTATTTCGATTTTCGGTTTTTTCCGCTTTGTTTCATTTTTGGCACGATATTCGTGCGTTACAACCCGAAGATTATCCGAGAAGAGTAGAATTTTGTCAGTGGCTTTTACATCAGTACAACAGCTACCGACGAGGTCACATTTACAAGAATTAGAGTAAATTATTTTTACAAAATTAACTTACTTCTCTTCGCTAGTTCTACAACGCAGCGGTCGAGAATATCAAAAAGTCAGGTCTGTTTTCAAATTTTGTAACTGTTAATAACTTCTTTATTTTGCAACTTTTATATAAATGATTTTTAGTAAAATTACTTATTTTGACAACTTTGAAAACATACTATATATATACCAGGTGTCCCATTAAGGATGGATCGCGGCCGTATCTTGAAAACTATTTATCCCACAGCTTAGGGGAAAAAAAATTGTACTAAAAATGATCATGAGAAATTCACCAAAAATAATTTTAAGCTTCTAAAATGACCGCAAGAGGGCGTGACGAGCTAAACATTTTTAAAAATCATTTTTTTTGTGTATTTTCAAATGTTAACCGAGGAAGAAAAATTCTCAGTTATAATAAGCAAACTGTCTCCTACAACTTTGTTTTATGACATGTTGTCGTAATTTCACGAATAGAGGGGGGGGGGGTTAACTATTGAGATAAAAAGTCGTCTAATGTCCGTTTGCCTTAACCGATTTTCCTCAATTTGGATTCATTTAAAAGGCAATTGCTGCGACAATCAGATAATCTGGGAGATAAATTATTTAGTTTATAAATGAAACCGCGAGGTGGCGTTACATTCAACAATAGTTTTTTGAAGTTTTGTTCAGTTTTTTCAAATGGAATGGTACAGCTAATTAATAATAATTTAAAGAGGAATCATCCAGTGAAAACCCGAAATCGATATCTCCGACATGTCAAGAGATATTTCGATTTTTCTGAAAAAATCAGTTATTATTTCACTACTACCTGCATTAAGTTAAAAAATATTAACCTAATGTTTGCCTTTCTTCACACTTTACCCAGGCTTAGGACTGGTCTAAATTCTTCGTGCCATATTAATTTGGAGCGTGTTTAAAGGCCAACGGACCAACAACGAAGATAATAATAATAACAACAGTCAAATAAAATTAACAGCACAACAGTCTAATAATTGACAGAATCTGAACTTTAACGCCTTTCTAAATGTTCAAAATGCCTTCCATCCTTCCAGAAACGAAGCATCCAAGAAGTTTCGAACCACCTGCGAGATGTGGACAGGGCATCCATCATGCTGGTACCACATTTGTCTTCTTGTTTCCAACGAAACATCTTCCATTAGTTCTGGCAGTCCATTTTGTAAAAAATTTAAATATGTTTCACTATTCAAATGTCCATTAAAAATAAAGGGACCAATAATTTTGTCTTCTAAAATACCACACCATACGTTCACACTCCATCTATTTTGGTGGTTGATTTCTAACACCCAGTGTGGATTAGCAACTGCCCAGAAGTGCATATTATGTAAGTTAACGCCTCCATCACTGCTAAAAGTAGCTTTATCAGTCCATAGTACGCGTTTTAAGAAGATGCTATTAGCTAGACAAAATTATTGGTCCCTTTATTTTTAATGGACATTTGAATAGTGAAACATATTTAAATTTTTTACAAAATGGACTGCCAGAACTAATGGAAGATGTTTCGTTGGAAACAAGAAAACAAATGTGGTACCAGCGTGATGGATGCCCTACCCACTTCTCGCAGGTGGTTCGAAACTTCTTGGATGCTTTGTTTCCAAATCGTTGGATAGGACGGGGTAGTTTATTTTCCTGGCCGGCGCTCACCGGAGTTGACAGTCCTCGATTTTTACTTGTGGGGAAGACTAAAAGACCTTGTTTTTCAAACTCGTCCTACCACACGAGAAAACATGATTGAAAGAATTCAAAATTCAATAACCAGCATTTCAAGAGCGGAAATTGAAGCTGCCGTTTTTAGTACTCGTCAAAAAATAAATCTTTGCATTTCTAAGGATGGAAGGTATTTTGAACATTTAGAAAGGCGTTAAAGTTCAGATTCTGTTAATTATTAGACTGTTGTGCTGTTAATTTTATTTGACTGTTGTTATTATTATTATCTTCGTTGTTAGCCCGTTGGCCTTTAAACACGCTCCAAATTAATATGGCACGAAGAATTTGAACCAGTCCTAAGCCTGGGTAAAGTGTAAAGGAAGGCAAACATTAGGTTAATATTTTTTTAACTTAATGCAGGTAGTAGTGAAATAATAACTGATTTTTTCAGAAAAATCGAAATATCTCTTGACATGTCAGAGATATCGATTTCGGGTTTTCACTGGATGATTCCTCTTTAAATTGCCTTTCTAGTCATGTAATAAAAGCTGTACCATTCTATTTGAAAAAACTGAACAAAACTTTAAAAAAGCTATTGTTGAATGTAACGCCACCTCGCGGTTTCATTTATAAACTAAATAATTTATCTCCCAGATTATCTGATTGTCCCAGCAATTGCCTTTTAAATGAATCCAAATTGAGGAAAATCGGTTAAGGCAAACGGACATTAGACGACTTTTTATCTCAATAGGTAAAACACCCCCCCCCCCCCCCTCTATTCGTGAAATTACAACAAAATGTCATAAAACATAGTTGTAGGAGACAGTTTGCTAATTATAACTGAGAAATTTTCTTACTCGGTTAACACTTGAAAATACACAAAAAACAATATTTTTAAAAATGTTTAGCTCGTCACGCCCTCTTGCGGTCGTTTCAGAAGCTTAAAAATATTTTTGGTGAATTTCACACGGTCAGTTTTAGTATAATATTTTTTCCCCAAAGCTGTGGGATAAATAGTTTTCAAGATACGGCCACGATCCATCCTTAATGGGACACCTGGTATATACGAATATTGCTCGTATTTGAATATTCCGACAAAGCTTTCGACGTAGTGGAATAATCTACCATACTGGAATCAGTGAAGATCAACGAAGAATGAACTGGAAAATTTTACATACAGAGAGAAGTTCAACAATTAAAATGGGGATATGTAGGTTGTGGAGTAGTTATCACGTACTATGCCGAAACAGACGTTACAAAAATAATATGAACGCAAACAACCTTGGGGAGAAAAATTCTGAGAATAAATGTAAGACAAAAGAACAAACTGTAATAAAATACACAATTGAACACATAAGCAAAAAAGTGACATGTAGTGAGAACAATAGATGATAGACAAACGAGGGGGGTAATTGAGTGGAGGCCTAGAGAGTGAGGAAGAAGAATAGGAAAAGCATCATTAAGACGAGAGAATCACAAAAGTGGTGGTAGTAAAGCAGTGGCAATGTAAAACCCAAGCGAGAGAGCCAAGAAGGATATGGAGAGGAAAGAAGAGAAGAAGAGACACCTACGGCAAACAATGACACCAGGAGGTTGGCGAAGAATGTTATTCTTTTTTCTTCTTTCAGTGGTTCTATAGTCCTATTGTAGTTAATACTACAATATGACTAGTTTCTTGATAGTTTCTTGCTTCTGTTTGCCAGCATTTTATCTTTCAGTTCTCGAGCATCTTTCTGGACATTATCTTGCCATATTGTTCTTGGCCTGCCTCTAGCTCCATTTCCGATCACTTATCCTTCCCTTCCATTGTCCACCTTCCATTGTTTCTACGTATCCAGCTCATCCTAGTCTAAGTATTTAATTTTTATTACTTTATTTAATATATTATTATGTAATATATTATTACACTTTATTACTTTCACGATGCATCTGATCGAGTTCGTTCGTTCTCCTTAACTTGGCCCATATACTTTTCTTAAGACTTTCCTTACAAATGTGACAAACATATCCTCCGTTTTTAGTTAAGGTCCACGTTTCGCTTTGGTAGGTGACCGGTCTGATCAATGTCTTATAAATCTTTGCCTGTTTTTTGACAAGTTTAGACTTAAGTATTTTATGTAGGATTTATAAGGATCTATACAGCGCTTGTATTACATATATTCTGATTTTTTGACCTAGAATCGTTCACCTTACTCGCCTGATTTGGTTCCCTGCGACTTCTACCTCTTCGAAAAACTTCATTTGCCGATGAAAGGATAGCGATATGCCGACATTGACGCCATCAAAAGGCGTCGACCACCATCCTGAAAGGCATATCTTTGGCCGAGCTCAAAAAATTAATTCGTCAACCTAATTAACCGTGCAAAACGTTGTATTGACGTGTAAGAAGACTATTCTGAATAAAAATAATGATTTTTGCCGAAAAAAAAAATGTTTGTGTGAGTGTGTCTGTGTAAATAATATCTTCTTCCCATACACTGTATTTGAAAACCTTGTAGTTAAGACAAACATCATCAATTAGATCATTATAAAATCCACACACACCATGTATTTCTCTTTCTTCTGTTTCAAAATATATAATTAAGAAAAAAAACATAGTGATGTATGAAGCAAATTTTTTTTTATATAGAAAATAACTATCGCAACTAACCGAATATCTTTGCTACATAAAATGTAAGTAAAATTGATCTAACGTTGATGATAACATAATAACGTCAATGCTTTTATATATAGAACGAGTATGACATGTAAACGGTTATATCTGATGTAAAAATTTTTTATCATAACGCTACTATAGATCCACTCAGATCACGCGAGATCGCCATCCGAATAAAAAAGAAAATAAAATGCATACACTCGGTATCAAAATGTTAGACACACCATAGAAATTTCTAAAAATTTAAATATTAGGTTCTATTATTTTTTTTGTGTTTTTTAATTTGTTTCAAATACAAGTTAGAATATTGAAAAAATGGAAAAAGTTTAATTGGCCTGGATCAGAATATAAAACAATTATTAATTGTTAATTTATTTTGGAAATATATATATATATATATATATATATATATATATATATATATATATATATATATAGATATATAGATATCTAGATAGAGATATATAGATATATATATATATATATATATATATATATATATATATATATATATATATATATATATATATATATATATATATATATATATATATATATATATATATATATATATATATATATATATATATATATATATATATATATATATATATATATATAGAGATATATAGATATCTAGATAGAGATATATAGATATATATATAGATATAGATATCTAGATAGAGATATATAGATATATATATAGATATAGATATATATATATAGATATAGATATATATATATATATAGATATATATATATATATATATATATATATATATATATATATATATATATATATATATATATATATATATATATATATATATATGTATATACCTCTATATATATATATATATATATATATATATATATATATATATATATATATATATATATATATATATATATATATATATACACTTTTCGCGAATTCTCCGAAACTATAAAACCGACAAATTTAAAATTTGGCAGGAATGTTCTTTATGCGTCGTAGACGTTTACTAAGGAGGAGGGTTCATAAAAATCAACTCCTAAGAGGTGTTGCGGGGGCGCAATAGATAAATACACTCCGAAATTTAAAATTTGGGTTTGTATCTATATATATATATATATTATATATATATATATATATATATATATATATATATATATATATATATATATATATATATATATATAGGGTCCGTCACTCGAAGTGTTACCAACTTAACGCTGCTGTAGTTGACGAATAAATACGAATAAATACACTCCGAAATTTAAAATTTGGGTTTGTATCTATATATATATATATATATATATATATATATATATATATATATATATATATATATATATATATATATAGGGTCCGTCACTCGAAGTGTTACCAACTTAACGCTGCTGTAGTTGCCGAACAGCTAATCACAGCGCTTTCAAAATTTGAATAAATTTGAATAAAATCAGACTTTAATTTATAACATTGTTAACAAGTGTACAAAAGCATATCGTTCTACGTCGTAATTGAAAAGCAATATTCGTAATGGAATTCAAACGTAATAGTGTGATTGCTTTGTATTTAGCAGGAAAATCGCCACCTGTTATTATTCGTAAGTTACAAAATTTACGTGTTAATAAAATCTTTGTGTATCGAACCATTACTCGAACTAATGATATTGGCAGCATCGCAAAATGGCATGGCGATTATCATAAAAATTCCGTAACATCATCAGAAATGGTTCGAAAGGTGCAGAGTGCAGCAAAATTGGCTAAACAGCTGAACGTGTCCGACCCAAACGTACGCCGCATACTGAATTATGAACTAAAGTTTAAGCCTCACAAGATATAAAAAGTACAAGATTTAACAGCGGCACAAAAGGACAAAAGGCAACAAGATTTCAACGATCAAACGCATTGAAAATCAAACACGCAAGTGGCGGAAACTTTGGTGTTTTTCGAGGAGAAAATTTTTCAGCAATGCGTAAAAAAACGAAACGATCGTGTCTGGTTGAATGGAAAGTCCAACGACAATCTGGACAACCGAATTGCAGTGCGTAAACAAGCGCCTGCTTCTGTGATGGTATGGACTGGTGAACAAATGGTCGCTCTCTGCTCGTTTTCATCGATCGCGGCGTTAAGGTGAACTAGCAAGTGTATAAACAAAAGGTGTTAAACGATGCGTTGAACCCTTGGACCACAAACAATTTGATTCCGACCGTTGGACTACAGGACTCGGCCCATCCCATAACAGTAATTTGACACAACAATCTTTACAAAATCACGTCACACAGTTCATTTCTTCTCAAAAATGGCCTTGAATCGAATGGACTTCTCTATATGGTCCATTTTGGAGGCTATAGTGTCGACAAAAAAAATATGAGAGTTTGAACGCATTGAAGTCAGCGCTTCGTGGGGAATGGCAACGAATTCCATAGACGCATGTTCGTGCAGAATGCGATGCATTCATAGGAAGACTTGATGCCATCATCCGCGCCAAAAATGGTCATATTGAACGGTAAAATGTTTTTTATAAAATTTAATGTATTTTTAACATTCAATTCTTCTACTGTAACCTTCGGTGTGAAACATTAAACTCGAAGAGATTTTCCTCTAAACACCAAATGACTTTATACAATAGTTTACCATTTCTGAATGTTATAGTCAGTAGAAACAATAAGAATAGGTGAGATATTGATATTTTTAGAAAGAACGACACCACTTCGAGATATATTCCTAACAATTCGAATCATAGCTACCAAAATAAGGCTAGTTTAAATTTTATGGTAAAGATAATTATAACAAATATCCTACCTAAATACCTAAATACCTCAATAATTAATTTGTGGACGGTTATAAATTGTACAATGTTTACAATTAACATTGTAAATAAATTAATTAGAAAACATAAGTTTAGAAAATTACTGAAAGTCTCTTCGACTTTTCAAAAAGATCCGAACAAAAATAAATTAATGGTGATACCGTTTTGTAGGAATTCCAATGTCAACGTTTCCAAGTATGTTTTGGCCACTTTCGCAACATGGGGCTGAGCATTGTCATGCTGCAAAATCACTTTATCGTGTCTTTCGCTGTATTGCAGCCGTTTGTCTTTCAAGGAGCGCTCAAACACATTGTGTTCAATAACCATCCCGTATGATAACTTCAGGCGGTTGTAACAGCTCATAATAGACTACACCGAGCTGGTCCCGCCACATACAGAGCATGACCTTGGACCCGTGAATATTCGGTTTGGCCGTCGGTGTGAAAGCGTAGTCGGGATATCCCCATGATTTTCGACGCTTGGAGTTATCGTCCCCAGTCACAATGCGATGCAGAAATCATTTCCGTGTTTGTCTTTCAAGCAACTGTTCACAAGCAAACAGACGGCGTTCAACATATCTCGGTTGTCCTCGTATGGCACCCAATATCCTTGCTTCTGGGTCACTCCCCGGCCTTTGAGGCGTTTTGAAATTGATTGTTGAGTCACCCCAATGATCTTACCCACTCTTCTTAACTTTTACACAAATTTTCATTAAGCAATGCCTCTAATTCTTCATCTTCAAAAACTTTCGCTCTTTCACCGCTATGCCGGTCTGCGACGTAAAAATCACCGCTCTTGAAGCGTTAAAATCACTCACTTCACGTCTGAGACCATTCGGTGAGTTTCAGCCGCAGATTTCTTCATATTAAAGTAATACATTCCGCCAGAACACCTCCCGCAAATGACGAGAATTTGGCTCATAATAAACTGGCATTTTTAATAGTGAATAATGTATCGATGTAAACCCTCATACTCATGGGCTTTGTAGCATTATAAAAATATCCCATGTTCTATTCCAGGATGTGCAATTTCATTAGAATCCTTCCATCCATGTAAGCATGACTGAAGGATAAACATCCAAACCAACACACTTTCACATTTATAATATTAGTAAGATTTCTCAATCCTCTAGAGATTTTATCGCAATTTATAAGTTTGGTCCAGTTATCCATCAGTTTAATCTTATGGAAAAATGTGTATACGTTTTTCAGAAGAAAAACGATTTTTTTCATTACACGTAGATGGCCTGAGTTCTAGAGACTTCGGGGAAGTTCGAGACATAGGACGCCAATTGCAACGAAGTCTTTCATCAGTTACCAAGCTGATTCCGTTTAGTAGGACATACGAGACGCACCGTTTAACTGGAAGGTCGGAGGTCACCTGCTCTGTCAAGGAGAGAGAAAAGCACTCATTCTGAGAATTGAATCGAAGTCCTATAGGACTGTAAGATCAATTGTTGTTGAAGCTAACGTGAAAACAAGAGTTAAGAATATCCAAAGATTAATCGGAGGTCACCTGCTCTATCAAGGAGAGAAAAAAGCACTCATTCTGAGAATTGAATCGAAGTCCTATGAAACTGTAGGCGCAATTGTTGATGAAGTTAACATTAAAACAAGAATTAAGAATGTCCAAAGATTATTAAAAAAAAGTTTGAAAATATTGTAAAAAAAAATAAATAAATAAACTTGTATTAAATACTCGCCACAAATTAACCTCAGCGGCTTTCACTGAAAAATTCCTGTCGTAGGAAGACCTATACTAGATTGGACCGGCCTGAGGGTTTTTCCTTATATTTTGACAAATGAGAAAGGAAAGTGTTATGTTTTAGGCGGATATTGGTTACAAAAAAGGTAACTTTAAAGAATATAAAAATGTATTAGAACAAAAGTTATCTTTTAACGATATGAGTGAAGCTTCGCCAGTCTTTCAACAAGTCAACGCCCCCACTCATTCGGTAGGAATTATAACAGATTGGTTCGAGCAAAAAAATATTTCAAAATTGGACTGCTGATGTCTCCAAATTTAAATATAATTGAAAATATCTTGGAGATGCTTTCAAGGCGAGTTTATAGTGAATCAAGACAATTTACAAATATGGAAGATTTAAAAAGTGCTATTCAGGCTGCATGGGAAAAAATTCCACAACAAACAATGAAACAGTTGTATGATTCATTACCAAAAAGAAATTTTGATTTAATAAAACGTGACCATAAAATATGAAAATGGTGTTTGTTTATGCTTTCCTCTTGTTAACTTTCTTCTTTCCTATAAAACTGAGGGTCAATGTGGCAGTTTTACAACTTAACTTCAGTTCATCTTCAGATGAGTAAAAATTCATTTTAGTGCAGTTTTCACATTAATATGATGTTTTGAAAAATCTTAAAAGATAATTGTTTAACTGTAACATTTTGACGTTGAGTGTAGAGCCAATTAGATCACGCGAGTTCGTATTCTGAACAATCAAAAAAAAAGCAAAATTCATGCACCATTTAAAACCATTTAATTGACAACTTAGAAATATGTTAGTCCAGTTTTCAATTGTTACAGGTTTCCGGCCGACCTTACAAGAAATGTATCATCAGCATATCTTAAGTTAGTTATTTGGATGCCGTCAATACTGACACCACCCATCCAATTCTCGAGAGCTTTACGCATGGTATATTCACCATTATTATTAATATAGATATTAACATATATTTTAATTAGAATTGGTAACAGGATGCTTCCTTGTCTGGTTCTATTATTGGCGCAAAACTCATCGAATGTTCGATATTAAATTTTCATCGTTGCTCTGTTTTTTTTCGTTTAAATGACGAATTAAGTCGATTGACGAATTTGTCATAATTTTTTCCATTTTATGCCGTCTTTCGATAAAACAAGTCAACAAATTTAAACTTTTTTGAGGTGACACTGATGAAAATAGGTGTGCGGATTTAGGACTAAAGTACTTTATATAGGTTTAATACTTTATATATAGTCCTAAATCCGAAAATGATAAGCTAATTAATGTAAGACGTACAGTTTTTTTGTTGCAAAGGGGTCGATAATGGGGAAAAAATGGAGACGTCATATTTTTACAATATATTTATTTAATATAAACGTGTAAAACGTGTTAAATCTATGTAAATACATTACTGCGGATTATGTGAATAAAAAATTATTACATGAGACGTCATACAGCACCAAAAACTTTCACTTTTCCCTCTTGTGTTCTGTAGCATCATCTCTTTTTAAAAACCAGCAACAGTAGCCTAACATGGTTCCAGCGTCCCTGGTATCTCGCTTCTATCGTCCTGATGTCTTAATGAAACCTCTCTCCTAGTTCGTCGCTTACTGCACAGAAATATTCCGGAAAAAATCCAAACAAGAGTGTAAAAAATGCATTTTTAAGGGCATTTCATAAACTTTCAAGAGTTCATCTGGGGTTTTTATAGTTTTCAACTTTATTGTTGTCTAGAAATCCTTTCACTACACTTACAAAACACTTCCAAGCATTTTTTTTCCTCTTCATTTAAGTTTTCTTGAAAGCGGAAATAACCTAGAAACTTCCTTATTTGAGGTCCAGTTATATGCCTTATTTTAGTTTTGCATCATTTAATTGGGAAAATATTTTTTTAGGTACTTGAAACCATTACCTTCTTTGTCCATAGCTTTGAGAATGTTTTTCATTAGTTCAAGCTTAATATGGAGAAGTGGAAGAAGCACCTTTTTTTGGTTACTCAATTTGGATACTGAATTTTGTCCATTTGCTTTTTTGAAATACCTTCTGTTTTAGTGATACAAAAGTAGCAATCACTTACATCGTCAGTAGGTTCTCTCCATACCAAATTTACGTGACAACTCACATAGCAAACATGAAGACCCTAACTTTTATCTTGATGTCCAATTTAACACTTAAAATATAAAAAAAGGCTTTTTTGACTTTCTTGGATATAGATCTAGCTTGTGACTTTAAAATAAACCGTCGCTTAAATTATACGCTGAATTTTTGCAAAATCGACGACGAGAACTAAATAAGCTATTTTATATAAAAAAAATCAGTAAGTAAGGTCAAATCCTTATCTCTTATTTTGACGATTACTAACCAAAAAAAAAAAACGAATGTTCTCTTTCTGTATATTTAATCAGTTCAAAAAGGGTTATCAATTTTGTGTTTCGGAAAGTAAAATTAAAAAAAAAGCACACAAAGAATTGAAATTTCGATTATTTTTTTTTCCTTTTATAGCTTGAACTTTGCCATTAAGTGTGGAATACTTAACATAATTTAAATATCCATATTTTGGCTGGTATCTCGGGCATGACTTGCCGAATGTTGGTTTTCAACTGCTCAAGACTGAGGATTGTCCACGTAAACACGATATTTCACGTAGCCCCACAAAAAAAAAGGTCCAGCGGCGTCAAATCGCATGACCTCGGCGGCCAACTGACATCAGCAAATCTCGAAATTCTCGCGCAATAAAGCCAAAATTCGTCGTATTTTTTTCCAGCTTCCAGAGTTCCATATACGGAAATTTTGCTTATTAACTTATCGCTAAAGAAGATTTTGTTCGAACAATCAGTTAAATGTTCAAGCACCCAATCAGCGTATGCTTGGCGCCTTCCATGGTCGCAGGGTTATAATTTTTACGTGAATTGAACTTTGTAAGGATGAAGATGCAAGTCCAAATGCAAAATACGCCATCATGTGCCGTAAGACAAGACCACACACTGTGAACATCGAGGAATCGAAAAATGTGCGTCTTTAGCCACACTTTCGCTAACAGCGAGCATTCTCCATCGAGCGAGCATTACGATGATGCACATATCTTATCACATTCGTACCAGACCCAGTATTTTCAAATTTCTTGACTGTATTGGAAATTGTGCGCTCAGAAGGACGTTTATGGTTACAACATTCTGCTCGTAAGGCGCGTAACGTAAATACAACAGAATCACCATTTTTGTAAAAACTTTTAACAATTCTAACGAGTTGTTCGGTGGTTAAATGATCCATATTGTAAAATGACAAAACTTAAACTAAACAAATCACACTTTGGATGACATTTAAATTTGACTATATATATATATATATATATATATATATATATATATATATATATATATATATATATATATATATATATATATATATCTATTCTAGCTTAAGAATTAGCGAATCTAGCAATTCAGAGGAGGAAAAAAATTACCAAATTATTTTTTTTACTAACAGCACCTGAGCGATAACATTTTCTCAGAATTCCAAAACATTTTCTCAGAATTCCACAAATCATAAAAAAAAATTTAACCAAATAGTTTACATTGCCATGTCGTTTCTAACGACATTCAGAATAACTTTTTCCATATTTAATCTTTCTAAGTCATAAAGAGCACTTAAAACGATTGTTATGACGCACCAAACGATTTCATGATCCTTATCAGTTAATTGCTTTGCTGGCGTCATGTTATTAATGAGAAAGGGCTTATCTGTAGGTTTTCAAACATTTAAACTCATTCGTATTAAATGTAAGACATTAACGATATTATTTTGGGAAACATGAAATCCTCTAATACTAGTGTATTTACGTAATTGATCGATAATTGATTTGAAGGTCGATTAATAATGAATGAACAAATAATGTCGAGTTAAAACGAAACTGTTATGGATGGAGACTATCAGAAAAAAACATTTACTTGGCAGAAAATATATGTACATTAATGTTTCATATTTATAAAGTAAGAAAAAAAGTATAATTATTACTAGTAAGCTATTTATCCTCTTGGTTGAATTATATCTGATTATACATAATGCATCACCAAAATTCGGACAATTTTCAGTTCGAATTTCCCGCCGTATTGCACCTTAAGCGGCCCCTAGACCATGTTGCCAACTTGTTCGCCATAGAACATGTAACCTTACCAGTAACATCATTTTATAAAAAGAAGATGTCGTATAAACTATTTTGTTGCGTGTACAATTGAGATTCCAATTATTTTACTACTTATTAGGGCTTCAAAATGACACATAAGCTGACACAACGTTAGGCTCCTCCGACTAAAAATTATTGCAACCGTCGGTGTAACATGGTATTGCAACTACAACCTGCCCACGGACGTTCAACTTTGTTTGCAACATGGCAAGTTGGCAACCCCGTTGCAGATCTAGGTGCCGCTTTAGTGTTGGGTCGTTTTAATCTAAATATAACCAAGCTGATGCTACGGCATTACGTTGACACGACCCAAACAAAGAGAATTGGCGGCACATACTGCTTTTCTTATTCAATCAAAAGAAAGACGCGAGTGAAAGCCGTCGTATACTTGTGGAAACCTACGGTGGCAATGTCCAAATGCAAGATGCTTGAGGGCGTTGATTTAGTTGAGTCAAAAGTAATGATTTCGACTTGAAAGACAAAGAACGCCCAGGTCAACCAAAAAAATTTGAAGATGCCGAATTGCAAGCATTGTTGGTAGAAGAATATATGCAAACCTAACAAGAAATGACAGAAAGGTTAAATGTTGGTTGCCGAACCATTGGTGATCGCCTGCCTGTCATGGGAAATATCTAAAAGGCAGGAAAATTGAATCAGCTTAACGACAAACAGTTTGAAAAACGAAAAACGGTTTGCAAAGTTTTGCTTTGTCGGCATGAAAGAAAGACTTTCTTGCATTAGATCGTGACTGGAGACAAAAAATGAATACATTTCGAGAACCCAAAATCATGAGATGACCCAGGGCAACCATCAACATCGACTGCAAAACCAAAACGCTTTGGAAAGAAGACATGCCGTACATTTGATGGGATCGAAAGAGTGAGAGGTAATACCGTTCACCACCGCCAACAAATAATCAATTTGAACCATGCATTGATCAAAAAGCGATCACGAGCCACGGAAAAGTGATTTTGCCGCACGACAACGTTCCACCACACAAAGCGGAAGCGGTCAGAGACACTATTTCTGCTCTTTGTACCGCACTTTCCATGAAACATTTCAACAATTACGGAGATGTCGAAAAATGGATTGATAACTGGACCACTTCAAAAGATGTACGTTTTTTTTTGGGCATCCACAAATTGCCAGAGAAATGGGAAACAATGTGCAGCTAGCAATGGCGCATACTTTAAATAAACCATTTTTTACCATTCACTGAAATTAAAAGCAACTATTAGCCACCACACCTGGTAATTGAAGCTTTCGCTTCACAATTCTCAATTTCTTCAACAATTTCTTGAATAACGGATGCGTTTGTACGCCTGGCAATCCACGGAATGCGAAGGACCCGTTCCCAGCACCAAAGTTAAAAAAAAAATCTTATTTTTTAATGGTCCATGTCTCATGTAGCAATAATGGAAAAACGGAGGTCTATCTATCATGAAACAGATAGAAAAATGCTCCGTGTCATTTCGCATCTTCTGATGTGATGCGTGTTACCGCCTTCGTTCGATTTTAAAGTCCCAGGATAGACGAATTGGCTCACTACTTTAAATTGCCCTATTTGACTGATACTGGGCATGTTGTGGTTTTGGCTGTTGTCAATGGTTTACGGTAGAGGATTGAAATTATGGTGTATCTTGTTCATCTAATACTTCAAAATGTAATACCCAAAATGTAATAAATGTAATACCTTGACCATCCCACGAGAAAGATCTTTCTTTAATTAGATGAACCATATATTATAACTGTCAAAGTTTTAGAGTGACCAACCGTAAACAAAAAAATAGCGCGAAATTAAAATTGTAACCACACTGTATAACGTTGTACGTAACGTTATAACGTTAAGGTATTCTGATCATTTTTCCTTCAATGCTCGGTTCAATTTTACCAATTGCTCTAGATATCGATCACCAGAAATCGTTTCACCAGGTTTCAACAGTTCCTAATACAATATCTGCTATCCCACCAAATACACAGCAAAGCCTCCTTTCCATGTATATTGCACACTGTTGTGATGTTGAAGGCTAGACTAAATCTACCCATAATTTTTTGCGCTTTGGGTTATCAAAATAGATCCACTTTTCACCATGTCACAACTCGATGCAAAAAACCTTTTCTTTTCTGCCTGACAAGCAAACATTCACAAGTGATTTTTCCCCTTTCAATGTATCTATTCTTCAATCCATATGAAACCCATGTTCCTTCCTTCTGGATCTTTCCCAATGCATGTAGACGCTCAGAAATGGTGGATTAGGCAATGCTTCTGCCAATTGTTCCAACGTATGAGTTGAATATTCATCCAATAATGCTTACAAATCTGAATCTACAAACTTTTTCGGCTGTCCTGACTTTTCTTGTGTTTTATATCAAAATCACCACTTTAAAAGCATTAAAACCATCGTTCAGAAGTTTTTGGGTTAGAGTATGTTCGCCATAAGTTTCAATTAACAATCGATAACTTTCAGCCGCCGCAGCATTTCTTCAAATGAAAGAATGTTTATTAAACTTCCCGGCAAACGTCTTTTTCTGGTATATAATTCGGCATATTCAAAGCTATGAAAAACTATGTTTTTTGGATAATGACAATTAATAACGAACTAACTTTTGATGACGTGTTTATCTTCCAAAATGCCATAGACGTAATTAGTCTATTCCAACAAATGTATAAACACTTATCAGTTTTTGGCACCAATTAGACTAGGGGTTTCCAAACTACGGCCCGTGGGCCAAATCCGGCCCGCCAGTGTCATCAATCCGGCCCGCGACTAGCGAATTTAGCAAGCGTAGAAATTATAGATAATCGCAAGAAAATGAAAACGGTTTTGGCCCTTGGAACTTACTGGAGTAATCAGTATAGCCATAAGGCTGGAAAGTTTGGAGACCACTGAATTAGATGATATAAACCTTGAACAAATATGGTGCAAACCGGATGGCACAAGAAATCTAAGATGCCGTTCGCCACATCCTTGAACACTTCAAGAACTGTCGGAACCACGTACTAGTGCATAACTCTGGTTGTAGTGCATAACTCAATTATCTCATTGATATCACCATAACAGTAGAATCTACAATACTACATACTGCTTAGCTTAATATCATACAAAATATAGCATGAGTTTTTTATAATTTGTTGAACCGTCTACTTTGTCACATTTTGTGCAATCACATTATATGTTAAATAACGAGTATACTTCTAGTATATTTAAAGCGATATTTTTATAAGTAGTCTATAAAGATATGTAGCAATTGGCAATATAAACCGTACAGCGGCAAAAAACGTACAACAATGTAATAAAACGATCTCAAAACCATTTGCATTTACGCAATATGATAACGTGCCAATCGACTCTTAAAAACGAAGAAGTTTACGTTAAATATTCACTCAACATTTGAGCAGTTTTATTTGCTTACAAATCAGTTTAACTAAAAATACCTTTCATCATTCAGACATATTTTTTTTATAAAACGGTGATACACTAACCAATATCATCATGTAAACAGACTACATACTACATATAACATAACTAACCTGGAGAATAATGATACTGAAGAAAAAAATAAAAGATCCGAAGTAGCTAGCATGAAATCACCGCACTTTACACAATAATAACAGTAATTTTTATCATAATGGTTAATAAAAATATTTAAACACTCAACACTCTTTGTTGATAACATCACATTGAATACAACCACAAATATAAACAAGTAAATAGAGTTATCCATAATGTTGTGCTGTAAATCTCATAAATCACAGAAATTTCGATAACTGTAAATCAAAACACCAAACAAATTGAAAAAAAAACTCAGTGGAAAAACTGTCTAAAGACCCCCTTGACACGAGTCCCGATACTAATTGGGAAACCAAACGGAGATTCTAAACATGGGATCGAACATTTTGAGATAGGTGAACCAGTTTGAGTTGGATCAATGTGGATTCCACTACAGGCTTCGCTTAATATTGATATAATGATAGACAAGTAGCCAAGCAATGGATAATACGAAGGTGTTTTCACAGGGGACAGCATATCCCCAATGAATTTGGGCAAAAATGCTTTAACTTTTATACCAGGTTGTTGCAAGTGAGACTTTGAAACATTTTTTGTTGAAAACATTGTTTAATTGACAATATGCACTAGTCAAAAAAAGCTTTACAAACAAATTAACAATGTGACTTTACAACGATGTCGATAATATACGTTTAAATTAAAAATGCCAATAATCGATGACCAAATATACAGTAGGCAAAAAAAGTATTTCACACCCTAATTTTTCCGGGTTTATCACAAATAATAGCGAAAAGGAAAAAAAAATGTAAATATAACAAAAAATGACAACATAGAATAGCAATTTATATGAAATTATCAATGAAATACATAATATCTTTAATAATAACATTTGAAAGGGCAAAAAAATATTTGTACACCGCCAAGTAACCGTAGTAATTTTTATAAAAATCAATTTGCATTGTTACCAAATTTATTTAATATTTTATGTTCATCCCATTAGCACTAATAGGAGTTTCCAACCATTTAGGCATTGATTCCACATTTTTTTTTTGTAATGTTTGTGGGTAAACTGTTTCATGAGTAAATAAGACTTATTTTTCTAAGGGATTAAGGTCTGGTGACTGCGGTGATGTGAGCAACCCTCTAGGTGCATTATACAAGGTGTTCAATGTTGTTCATTTTTGTAGGTATAATTAATAGAAGTCGATTTAAGGTGTAATAATTTTATTATTATAACATTATAGTACGGTGTTTGACAAATTATTTAGCAAAGGTAATACCAAAGATGGTGGCCTTCGCGGCGCTGGCATTCTAGAAAGCATGATCGAAAATGTGCTATCACTCTGCAGCATAAATCAGTTTCTTTCATTTCTTGCACAGTTTGAATTTTATAGGGATGAAGGCAAAGATCCTTTTTTAAAATGGCATGCAGTGAAGATTTCTTAATGTGTACCTGGCTACTTCGCTTTCGTACCAATTGGGATGGATTTTCTTTAATCGACTAATGTACACGTTTCATGTTGTTTGCACTTCTGCTTGAGCTTGGGCGACCCGTAGACGGGAAATTTAAAGTTGATCATGTAGTCTCGTTTATGTCGCCGACCCGACGAGCCATAATATTTTTTTAACTTAATGCAGGTAGTAGTGAAATAATAACTGATATTTTCAGAAAAATCGAAATATCTCTTGACATGTCAGAGATATCGATTTCGGGTTTTCACTGGATGATTCCCCTTTAAATTACCTTTCTAGCCATGTAATAAAAGCTGTACCATTCCATTTGAAAAAACTGAACAAAACTTCAAAAAAACTATTGTTGAATGTAACGCCACCTCGCGGTTTCATTTATAAACTAAATAATTTATGTCCCAGATTATCTGATTGTACCAGCAATTGCCTTTTAAATGAATCCAAATTGAGGAAAATCGGTTAAGGCAAATGGACATTAGACGACTTTTTATCTCAATAGGTAAAACTCCCTCTATTCGTGAAATGACTATATAATATATATATATATATATATATATATATATATATATATATATATATATATATATATATATATATATATATATATATATATATATATATATATATATATATATATATATATATATATATATATATATATATATATATATATATATATATATATATATATATATATATATATATATATACATATATATTTATTTTTTTAGACTCGTTTTGAAAACAGGGGGGAGATAACCCCCCGAAACGTTAACGTTAAAAGTTTGTATTTATTTTAGAATGTTTTTATATTTTTAAAAATTTGATCGTTAAGCAAATTTATTACAGAAAAGAATCAATGAGAAATTTGTCTGCGTTTGGTTTTTTTGTTTTTACCCAGTAATTCTTTATTTACATAAGAATAGATATTTTTGATATTTTTTGAGTTTTAGATCGTGGTGAAAACCCCAAACAAAGAATAAAATACTAACAAGGTTTATTCCGCTATAATTGCCTGAGATTGTTTTTTTTTTATCTTTTTATCTCTTCCGTATTTCAGCATTTCATTTGTTATCTCATCGAACACTTGACTTTTTCGATATGTAAGTAAATAAATCAATTTTTCTATTGAAATCTTCGGTGTGAAACACTAAACTCCAAGAGATTTACTAGTAAATAACAAATCACTTTTTTAAAAATCTCCACGCAGGTTTCGCTAATCACGTTAGTATCATCAAAATTTCATCATGAGATTGAAATTGAACTGAAAATGGGATTGAAATTGAGATTGAACTGAAAATTGGTCACCGAAATCTTCCACATTGAACATCCTAGGCTATGTTAAGGATGTATCGGAGGTACAATCGGAGGCAAAAGTACTGAAAATCATAAATTCGTAAATATATTTGCTTTACAGAACATAGAAAACATAAAAAGAACATAAAAGAACATACAGAACATAAAAAGTTAAACACATTATAAATATACAAAGAAAAGCTATCAAGCGTTCCAAACTTTCAGATTATGTAACTTAAACTGTTTGGAACCAATTTTGCACAGTTTTATTAATATTCATTTTCAGTACTTTTGCCTTCGATTGTACCTCCGATAAATCCTTAAAAGGAAAGGTTTACAAGAATAATCCTCAACAGATCCAGGAACTAAAGGATTTATAATTTACCATTATTGTAAGACTGGTTTAAGATCAAAAGTTATTTTTAAATCAACAACAGACTGACACGTTTGACTGACATGTTCAAAACGTATTTCAATATTTTATAAAAATTAAAATAATTTTGCGACTAGTTAAAATGTTGTTTTGTATCCTCCAAATACCAACCGAAAAAAAAACGTAAATAAGACGACCAAAACTGGTTCAAATTTCCTAAAAATGACGCAGATGTTCTAGGCTTTTTTATCTAACTGGGATCAACGATATTATCGCTCAATATCTGGTTGTAAACCTCGAGATAACCGGTTTTGATTGTTCGTACGATTATAACATCGAGTTCGGTTGCAATTTAAAAATAATTTGTTTTCATTGATCCACAATCGGGTATTTTGGTATTGACACATGGGAAAATTTCCTTTCCGCTCATAGGCGATTTATTTTCATTGCAGTAAACCTACGCTTGACGTAACTACGTGTTTAATAGCGCTTTAATATGGACATACAGTGGTGGCCAATAAAATAACAGTGATATAGAGCGATAAAATAGAGTGAGAAAAAACTGGAAAATCCAAATTTTCTTTTCTAATTCATTTACCATAATAAATAATATAATATGCTAATATTAACTGACCTTTAAACATTTTAGTCCGAATATTTAGCGCATTTTATTGCTGCGTATCTTCTTAAAGAATTTATTACCTAATGGTTCGTGTTTCAGTGATGAAAAAAATAAAAGTGCACTAATTTGTTACAAGCAAAAGTTAGTCAGTTTCCTGCTATATTAAACTAAACATGGGATGCGCTAGACACTATACTGCTAAAGAAAGGTGTTTAATTTTCCAATTGAGAAGCCAAACGAATGCAATTTTATTAAATTGTTACAAAAGCAATCAAACGGACACCACCTGTAATTGCTAAAATTTTAAAAGAATCATATGTGACTCAAAACAAACCAGAAAAGGGAGACCGTCCAAAAAAAAACGAGTAAAAAGATAGATAATCGTATTGTGGGCGAGACTTTGAAGGATCTTTTTGCTATGTCAGTCGTTCGTAGAAGAAACAATACGGTTTAGTAGCCAGGAAAGTTCCGTTTTTAAGTAAACAAAATATAAAGCAGCGGTAAAATTTGCAAAAAAAAACTGTATTGAAGATTTCCAACGGAAAGGGAAAACATTCTTTTTAGCTATGAAACCAAAATTAATTTTATTCTGATGGCAAATTGTATGTGAGAAGATTAATGAAGAATTCAATCCACCTAACAGTTTGGGTACAGTGAAACATGGTAATGATAACATCAAAGTATGGGAATGTTTTTCATATAACGGAGTAGGTTCAATATTTTGAATACTACATGTCGAAAGAACGGCTGATCTTTTGAGGATATCTACGAATCGACCCATTTTTTGGCATCTTCATAGGAATGGAAGTGCTGCTCAGCCAGGCCATGAAACCAGTCAAAACACGTTTTTTCACTCATAGCGGCCTTACCATAAGTGTCTGAGAGCATTCGTTGAGCCTCAGCCGCAGAGTTCTTCATATTAAAGAAATAAATTAACACCTCCCGGAAATGACGAGAATTTGGATCATAAACTGACATTTTTAATCGTGAATAACTTCCCGGGAATTCTCACTTCGAGAAGTCTCGAACAGAAACCGTAGCTATACGCGATCGCCACAAATAAGCAATTAAATACATATGTCTGAAACTTCGTAGCACGACATCTAACGAAACGTACTTGACAAATATCATAGTCATTTGGTCATACTGCCGCTATCTCCGTGTCAGGACGAGATGTTTTCAAATGTTCCTCGTACAGTGGTGGCCAATAAAATAAGAGTGGCTGAGCCTTATCAACATATTTTAATTAAATTCATTTTTATTTTCTTTTTAAGACAATATTCATTTTCCAGAATTAATTTACAGATAATTTAAAAGGCATAATTATACTCTGATGAGATATTTTAGACATAATTACGTGGTCAATAAGAATAATTTTTATTACAAATCATAAAAAAAAACTAAAAGAGGTAATTCTCTAAAATTGTTTGATCTATATATAAGGGATTTGAATAAGTTATCGGCTTCAATTCGTACGGCACGGTAATTTCCTTACTTTTGAAACATTCCTAATGCTTTTAATCGTTTCGCAATTGTGTGATCAATTCCTAATGATTCTACAAGTTCATTGTGCGTCTGACATGGGTCTTTATCAAGTAATGCTTCCACTTCTTCGTCTTTAAACTTTTTCCGTGCGCCAAAGCGTTCTTTATCTTCAACATCAAAATCATTATCTTTAAAGCATATAAACCAATATCTGAACGTTGTTTCCGACAGAGCATGGTCGTCATAAGTCTCCATAATAATTCTATATGCTTCAGCTGCAGATTTTATTGAAAAAAGTATAATTAATTTTTTATTGAATACAAGTATATTCCCCGCAAATACTCATTTTTTCTCGTCTCTCGTCTCGTCTCGTCTCTCGTCAGCTCGTCTAAAAAGTACTTTCGTTTATCAGATCCGAATGATATCAAATTAATATATGAACTTTTAGAAAATAATAGTTATTTGTCGAATGATGAAGTTGGAGATCCATCTTTTGAAGTGGAAAGTTTACACAGTTCAGATTCTGAACAAGAAATTGAAGAAGTTGAACTAGTGCACCAAGAACCGGAGCCTTTTACCGGAGCCTTTAGTAAGTACATATGTCGAAGAGTTTTACCACTAAACACCAAATTACTTTTTGAAACTTCTCGACGCACGTTTCGCTAACCATGTTAGCACCATCAGGAGATGATTTAATATTTGATCGCGAAACGTGCGTCGAGAAGTTGCAAAAACTGATTTGATGTTTAGTGGTAAATCTCTTCGAGTTTAGTGTTTCGCACCGAAGGTCCCAATAGAAGAATTGGAGTATATATATGTATTTATGTACAGCTTAAATCTCGTAAATAATACTGAGTTTCTTGGTAAATTAATTTTTAAAAAATAAGAAAAATTAAAATTTGATAAATTTTTTAAATTTTTTTTAGGCAACAAAATATTTTTCGGAAAAGATAAAAAACCAAAGTGGTCGAAAGATATTCCTCTGCAAATTGTTCGCACTAGGCGAAAATATAGTGAGAAATATACCAGAAGTTATTGGTAAAGCAAAAAATACAAAATCTGTATCTAAATGTATCTCTATTTTTCAGTTAGTTTCTAAAACAGTTAAAAATAAAAGGAAAGTAAGACCCATGACTCTAATCAAGTTGAAATGCTTAATTGGTTTACTCTATTTAGTTTATATCCATGGAGGAAACCGAACAAATCTTGAGGAATTTTGGGAAGTATGTCTGTCAATCGATTTGGATTTTTACTTCGTATGCTTCGATTTGATGATAAAAGAACACGGCAACGACGACGTGAAAAAGAATCCTGTTTTAATCCTGATCCTGAAAAGTTTCCTGCCCGAATTATGATAGAAACATTTGTTTCTAACTGCCGCCAAAATTACTGCGTAGGGGAATATATTACTCTAGATGAAATGCTTTGGGCTTTTAGTGGGAGAGGCCCCTTTCGAATATATATGCCAAACAAGCCTGCCCAATATGGCATCAAAGTATATGCTCTTGTTGACGCTAGGATGAACTACACTACGAATTTAGAAATTTATACTTGCAGACAACCATCTGAAGAATTTTCACTAAGTAATAAACCAAATGACGTGTTGGAAAGACTGCAAACCATTACACAAATCAAGAAGGACCGTAACCATGGACAATTGGTTTATTTATCCAATTGACACAAAAATGCTGTCTGAACACGACCTAACAGTAGTCGGTACTGTAAAAAGAAATAAGCCACTGTTGCCCAATGTATTCATAAACCCCAAAAATAGAGAAAGATATAGTAGCATATTATATATAGTAGCTTCCAGGAAAACACCACTTTTGTGTAGTACGTGACAAATAAAAACAAGAGTGTGATTCTTGTCTCATAGTGGGATAATTGATGGAAGTAGATAGAGATAATTACATTCTACAATGTCACAAAAGCTGCAGTTGACGTTGTGGATGGCATGTGTGCCATTTTAACGTATCACGTAACTCCAGGAGATGGCCACTAACTGTTTTTACCAGTTCCTGAATATAGCAGAAATCAAAGCATTTATTATATCTCAAACAAATAATAACATTAACAAGGATAGGCGAATCTTTCTGAAAGAATTAGGTACGTTATTTATCGAGAGAGAAAAATCGAAAAATCTCTTGACATGTCAGAGATATCGATTTCGGGTTTTCACTGGATGATTCCTCTTTAAATTACCTTTCTAGCCATGTAATAAAAGCTGTACCATTCCATTTGAAAAAACTGAACAAAACTTCAAAAAAACTATTGTTGAATGTAACGCCACCTCGCGGTTTCATTTATAAACTAAATAATTTATCTCCCAGATTATCTGATTGTCCCAGCAATTGCCTTTTAAATGAATCCAAATTGAGGAAAATCGGTTTAGGCAAACGGACATTAGACGACTTTTTATCTAAATAGGTAAAACTCCCCCCACTTCTTTATTCGCGAAGTTACGACAAAATGTCATAAAACAAAGTTGTAGGAGACAGTTTGCTAATTATAACTGAGAATTTTTCTTACTCGGTTAACACTTGAAAATACACAAAAAAATTATTTTTAAAAATGCTTAGCTCGTCACGCCCTCTTGCGGTCGTTTTAGAAGCTTAAAAATATTTTTGGTGAATTTCTCACAGTCAGTTTTAGTATAATATTTTTTTCCGCAAAGCTGTGGGATAAATAGTTTTCAAGATACGGCCGCGATCCATCCTTAATGGGACACCTGGTATGTATATAATGTGTGTAATTGTTTTTTTATAATTTGAAGAAAAATATTTACCGAAGAAAATTTAATGGGTCATGCCACCAACAGATATTTAGATAAGGAGACACGGCTCCTAGTACAGAAATTGGGTAACTACGAGCCTCCAAAGAAAGATCAACTCGACCCAAAAAAAAAGAGACCACCGCATTGACTGCAAAGGATAATAAGTCAAAGCATCATTGCAAGAAATGTTTAAACTATGTTTGCTTAAACCATGCGAATATATTTTGTCAATGTTGTAGTGATTAAGATAATTTTACGTTTTCGCGTTTTTTTTATTGTTTGCATTCACTTGTCTAAGGTGTTATAGAAAAAAAATATATAAAATTTGGGGTACATTACGAGATGTATATTAGACTAGGGATATAGTGACATGTTTTAAATAATAATAAAAGAATTGTGTAATTAAACAGTGGTTTAACTTGCCCTTAATGACAAGCGAGTCAATTTGACCCAACGTTCCCACTGGCGTCAGGATTTTTCACGTTCTCTCAGCTGGGCCTGGCAAGGTACCAGTATAAACATCATTAACAGCATTGTTATGCTTTCCAAACTCATAAAGTATCAAATATGTCTAATATGGAACTTGTTCACACATTGTTCTTACATTCTTATAGGGTTCACCCAATTTTTTTCACAATTTAACAATAAGCTCCCTAAATGTCAATATATTTAACTAAAATATATTTTAGTTAGTATAGTTGATTCCCAGATGTATCCATTGTGATTTTTTGAAAACAGCTTTTAGTACTCAATTAAATACTTTTGGACAGACACATCAACCTATCTCGCTGCCTTGTATGACTTGCCTATATAAAAAGTTTGGTGTAGACATCAAACCTACATCTCCACAGAAGATGTCAGTAATTAAAACCCTGTCGATTAAAAAAGCACCGGGCCACGACCAAATACCGAATATAATACTCAAAAATGCAAGCAAAAAGCTGAAAACTGGGATATATCCCATAAACATGAAAGCACTCATACATTCTACTTTTCCGCAAGCCAGGAAAAAATCATAAATTAATTTCAAGTTATAGGCCAATAAGCCTGCTTTCTAAAATTGCTAAAATCTTTAAAAAAATATATATATTCGACAGATTGAACCAAGTGATTGTCAACGAGAATCTAATCCAGTCTTCAAATTTGGTTTCAAACAAGGGAATTCTACGTGTCATCAACTCCAACGTTTAACAGAAACTATATAAGAGGGGTTTGAGAACAAGGAGTATACTTTAACCATACTCTTAGACTTGGTCCAAGCTTTTGATAGCGTATGGCATGACGGATTAAAACATAAAATAACATCGGTTAAGATACCGGAATATTTAAAAGCCATCTTTTTTCATATATAAACGACAGATCCTTCCAAACATCCATACACAACGCAATTTCAACTAATAGAAAAATCAAAACCGGCGTGCCACAGAGGAGTATACTTGGCCCAGTTCTTTTTAATATATACACACACGACATACCAGAAACAGAGGCCTCTCTCCTTATGTTTGCAGATGACACAAATATTCTAATAATCAATAACCCTCTGATAATCCACATAAAGCAACACCCAATCGCTTGGAAAACAAACGAAGAATATGTTAAATATCTGGGTTTATATCTGACTACCATATTAAAGTGGAGAATTCATATAATTAGCAAACTCAACGAAGGGTATGCCAGACTCTCTCAACTCTACCCGCTAATCAACAGAAGGTCCTCATTAAAAACAGAATGAACCTTATTGCTATATAAATCACTAATTCGCCCTTTAATCCTTTATGCACCAATGCATTACCAACATAAATAAAATACAAGCTCTTCAAAACAAAATATTACGAATATCTGTTAATGCCGAATGGTACGTACCCAACCACAGTTATTGCAATTGCACCAAGGACTCTGTCTACTAACAGTGTCAAAGTATATTAACAAACGAACGATCATCTTTCATTAGAGGCTAAAGCAATCTCCCAGCATCAACTAGGACGCAGAAACGTGCATACAAGAATGAACGGGAAACTACCTCAAGATATGAATACAATTGTCATGTTGAAATGTAAATGTCACTAATAAACTGTTGTGTTCAGTACATTGAGTCAATTCACCATGCAAATTTATACAAATTAGGCTCAAGAGCGGTTGGAAGACGATCCCCACTTCGGGGAAAAAATAATCTTTTCCGACGAAGCGCACTGCTGACTTAATGGGTTTGTAAACAAACATAACTAGAGGATTTGGACCGAACTCCTCAATTGATTCAGGAGTTACCTCTTCATCCTCAGAAAGTCGCGTTTGGTTCTGTTTTTAGTCTGAAGAAGTCACAGAACTTTATTTTTGAAGACGATGATGGAAATGGTGTTACTATTAACGGTGACGTGGTGAATGTGGATACAAATAATGTTTTCTTTCTTACAAGACGGCGCGGCGCGACTTGTCACATATCTGACCAAGTAATCGATTTATTGCAAGAAAAGTTTCCAGGGTGCGTTATTTCGCGAAATGGTCGCCAAGATCATGCGATCTCACACCCTTGGAATGTTTTTTGTGGGGTTATGCTAAATATCTGGTTTACAGAAATAAACCCCGAACAATTCTCGACCTTAAACGAAACCACGCGATGTGCGTGAAAGAGTCGAGTCTCCAGAATGCATCTCACCAGACGAAGCCGAAGGGGACATTATTTTCAAAACTTAATGCCATGATTTGTTTATTAAGACAAAAGAAAAATTACCAGATTATCACTTGGAGTTATCATTGGGCCTCATTTTAAAGTTCTGACACTCTTATTGGAAAACCCTTTGGAAATACATATATGGTTGCAATGATGAACCAATCCCGCCAGTTTTTATTCAGGTTCTGGCCTGATAGACTGACGGGTTCTCTCATCACTATAGCCGTATCTCAGCTGCGGGCGAGGCTACGCCAGCCCGAGGGCGGTCAGATTCTCGACCGTATTGATCCACGGCGGTATCAGTTGTGCCGGCAGTAGCGTATCGAGGTCATGACGATACAGGCATCGTCGCCTCGCAACAACGATGTTCTACGAAGCTAAAAATCAAAGAGTTGAAATAAAAAAAAATTTTTATAGCCCCAGTACATTTAAAAATAGTCTTTAAAATCTTTGAGAAAATTATCACCTTGCAAATTAATACTAAACACTAAATTAGTTTTCGAACCATAACCAACCAATAACCAAGAGATAATTCAATCAGATTAAAATGAAAGTTAATAATAGGTTAATATTGTCGATTTTGCTAAGAGATGGCGCTACTAATACATTTATTGGTATAGACTAATGACGTCTATGGCGTTTTGGAGGATAAACATACCAGTTCAAAAGCCAGTTCGTTACACAGATGGACATCATTTTTGTAAGATTAATAACATTGGTCTTTTTGCGTTTCATTTAGGTAGTTATTAAAACACCTTTTCACAGAAATGGCCTAGCACGTTCCATTTTCAAGGACATACTTCTCCTTTATATCATGGGGTATTTGAAATTATTTGTACCTAACTTTCGACTGGACAATGTAGGAATTACCACGTAAGACCGTAGGCGGAGTATTTCCACAGTATTTTACGAACCTTTAAGAGCAGTTTTATTATTTTCTATGGTTTAATTAGTTTCTGTCTCGTATACAGTACAATCAAGAATTTAAGTCGATTATTTATAAAATGGTAACTTCTAATCGTCGATTTTGCAAAAATCCAGATAAGTTTTATTATATATGCGGACGATTTATAAGTAATATAAGCTAAATCTATATCCGAGGAAATCAAAAAAGCCTATCTTTTGTATTTTAAGTGCCAAATTGGGGATCAAGATAAAAGTTGGGCTCCTCAAGTTTGCTTTGTGAGTTGTCACGTAAATGTAGTGCAGTGGATGCATCGCAAGAAAATGTTTATGTCGTTTGCTGTTCGTTTAGTGTGGAGAGAACCTATTGACTATGTAAGTGATTACTATTTTGTATCACTAAAACAGACGGGATTTCAAAAAAGTAAAGAATCAAAATTCAATATCGAAATTTGCCTTCTACACTTAGACCAGTTCCTCATAGCCAGGAACTACCGGTACCGATTGTGCCCTTAAACCTGGAAAACATGTTTCCCAGTGATTCTAATTCTTCATTAGGATCTGATCCACAACTTCCTGAGAACACTAGTTATGATTCAATATTTTTAACAACCACTAGTGAACTTCACTTAATAACTCAGAATAAATTAAATAATTTAGTACGTAACCTGGGATTGTAAAAACAAAAATTGGAACTTTTTGGTTCCAGACTTCAACAGTGGAACCTGTTAGATTAAAATGCAAGTGTTTCACTTTACCGAAAACCGAATGTAATATTTTCAAGTTTTTATAAAATGGAAGGCTCGCTATGTGTCTGTTGTTATATTGATGGTTTAATGAATGAGTTTAATATGGAACATGTACCTTACGAGTGGCGTATTTTTATAAATTCATTGAAATACAACCTATAAGCAGTCTTGCTTCATACTGAAAACAAAAACCCATCTATTCATTTAGCAGATTCAGTGACAATAAAAGAAAACCTAAGAAAATTTACCAACCATACTAAATCGCGTTAAATATGAACAGTATCAGTGGGATATTTGGGGGAATTTAAAAGTGATAGGTATATTGCTAGGACTTCAAGAGGGAACACAAGAGGAAAAAATTACAGGTTTTGTCGCTGTATGACATCTCATATAATATATTTTTTAATCACATAATTAATAAATATTAGATTGTAAAAATATATCGTCTTCTTTTTTTTCCACCACCGGCCCTCTACAACAAAAAAAAATTGTACGTGTTACAGTAATTAGCTTATCATTTGCGGATTTAGGACTACAAAATTCTTCATATACACCTATTTTCATTAACGTTAATGCAAAAAGTTTAAATATGTGACCTGTGTTATTAATTGTCGTTATGCAAAAAAAACACAGTTTTTCATAGCTTTGAATATGTTGAAGCTTAATAAACTTTTTCATTTAAAGAAAAACGGCTTCTAAAAGTTATCGATTGTTGGTTGAAGCTTATGGTGAACATGTTTAACCAAAAAAACTGTAAACGATGATTTAAATGCTTTAAAAGTGGTGATTTTGATATAAAACACAAGGAGCGTCCAGAACAGCTGAAAAAAGTTAAAGATGCTGAGTTGCCAGCATTATTGGATCAAGACTCAACTCAAGATAAAGCAATTGGCAGAAGCATTGAATGTTGCCCAATCCACCATTTCCAAACGTCTACACTCATTGGGAAAGATCCCGAAGGAAGAAAAATGGGTTCCATATGAACTGAAGGAAAGTTATATTCAAAGGCGAAAAGCCACTTGTGAAATTTTGCGCAAAAAATCATGGGTAGATACAGACCAGCCTTCAACATCACAACCAGTGCGCGCGAGTGTATTTGGTGGTACAGTAGGAGAGCTGTGTATTATGAACTGCTGAAACCTGGTGAAACAATTACTGGCGATCGAACAATTGCTAAAACTCAACCGAGCATTGAAAGAAAAACGACTTGAATATGCCCAAAGACACGATAAAGTAATGTTTTCAACATGACAATGCTCGTCCCCATGTTGCAAAATATTTAAAAAAACTATATGGAAACGCCCCACCCGCCGTATTCACCGGTCTTAACCCCTTCGGACTACCACTTATTTCGATCGATGCAACACGGACTTTCAAAAGAACACTTGCATTCTTACGAAGAAGTGAAAATTTAGCTTGATGAATGGTTGGTCTCAAAAAAACAAAAGTTCTTTTGGCGTGGAATCCATTCTTTGACAGAAAGACGGGAAAAAGTAATAGCTAACGATGGCCAATACTGGATTATTAAGGTAATTTATTTTGTTATAGCAATAAATGCTCAAATTAGGTATCTAATGGTAAATATCTTCGAGTTTAGTATTTCACACCCAAGGTTCCAGTAGAAGAATTGAAAATGATCCATTGATGAAAACACACAAATTCTCAATGACTTTTTGAAAGAAAATATATCGAATTGATATTCTATCCGCCGTATAGTCCTGATTTAATACATTGTGATTTTTTGTTTTTCACAAACATCGAAAATAAACGAAGGTTTATGGATAAACAAAAAGTCCTCGGCCTGGCAAAACAAGATTTTTGGGGATTTTTCATTTATATTACAATGTAGTCACCTTGCAATTCAATATACATATTTAGACTAACAACGTTACTACTAACGACGTAACGACATCATTTAAAGCGAATCTTCGTCCAGCGAGGTATTTTCTCGCTGGAGCGAGCGAAATACGGTAAACGAATATGGGCGACATGACCTGTCAAAGTTCCATCATCCCTAATGATAGACTCTACTCAAATATCAGCGAACTTTAATTGTATGAAAAATTGCACACTAGGTTCATGCAGAATATTGAAAAAAAAAACAAGGTAAATTATTTTCCCTTGCTGCACGTAAAAATTTCCCCCAACTGATGACGGTTTAAGGGCAGAAACCGGTCTCGGGAGAAGCTTGCTGACATTTGATGACGAAGGAAAGATTGGGCCATTTTTACGGGTTGTTTTCTTTTTTTTTTTAATATATTAAAATATTTCGGATTTTAACTAAACTGTTATAAAACAAATTGGTTATAATAAAAGTTTGCGTTTCAACCAACTTAACCGGCATCCTGTTAAGTCATCCGGATAACAATACCTTTTATTTTAATTAAGCCGATGAATTGAGGTGAATATGGAGGACGTAGCTTATACGTTCGCCTCACCCACAAACAGTCCCTCTCGTGATGTAACGTAGATTATTTCGATGTTTCCTTTCAATCGATAGGTAAAAAAATCAAAAATAGGTTTACGTTGATGAAAAACAAACCGGGGTTTTATTCTAGAACTGGTGATAATCACGTCATCTAGTTGTAACGGGTAGAATTTAATATCACTTAAGACATGGCCTTTGTGATGTTATGTGTCGCTTCATCCTAATATATTATTCGCCGACTGGTAATAATTCCTGTTACTTCCATCAATTTTTTCCTTGGTATCCACAGATATATACAAGGTGTTTTCAAAGTTGAGTCATTTATTTTAATAGGTTGTAGAACTCGTAAAAATAAGACATTAAGCCAAAAATCATTTATACAAAAGTATAAATAAAGAGGTTATTAACAATTACAAAATTTGAAAACATATCTGACTTTTTGATATTCTCGACCGTTGTAGAACTCGCAAAGAAAAATCAATGTAGCAAAAATCAGTTATATTAAAGTTGCAGAATAACAAAAAATCCACCTATCCATCTGTTATGAAATTCATTATTTAAATGTTCGTGAATTTCTCGTCTAAAATGTGGCAGAACTCCATCATGTAGAAACCACATATTCTGTCTAACATTTAAAGGAACATGTTACACAGGTTGCCTATATTCGATTAGTACGATCACTCTACAGGTTTTGACCGCGCCAGACGTCTCTTATTAGCTTTGTTCTAGCAACGATTTCAAACGATTTCAAACGGTTCCAAACCGTCCGGAGTTTGTGCAGATGACCGAAACATTCGCATACATTCGCCTGCGTAAACTCCGGACGATTTGAAACCGTTTGAAATCTTTGCTGGAACAAAGCTATTGTTACCTGATTTTATATAGGAGGGGTGAATATTAAATAACGAAACTGACGCTGTAAAACATTTTATTTTGATTTCATACATATTTACTTATTATCACCTTCAATATACACCACTCCTCTATCCCTACCTCCAAATGAATATTTCATTGTTCGAAACAGTGCTGAAAGTCTTCTTCAGTCAGCTCCTCCAGAACGCGTACCGCTTTCTCTTTCTCAGCTTCAACGGACTCAAATATTGTTCCTTTTAATGCAAATTTCACCTTAGGAAACAAACAGAGGTCGCACGGCGCAAGATCCGGCGAATAAGGCGGATGGTCTAACACTGGGATGCGGTACTTGGCTAGAAACCTCTTGACAGACAATGCGGAATGAGCCGGCGCATTGTCTTGGTGGAGAACCGATAACTTGTCCTTCCACAATTCGGGTAGTTAATTCCTTATTCTCTCATGGGGTTCGGCAAGAACGTGAAGGTAGTAATATTGATTAAGTTTCAGCTTCAGGAACCCAGTGAAAGTACATAATCCCTTGAATATCGAAAACAAAATCATTGCTTTGAATTTTGATTTGCTCATTCGAGCTTTTTTTGGCTCTCGGTGAATTTGGGCTCTTCCAGTACATGGATCGGCGCTTCGTTTCAGGATCATAAGTAAAAAACCACGGTTCGTCACATGTTATTATGTTATTATCCTTTCCAATAAGTTCTGATCATTTTCAATGCCATTCAAAGTACCAGTACTAACATTTTTGCGTGCTTCTTGTTGTTCAAATATAAGAATTTTAGGCACCATTTTGGCACACACTTTTTGCATATTAAAATTGTTAGGTAAAATTTGCTGTACGCATTCTTTGTCAATTCCTACAGTTTCAGCAATCGCACGGATCGAACCAGATTACCGATTTTTTCGATATTGTCATCACTTGAAAACGCTTAAACCACTCAAAAACACGTGCACGTGATAAAGATTCATTGCCATACACTTCTTTCAATAAATTATAAGTTTCGGAGGCGGTTTTTCCAAGTTTCAAGTGAAATTTCACAACAATTTGTTGCTCTATTGTGACACTTAACATTTTTCCGGCGAAACAAAAAAACAACTCTAATGCGAACGAAGGCTACGGTTATACGAATTTGTTTACAGAAGCGAGAGGTACTGCATTCGAAAGAGAAGGCTTCACGCTAAACATCTGTTCGTCGCTGGCGTTTGGCGCATGCGTATTTCTTCTGTAGCAGCGTCAGTCTCGTTATATAATAGCCAC
Organism: Cosmopolites sordidus; assembly: GCA_031761425.1. Lineage (NCBI taxonomy): Eukaryota > Metazoa > Arthropoda > Insecta > Coleoptera > Curculionidae > Cosmopolites > Cosmopolites sordidus. The sequence goes on along the minus strand of JARFXV010000522.1, from coordinate 418,354 downwards.
ACCTCGTAAATCAATACATATTTCAATATTCTGCTACAGAAAACAATATTTTATTTAAAACTCACATCTTGCGCTCTTATTCTAATACCCTTTATAAAGTAAGGGGAGAAAAAAAAGGTATAAAATGTACGAGGGCGTCCGAATAGTTCTCGGCCTGATACAGAGATGGCACAAGTATGACCCCATGACTATGATATATGGGGCATTTCACGTGAAGCGGACAACGAAAAAAAGTGAGGTTCTGAAATGTGTGCATATTGGGCATATTTGTACTACTAGGGGATATCAACGTGTACCCTTTTTTTTTATTTTAGGTTTAGTTGTTAAAATATGGGATTCTATATAATTCACCTGATTGACGGAAGGGTTTCTTTCGAATTATATTTTCATATTGAAGTAAATTATTATAAAATAATAAATGTAGTGTTTCATACAGAAAATTTACTGTTCTTTTTGATTCTCAAATCACATTCCAAATTTGAATTGATTTTGTTGTTCCATTTTTGAATGTTTTCTACTGTTAAACCAGAAGTAAATATTTCAAATTTTTTTTTTAATAACTTCGACCATTTTAATTTTAATTATTTGTTCTACAAAATTTATAAATTTTACCATAAAAATTGCAAAATCGGATCAAAATTAGTTTAGGAGATAAATCAATTAGAGTACGTACATGTCGCTCTGAGCGAACCGGTTGGTGATGTAAAAACACATTAAAACGTTGGTTATAACGGGTATTCCATTAAGAGGTTTCGAATGTTGGTAACGAATAAAAGAAACGTTTCATAACATACCTGAAAGTTATTTATGGCAGTGCGAAGCTGGATAGTGTACAATTATACGTGGAATGCAACATCTGTCAAATGACCGCCACGACTTCTCTGACAGCTCACAATTCTTTTGTTGAAATTCTCGATTACTGCTGAACACATTTGCGGAGTTATGTCACGAATTATTCACCTAATTTCTTCTTTCAACTGTTGAACGGTTTGCGGATTATTTTCGTAAGCTTTACTCTTCACATAGCCCCACAAAAAATAGTCTAGCGGTGTCAAGTCGCATGACCTTGGTGGCCAATTTACGTCCCCATTCCGGGAGATCAGCCTCTCCTGTCCTTACAAAATTCAGCTAACACAGGAGCTAAAGCCAGCCGACCATGGGCAGCGCCGTGCATTTGCCAATTGGATCCTACAGATGAAGGCAAATGACAATAATTTTTGCGATAAAATCATTTCCACTTAAACGGTTACGTAAATAAACAAAATTGTCGCATCTGGGGCAATGAAAATCCTAGAGAAATCCACGAAATCCCGATGCATGCTCAACGTGTCACAGTTTGGTGCGGTTTTTGGGCTGAGGGTATCATTGGACCGTATTTTTTTGAAGATGAAGATGAACGAGCTGTTACAGTAAACGGAGAACGATACCGAACGATGATTGATGTTTTTTTATGGGATCAAATATGGACATGGATTTAGAGAATATGTGGTTCCAACGATGGTGCGACATGTCATACAGCACGTGAAACATTGACTTTATTGCGTACACAATTTGGAGGGAGGCTGACCTCCCGGAATGGGGACGTAAATTGGCCACCAAGGTCATGCGACTTGACGCCGCTAGACTATTTTTTGTGGGGTTATGTGAAGAATAAAGCTTAGGAAAATAATCCGCAAACTGTTCAACAGTTGAAAGAAGAAATTAGGCGAATAATTTGCGACATAACTCCGCAAATGTGTTCAGCAGTAATCGAGAATTTCAACAAAAGAATTGTGAGCTGCCAGAGAAGTCGTGGCGGTCATTTGACAGATGTTGTATTCCACGTATAATTGTACACTATCCAGCTTCGCACTGCCATAAATAACTTTCAGATATGTTATGAAACGTTTCTTTTATTCGTTACCAACATTCGAAACGTCTTAATGGAATACCCTTTATTTTAATAATATTGATTATGTATTATTATCTTATCTATTTGTGTCATTATAAAGTTATTTAATACCTAAATTTAAAATAAAATGTATTATTTTGAACAAAAATATCTGGAGAAAGCAATATCAAAATAAAACATTATTTTACGTGATTTTTTTCTCATATTGCGACGACGAAATACGAATAACGCCGTCTCTTAGTTGGGAAAAGAATCACTTCATCAAAACGAATCAAAGTTCTATAATAGAATGAGATAGAAGTATAACGCCAAGCCACGCTTGTTTTCCGTTATTTTTTTGGATTAGGAAAATGCCGAACTGATCTACTAATTGCTTTGTTTTTCTCGCTTGTCGTGATTCTATTATATAACTTTCTATTATATATATATATATATATATATATATATATATATATATATATATATATATATATATATATATATATATATATATATATATAGGTAAGACAATAGGTAAGACAATAATACATAATCAATATTATTGAAATGTAACCAACGTTTTAATGTGTTTTTACATCACCAATCGGCTTTAACAAGCGACAGGTATCATGCTCAGAGCGATATGTAGGTATTCTAATTGATTTATCTCCTTAACTAATTTAGATCCCATTTTTTATGGTAAATTTATAAATGTTAAGCTTTATTTTGCAGTAAAAAAAATTCAAATTAAAATGGTCGAAGTTATTAAAAAAATAGTTGAAATATTTACTTCCAGTTTAACCCTGGAAAAAAAACTCAATTTTGAGAATCTGATTTGAAAATAAACACAACAATACATTTTCTATACAAAACACTACATTTATGATTTTATTATAATTTACTTTAATATGAAAATTAAATTCCAAAGAAACCCTTCCATCAATCCGGCGAATTCTATAGAATCCCATATCTTACTTACTTAACTAAACGTCAAATCAAAAAAATATTATGTGTACACGTTCATATCCCCTGGAAGTACAAATATGCCCAATATGAACGAATTTCTGAACCTCCCTTTTTTTGCGTTGTCCGCTTCACGTGAAATGCCCCGTATGTTAAGTATGATTCGTTAGACAGCGAAAATCCAGACTCGGACGTTCAGCCCATCGTTTGTGGCGATCGAGTAAAGCAAACAAGTTAACAACAAGGATTATATCCCTTCGTTTTGGACGGTAAAAAAGTAGGTTACTGAACTTATGACGAAGATGAACGCTCTGGACGACCCAAATCCGTTACGACCGACAAAATCGGCACAAATAACATCAATGTCATATTAAACGATAGCCAGATGAAGGTATACGAGCTTGCTGACATTGTAAACATCCCGTGGCCGTGTCCACAACATTTTACACGATGTTTTAGGTATCAAAAAGCTTTCCCTTCAATGTATGACGTGTTTATTGACATTCGACCAGTTGTTTCAACGTTTTATAACGTTAGATATAACATGAATTCACAATTCCACGTTAAAGCCCAAGCATCAGTCCGAACAGTGGATAGCAACAGGTAAAAACGTGTCAAACAAAACAAAAACGGTTCCATCTGTTGTACTGGACTACAAGAAGACTACTTCCAGAACCCTCATATACTAGCAGCTTTCATACTATTTTAAATATTGTCTTATAAATTTCGTAGCGTAAATTACAAATGAATTTGTGGTAAAATTAGTCATTTAGCATACTAGTAGTTTGCAAAAATAACAAATACCAAAATATAACATGTTACTACTTGTATACAGCCAAGATAAAGTTTAGATGAACAGTTCTCGCAAGGATCTTCAGATAAATTGATTTAAAATAACCCAGGTAAAATTTCGCCCAGAACTGATGAAAACCAAATTCTAATAAACTTACATCCTCGTTTTCGTTAATTTCCATGTTTTCTGGATCAGGCCACATCATCCACTATCGCACCAACACACAACACCGAACTTAAGCCGTTCTTTTCGAAAAAAAAAATGAGCGTGCGTCTCTTAACGTGAGCGTATCACACTAATCGAGCCTTCGGCAAGCTCAAAACTGTCGGACAAACAGCCCAATTTTACAATTACAAACATCGTTATTGCTTAAACGGCCATAGAGCCACATTTGAAAGACAACATGGAATTAAACGTACAACAAGATTAATGTTATTCTTCATTCTAACCTTGAAAGACAAAAAATCCATATTTGAATATTTGTCACCAGAAAAACGTCACTTAAATAACTTGAACAAAAATAATACTGCAACCTCCATGTTCACCTGATATGACAGTATAACCTGTACAAAACTAAAACAGTTGCACGTCATCGATGACGCTATTGAAGAACAGCAGAAATACCACTACATAAATTAAATAATAAAATAATCAAATGGAACGTATTCAATAAATTTTAAATTTAGAGCTGGATTCGGTTGGCAGCATATTCGACGTTGTCGAGTTTCAAATTTTCCTTGTTATTTATTAACACGTTTGGAGATGATAACCTCAAAACGTCCATCCATTTGTATCTGAACGTTTTCTTTAATTTTTTACCTAACGATCGAAAACAGTTCGTTTAAAACTACCACAATGTTATAATTATCAGAGTAAAATGCCAAATCATTTAAATAGTCGTTGGCAAGAGTTTGTAGCATCTCTAAAACACTATTCTGAACGAGATCGAGATAATAATGGTCCATAGTCACCTTTTGCGGCTATTAGAGAGGTATGTTAAGTTAATTGCTAATAATTGGGTATGTTTAATTTAAGTCATATATATTACAGAAAATAGATTTCTTTTTAAGCGTGTTGCAGCAGCCTTAAGGTTGAATTTGTCCACTGTTAATACTATTTCACAAAAAGTGAAATACATTGAACTTTTAAAATCGCCTAGAAAGCGTAGTTTTACTAAAAGGGTTATCAATACTACAGCATTTTTTGATACAAGTTCTATTCGTGACACCATTTACATTCTGTCAAAAAAGTACCGGGAATTGATCATTTGAAAAGTCCGCTTAAAGGGATTGTCAAAATTCTTTTTATCGCTAAGTTAGTACAACTGTCTTCTATACTGACACGGAGTTTGAACGTCATCTGGTATTTAGTTTGTTTACAGTGCTCGATTTTATCAGTTCATATCAAGTGTTTTGTAATTTATACAATGTATAAGAACATCGAACAAAGAATTTGTCTTAAATTTTGCATTGCAAATGAAATTTCGTACGCCGAGTCGCTGAAAATGTTGCAGAAGGCTTACGGTTAATCGACTTTATCAAAAACACGTGCATATGAGTGGTACAGTGCATTTAGAAGCGATCGAGGTGTGGTGGAAGATTTGCCTCGCTCTGGTCGGCCATCAATGCCTTCAACTGAAGTTAACGTCGCTAAAATGAAGGAAATGGTGACTGAAAATCGTCATTTAAATTTGAGAGAGATAGCCGCTGATCTTTATGTGTCTCACGAATCAATTCATACCATTTTAAGCGATTGTTTGGGCATGAAATGCGTTGCTGCTCGACTAGTGCCAAAAGACCTGAATTTTTTTCAGAAACTCAATCGCGTAAAGGTCGCTAAAGACCTGCTAGAACGAATCAATTCCAACCCCACATTCATAAAACTCATTGTAACTGGTGATGAGACATGGGTATTTGAGTTTGTAAAAAGAAAACTCTTGGATTTTGCATCACGACAACGCACCATCTCACAATTGTGAATGAATTTCTGGCTAAAAACACCAATGGCCAAAAACACCACAAACGCCATCGAACAACCACCGTATTCACCTGAAATGGCTCCGGTCGATTCTTTCTCTTTCTAAAACTCAAATTACCACTTCGACGCACCCGTTTTCAATCGACAGAAGACATAAAAGAGAATTCGAGGCGAGAACTGAAGTCGATTCCGGAAAATGCATTTAAAAAATGTTTTGACAATTGGAATATTCGTTGGCATAAGTGCATTATTTCGGAAGAGGCCCACTTTGAAGGCGGTACAATAAATTTGGATAAATAATAAACATTTTTTGTTTTATTGACCAAATCCCGGTACTTTTTTGACAGAATGTATATTATCTATGAACACAGTAAGTGTTCGTAACCTAAGAATTGCAAAAAATACTGTTCTTAAACCCATATGTAGTTTATACGCAGGCACTCACAATTCAATTTTCATTTTCAAAACAGCATGTAACTTTGAATCGTTACATGAGGAATTAAAAGAGAAACAACTGTTTGACAGATCCCGCATGTTATTGTGCAACGTATTGAAAGAAGTAGGTTTTAAATGGAAAAATGATGATCCAAGACGAGGACTTATGGAACTTCCCAATGTTGCCTTAAAACGTCTGGATTGTTCAAAATAGTACTGTAAGTCATTCATAGCAAGATAATAATAAGAGGAGTGTAAAAACCACCAAAGTTGATGGTAAAAAGTATCTTATATAAATATACAAAAAAATATGAAAAGCTTTGATTGAAAATTTATATTTTAAATTCATCATACTTCATGTTGGCAGTGAAGATTGATTTATTGAGGGTGCAGAAACCATATTTTCGTCAAAAAATGAGCTTACTGATTACCATGGTGAAATGAATCAGGAAATTTTCTTGGATGATTTGAAAACCAATTATTAAAAAACTTAAGTGAGCCATCTTTAATTTTTATGAATGATGATCCGTATCATAGCATGTTATTAAACAAGATACCAAACAGCTCACGGACTAAAGCTGCCATTCAAAATTGGTTAACTAATAATAATATAGTATTTTCAATCGAACTGTTTAAAACTGAACTATTAAGAATTGTAGCAGAGTACGTAGTACAACCAAATTTATTATTTTGCTATATTTCCTAAGTGGATACTTTTAAGAAATAAACCAGCACGGAAATATTTAATAGACAACTAACAGAACAATATGGGCACAAAGTTTTACGTATGCATTTTCAATTCAATTGAACTTGTATGGAAAATTGTAAAAAAATACTATAATAAACACATGGATAGAAATGGTAATACACAGCAAGACTGTATAAACATGTGGAGTGAGGCACTTCACATTGTTACTCCTCAGATATGGAAGAATACGATCAAGCATACAGAAAATGGAACAATAAATTGGTATGACACAGAGCATATACTTGATCGAAAAGTTCTTTCGTTAATTATAAATACTGCAGATGATAGCACTGATTCCAGCCAGTACTTTTCAGATTCTGATTAATGAAAATAAGTACAGGCAGATATCTCATTGTTTTTTCTGTTTAGTACTTGTATATTATATATGAATAAATGTCATTGGTAATTATATAATATTTTTATTTTAATAACCATTCAAATATTAAAAAATGTCGATGCTTTTTGAACGAAGCATTTTACATATGCTGAATTTATCTAGAGGTACTAAATCGACGACACTTGCAAGACTTTCAACATTTATCATAATTTTGTTAGTTGCTTTGTAATTTGAATTTAATTTAAAGCTGATTTTTTAAATTATTATTAAAGTTTAAATTGTAAAAAATGATTCGCTAAAGTAAGGTTATGATGATTAATCGCAATCTGGCAACAGGGCAATCAAAATGTTGATCACGTGCTTAATGATGTGCAACTATTTTTATTAGCTTAAGTATCCGCCCTTGCGTTTCATTAACCGCAGAACCTATTTGAATCAAATTTCTTTTCCAGCAGTATAGTTATTTTATAGCGGAATCTTTCAGTGTCAAAACGAGGTATAACATAAGAGCCTACTATGAATGTAACGTCAAATATCAGTTGTAAAAGCGAAGTCGTTAAAAAAGCAGTTGGGTTGGAAGATTCTATCGCATCCAGCGTATTCTCCAGACTTGGCCCCTTCAAATTTTCATTTCTTCCGATCCATTTCACTGCTCTTGAGGAAATCGAAAAAAAATCGAATTATTATATCAAAAACATGAAAATGTTTTCCGATGTGAGATTCGCCACTTCCCTAAAAGGTGAGGAACGTGTATGGAAAGATAATTAAAAAGGCCCAGAATTAAGTTGAAGATCTAATATATCCTAAGGAAAATTAAATCTATAGATGGTATAAAAAAACACGCCCTAAAGTTTGAAGGATATAACTAAATTTGAAAATAATGAAATATATTATGTAGATGTCCCAGGAAAAAAAAATATACGAACTCTAAAACGAATGGTTTTTTCCACAATCGGAGTGTAACCGTTTAATATGACAAATTATGCTCTATCATTGATATTAATGATGATGGAATTCTACGGCCTTGTCTACTACTTACTGACATTTTGCTTTCGAATAGACACTGTCTAAATGTTTAAAATTCGTTGAAACTTTACGAGGATAAAATAAAAAGTTATATACTTTTCCGGTAGATGGCTGTGCGATCACAATGGTCCTTACATTTCTGAAAAGTAGTTGCATTTTTAGTAACGCTTCATGAATTTTAAGTCGATATAACATTTATCAACAGTCGTCGAAAGCAGATAAGATCGATTTTTTCTACAAACTGATGCCGCATGTACACTATTCTCCAGATTTGGCTCCCTGCGACTTATTTATATTTCCAAGCATGAAGAAATAATTGGCTTCTAAAGATATTCACATCAAGTGATGAATACAGTAACACCCGAAAAGACGACTATTTCGCAGAGTTCGACAAGTCGTTTTTTTTTGAAGGCATAAACATGTTGGATAATCGTTTGCTGAAGTGTATCGAGCTAAAAGGAGACAACCTTAAAAAATAAATACATTTTTAAAATATCTGACTTTTCACCCATTAAATTCTTATACGAGGTGTGACTATTAAATAAAGAGACTGACGCTGCTACAGCAGAAGTAAGCATGCGTCAAACGTCCGCGACCAACAGCTGTTTAGTGTGAAGCTTTCTCTTTCGAATCCAGTACTTCCCGCTTCTGTAAACAAATCCGTATAACCGTAGTCTTCATTCGCATTAGAGTTGTTTTTTTGTTTCGCCGGAAAAATGTTAAGTGTAACAATAGAGCAACGAATTGTTGTGAAATTTCACTTGAAACTTCGAAAAACCGCTACTAAAACTTATAATTTAGTGAAAGAAGTGTATGGCAATGAATGTTTATTGCATACACGTGTTCTTGAGTCGTTTAAATGTTTTCAAGATGGCCGAGAAGACGTTGAAGATGATCCACGCACGGGTCGCCCTTCTACGTCAAAAACGAATGACAATATCGAAATAATTGGTAATCTGGTTCGATCTGACCGTCGGTTAAGTATTCGTGCGATTGCTAAAACTGTAGGAATTGACAAATAATGCGTACGGAAAATTTTACATAACAATTTTAACATGGTAAAAGTGTGTGCCAAAATGGTGCCTAAAATTCTCGCGTTGGAACGACAAGAAGCTCGCAAAAATGTTTGTACTGATACTTTGAATGTCACTGAAAAAGGACCACTTAAAAAGGACCCAAACTTATTGGAAAGGATAATAACATGATGCACAAAAACAGCCCAAATTCACAGAGAGCCAAAAAAGTTCCAATGAGCAAATCCAAATTCAAAGCAATAATTATTGTTTTTTTTTCAATATTCATAGGATTGTGTACCTTCAATGGGTTCCTAAAGGTCAAACTGTTAATCAACATTACTTCCTTCAGGTTCTTGCTGAACTCCGTTAAAGAATAAGGAAAAAAAGACCCGAATTGTGGAAGGATGAGTCAAGGGTTCTCCACCAAGACAATGCGCCGGCTCATTTCGCCTTATTCGTCGGATCTTGCGCCGTATGCCGTGACTTCTATCTGTTTCCTAAGATGAAATCTGCATTCAAAGAAACAAGATTTGAGTACGTTGAAGCTGTGAAAGAGAAAGCGGTATGCGTACTGAAAGGGCTGGCAGAAGAAGACTTCCAGCACTATTTAGAACAATGGAAGATTCGCATGGAGCGTTCTAGGGATAGAGGAGGGGTGTATATTGAAGGTGATAATAAATAAATGTGTATGAAATCAAAATAAAATGTTTTACAGCGACAGTCTCGCTATTTAATAGTCACACCTCGTATATTTATCCAAAATAGAAATGCTTAATGTAGCGACCAAAATTTTCGTCCACGTTTTGCTTCAGAATTAAACCATCCGATTATCACAGTAAAATAGCAAAGTTAAAGATGTTTTGTTTTATCCAATGAATTGTACCAACTCCAGCATATAACTGAACCCCAAATGTTAATATTGCCACCACCATGTTTGACGCAACCAATAATACTGTTTGGATTCAAATGTTCAATCACTCGACGCCGAATACGTACTCTTCCATCATAACCAAATAAATTTATTTTAGTTTCGTCGGAAAAAAAGAACATTTTTCCAATGTTCTCTATTTAAATTATTTCGTACTCCTTACTCCTAACTCATTACGTTGTTTTAAGTGTTTTTTATTCAAATAGCGAACTTTCCTTAATAATTCTCGTACTGATTGGTAACTGTAATTCCCGTTTGGCAAACGTCGAAGTCAAAAAAGGATTTTGTGAATTGAACACTTTGTGAATTGGATTTTAAAATAAAAAATATTTATTGATTTTTTTACTTTATTTTAAAACTGTATCATAAATAATATTGATAATCGATGCGAAAAACTTTTAAAAAAAATTGCCTGCAATTAATTATACATTAATTAAAATGTATAAAACTTAAAATAAAATCACGTAGCTACGAAAGCGCCACGATTGACTGCCATGTTTGTGACGTCATTATGTTAAAGTGTTTTCACGGAAGTACTGCCAATGGCTTTTACCTGTGTAAATACTGTCAAAATTATTGAAGTTTAGTCCAAAAAAATATTGTTTTTTACTATTTTAATTCAGTAATGTGTTACAAAGGATTAATAAAGGCCAATTCTGATAATATACCTGGTGTGGCTATTTTGATGGTCACAGATTTTCTCAAAAATGACATTCGGTTCAATTCAGCTGAAGTTCGAGGTGCTAAAGCATCAATTTGAGTTTTTTTAAAAAATAATAATGTAAATGTAAATAAAAAACAAAATATTTCTATTAAATATATTTAAATTATTTGTAGGGTGTCACACGAAAGCTACGGTGAAAAGGCTTAGGTTATGTTCAATTTAACAGCAAAAATTGTATTTGCACAGTGAAAGGACGTGTATGTCCAGAATATAAAGTTCTGGGTAAAGCTTATACAGTTACCCTAATTATTTATAAAAAACTAAGAAAAGTTCAAGACACTCAATGTCACGATTGTGTAGCTTCAGCAGATAATACTCAAACATAAAAAAATTGATATAATGTTATAAAAAATAATATTTGATGACAAATTTGATGTTGTTTTAGAATTAATATGTCGTGCTGCTTGGAAGCATTGATTTCGACATTTAACATCTTGTGGTACATTTAAAAACATTTTTTCGGGAGTTGTTTTTGTAGAATTCGTACGAAATAGGGACGATAACTAATTAGATTTGACATTTTCAATATATCTATCAATACAATGATGATAATAACAAGAATAAGTTGATTAAAAACTAAAACACTCGTATCAGCTGTCTATAATGTTGAGGGGAAATAAACATTGTGACGTCAGATGCGCTCGGGTTTTTTCGGGAACTGTCGGCGCGTCTCGATACTAGGTTTAAAAATGGGTTTAAATGGGTTAAATAGGTTTAAATAAAAATTTTAATTGACCAATAAATGGTCAATTAATGATGACCAATGAATAATGAACGACCAACTTTCTTTTTGAAAACCCCAATTAAACGACTAGACTACTTCTCGACTAGAAGTTTTTCGTTTCCTGCCTCGGAACTCGGTTTTTGCTCCATGTTTTTTTTTCTTTTAATGCTTTTGAAACAATGCAAAGAGATCTTTTGAAAGTTTGACAAATAAATTTATAAGATTTTTCTTTTCTCGTAATTGCAAAATTAGCCGGCGTTCTTCGTCAATACAATGTTTAGTACGACCCATTATTTTTAAAATGTTTGTATACACAGACAACTTACAGTAACAATGCCAATCAAACTTTAAAAACCAATTTCTGATAAAATGTGAACCAAAGATATCAATATACTTCAACACTCTTATTTCTTTGACCACATTATTTTTTAAATGACATTCTCGAATTTATTTTATCTTGCGATTATATGTATATGTAAATTTATTTTTTTATAAATGTAAATTTCAATAACTAACTGAAGAATGGAAAACCCATGAAAATCCCTGCAAGCAAGTCGGAGAAACATTAAGACTGGTATTTTCGAAAGGAGGATTGCGGAAAATTTATATTTCTCAGATTATTGCTTCCTATGGCGCCAAGCAGGGCGCTCTGGGCCTCCTACCCTCGCTTGCTCCGTCTCGGTTACTAACCGGCGCCTCGCTGACTGTTCCAAAAATCCAAATTTTATGTCAGTTTGTCGTTCTAGTTTTGTTCAGTTCAAGCACGTATATTCTCTTGATACAAATAGACTGTTTTTGTGTATAAATATAACAAATGTAACTTATCCACACTTTGCTCTTCCATTCTTTTAGAGCTCACTCTTTCTTTTTAATTTATTCATAAATATCAATATATTTAACTAGAATATAGGTTATATCATATTAAGTTAAATTATTATCAGTAGATGGTTATGTTATTAAAATTCGACGACATCGCTGATCTTGCGCCATGCGATCAACATATTTTTGTTGAATAAACACATTTGGCAAAAAAGTACCGGGAACTGTACAAAATGTTTATTATTTATCCAAATCTATTGTATTTCCTTCAAAATAGGTTCCTTCCGAAATAATACACTTATGCCAATGAATAATCCAATTGTCAAAACATTTTTTAAACACATTTTCCGGAATCGACTTCAGTTCTCGCCACGAATTCTCTTTTATGTCTTCTATCGACTGAAAACGGGTGCCTCGAAGTGGTAATTTGAGTTTTGGAAAGAGAAAGATGTCGGCCAGAGCCATATCAGGTGAATACGGTGGTTGTTCGATTGTGTTTGTTGAGTTTTTGGCCAGAAATTCGTTCACGATGATAGTCTTGTGAGATGGTGCGTTGTCGTGATGCAAAATAGTTTTATTTCCACAAATCTGGCCTTTTTCGACGACCTTCTGGTAAGAATTCCGAGTGCGCAATACCGCAATAATCAAAGAAAACAGTCAACATCACCTTAACTTTTGATCCACTTTGACGTGTTTTTTTTTTGGTTTCGGCTTAGTTGGAAGGCGCCATTCCAAAACTTGTTGACTGGTTTGCATTTCAAACACATATACCCATGTCTCATCACCAGTTACAATGAGTTTTATGAATATGGAGTCGGAATTGGTTCGTTCTAGCATGTCTTCAGCGACCTTTACGCCATTCAGTTTCTGAAGAAAATTGAGGTATTTCGGCAGCAGTCGAGCGGCAACGCGTTTCATGCCCAAACAATCACTTAAAATGGTACGAACTGATTCGTGAGGCACAGAAAGATCAGCGGCTATCGTTCTCAAACTTAAATGACGATTTTTCAGTCACCATTTCCTTCAGTTTAGCTATATTAACTTCAGTTGAAGACGTTGATGGCCGACAAGAGCGAGGCAAATTTTCCACCACATCTCGACCGCTTTGAATGCACTGTACCACTCATATGCACGTGTTTTTGATAAAGTCGATTCATCGTAGGCCTTCTGCAACATTTTATGCAACTCGGCACACGAAAAATTTTAAGACAAATTCTTTGTTCGATGTTTTATCCATTGTAAAAATCACAAAACACACTTGAGATGAACTAACAAAATCGAGCACTGTAAACAAACTAACTGACAGATGACGTTCAAACTTCGCGTCAGTATAGAGTCAGTATACAATCCCTTTAAGCGGGCTTTTCAAATGATCAATTCCCGGTACTTTTTTGACATAATGTATATCAGTTGAACCAAAATATTAGCAAATAAACTTCCTTATTTGCTCTTAGCATTTGTGTTTATATTATAGCCTAAATATGTTTATGAATATAAAAAAAGGCGGTGCTCTGATATCGATCTGAATTGTTTTCCGAGTTGTCTTCTCTATTAAAAGACAATTTAATCTTTAATATCGTATTTAATTTAAAAGTCCATTTCCTAACAATTTTCACTCAACGACACACAAAGTGCATTCACTTTGTGTGTCGACGAAGGTTCAATAATCTAAACAAAATCGAAATTGAATGCAATAAAATTTTGTACAGTTTCCCTTATTTCCAATTTCACATGACAAAGATTTAAAAAAAAAAAACAACTCCCCAATTGATGTTCTGGAAACTTCTCAATCCAGCTTCATGAACACGATATCATCTTAAATATCCCGCTGCGGATTAGCCGCCCTCAAAAAGTTTTTCCTGTTTTTTATAAGATTTGCCGAAATCAAATTCGGAAGTTTCCAATTTCCTGCAAACCCGAAAGTTTCTCGAGCAGTTTCATATTACATAGGAAAAGATAAAAAAATGATCTGGACTTTTAAATATGGAGGGCTCGAAAAATAAAACGTGTATGGAAATATTAATATTAAATAATTGAAAGACTACATTCGCTTCAAGTTAATATTCTTTGAAGTTCAGCTTGGTGGCATACAATTCATGGTTTTTGTATCACGATTATTTTTCGTCAATTTTTCGCTAAAAATCAACCAAACACCAATCCGCCAACACGATATTCCCCAGATATGGCACCGCGTGAATTTTTTCTGTTTCCTCGATTGAAGGAACCACCCCAATTCGAGTATACAAAGTGTTTCGAATATTGGAAAAAAACATTGGAATAACTGAAATTCTAGTGAAAGAGGATTACTTTGAAGGAGACAATATAAGTTTGAATGAATAAATAAATAATTTGTGTTTAATGTAAAAAGTCACCTTAATTTTTGGATCATGCATTCCAAATTAATATTCACCAACTCCCGAAGGCCCTTTTTAACTAAACTACATATGAGGAGGCTATTTACAAACACGACCAAAGACCATTTTTTCAGAAATTGAGTTGAGTCCATATTCTTATAATATTTTGTCCAAGGAATCTAGTGAAGATGTTAGTTTGTTACAAAAGCGACTAAAAATAATAATAAAATGTGTTTTAAAATCACATGTTATTACAAACACGACCATATTTCTTAGCATGTTACAAAATCGGCCAAATCCACAACATGGTGTTTGGTTCATAGGTATTCCAATCATAATGTTTTTGGCTATAACCTAATTTCTGCACGGTATAATAAATAGTAAGGTAAGATATGGTGGGCTAAGCTTTGTTGGCGGGAATACGTCATCCATTGAGTAAAATTCGAAACATCATAGTTTTGACATATAACAAGTTTACTAGAAATCTATGTACGGCGTTTGTGTGGTGCTAATCTAAAATATTCAATAATAACAATACGTTGTGCCGACAATCAGTCCAAAAGGAACCCTTGAGATGTAAGGTTTTTTCATTTTCCCAAGAATGAAGTTGCGTGTAAGAAGTGGATCCATGCTACAAAAAGACAGGATAAGTTGAACCTGAAAACAGCTTGTAATTGTTCGGAACACTTTTTAAATAACGATTTCAAGGAAAATCGTCAACATAAATTGTTAAATTACACACCAAAAAATTACTGAGGATTGAAGGATGATGTTGTAGCGACTCAAAATCTGGCATTTAGTTCTAAAAAGCCAGTATCGAATGAACAATCTACAAGAAACGAAAAAAGGAAGAGAATACAAGTCGTCGCTGAGTTGTTGACCAGGTAATTATCACAAGAGAAAAATCATTTAAATAGAAATTAAATCCAAAAACATTGAATCATGTTTATAAATTTGTTGCTTTAATAAGTATGGTGTTTTATTTATTTATGCTTTATTAGATGTTGGGATGGTGGTAGAAATGGTAATGATGGTGATGGCAGTAATATTTCTAATATTCCATGTTTATATCCCAGATTTTCCAACAAGTGGTTCAATGATCAAGAAATTCCACTCCAAAAATGATCCACTTATGTTGAACAGTGCTCATGAAGGAAATATTGACAAGGATCTTCATGAACTGGAATATGATGGGCTCGAACATTTAGCTGGATATATATATATATATATATATATATATATATATATATATATATATATATATATATATATATATATATATGTTTCAAGTTAAACGATTCCAGTTGAGAAAGACCCAGCACGTCCTACATACCTGGACCTGCACCCAGCATACCTGGACTGATCATTTAAGTGAAGGAGGTTTACACAAACCTTCTGAAGATTTTCTGTCACAAAGGAAACAGCTTGAACAATATTTTAAGTCTGTTAATGGAGAATTCTTGACCAAAAATTATTTGAATAATTTGATGCTTAGAAGTAGCCACATTGAATGCCCAGAAAAAGCAAAAACAAACTATTTTTTCGATCGCGAATGTAAGTGTAAGATTAGGTAAAAGAAAGATGACTAAAACTATTATATAATTACACTTATAGCTAATTCACAATGGACATAAGTTTAAGAAATATGTACAATTTTAAATTTAGGAAACAAAATGTTGTCATTTTTAATACCAATATAAAATATGGCTAGATGTGTTGATTAATTAATATTTTATTTGTGACAAAAAATATCGAATTTAGCTGGATATAACATTTAAAAACCAATATTTACAAAACTTTCAATTTGCATATTGCAATTTTATATAACCAATGTATATTATTTTTTACATACATTTTAAACTGAGAAACAAAATGATTTGTTTCTATACATTTCTATGTTTCTATGCTTTCTATACATACAATAAATAATATTAATCTATAAAACGAAATGTCTTTGTCGATAAATAAAAACTATTCGAACTATCGAAATTGTTTTGTTCTGTAAATAGTGTCTTAAATTCAAATAAAATTGTATACGTGTATGTCATATACAATTTTGTAGTCTGTTGCCCACCTTGATAAAGTATTTGTCCTCAATATAAAGCCTTATTTCCAATTACAATGCATTTAAATTGTATTTCAAAGTCTAGCAACGAAGATATTTGAATTTTACTCTACGAGTGACGTCAGGCGCAAACCGGACGCATTTTGGTATACGGGAATATCAGGCACTGTAATTTCTAGTTAACCAGTTTATTCTTGTTTACTGCTTACTTAGGATTTGCATTTATTTTGTCAGTCTATTTTTAAATATTAAATATATTATTCATTTAAAAACAACAATTTATTTAAATTGATCTATTTAATTAAGATTATTTTAGTTCAGGAGACAACTCCTGCTAGCGGCAGCTAGAAAAATGGCAAAGGAATATTTAAAAAAAAGCTTGTGTTTCACAAGTTTCACAAATTTCATAGGTTATAACTTTATACCTACTAAATTTGTACTGTATAAAAATAAATACCTATTATTGGTATTATTGGTATTGTCTTTTCAGATATTCTGCAAAGGTAATGGCTAATATACTAAGTTGCCAGCATCGTGGCAAGATGTGCTGAAATTTGTTAAGAATAGCCGATGTACAAAAAATCATGAAGCATTCTATGATAACCCATCAAAAGTTGATCAGAATACATTCATATGTAAGTATGTAAAGAAAACTATGCCAAAAAGACATCGAGAAACAACAGATCAGAAGACTATGACGTTAATTTTTTTTTATTGAAAATCAGATGGGAAACCTTATTAGAGTTTGCCGCTTTCTTGATATTCTATGCATTACCAAGCATAGGGTTGAGAGTAACTTTCGCCGTTTTAAAAGTAATGAAGGAAATTTAGTCCCAGTAGAGAGTAGAGGGGGCTGAAGAAAGGAAGCCACATATCAAGACAAAATAGCCTGAGTAATAAATTTTATTAAACAATGAAAAGGTTTGGAATTCCATTATTCCAGGGGTAAGACCAATAGAAAATACTTATCCAGCGAACTAAACATTGCGAAACTGTTGCGCATGTATAACGATAGTGTTTCATATGATTTGAAAACAAAAGAATCATGCTGCCGTTTTATTTTCAACGCAAGATTTAATGTTTCATTTGCGACACCGGCCACAGATGAGTGTAGCACTTGTCTAGAGCTCTAGAAATCAAATTAAAATATCAAAAGATGCAGATGCTAAAAAAGAGGCTAAGTTTGCGCTGACTTTACATAAAAGAAAAGCTAAATGTTTTTTCGAACACCTCAAAACAAAGCCAGAAGACTGTTTTTTGCTTTCATTTGATTGCCAAAAGTAAGTGATCAGAGCGCTTATTATTCTCGTCAGCTTTATCGCTATACTCTAACGGTTGTGACAGGCGTATCTTCAGGTTTATTGAACCCTCATTCAATTTCGTCATACACATGAACTGAGGATGAAGGGGAAAAAAGTTCGAATGAAGTCGCTTTTTGCAGTTTTTAATTTTTTTTTTAACTGCAAAGTAAAGTTCTTACTGGAACTACGGCTTGTTGGACACGATTGTGCGGGGCAAAACAAAAACATCAATATCATAACAATGTACTCGGTATGGCTTCAACAATTCGCCCCGAAATATATCACAACACTAGAAATCGTCTACCCAGTCACTGGACACTCTTTCATGCCCAGTGATCGGGTGTTTGGACTCATTGAGAATCAATTGAAAAATAAGAAAACAACAATAAATAAATCTTATCACGAGTATCACGAAGTTTTTGCGCAGTTTAGAGCAGTCAAAATAACTGGTCGAGATTGGAAATCATTAGACTGGAAACAAGAAGCCAGCAAATATGTCAAGACGGCAGCACAACTGTACTTTCAAATTAGTAAATCAAAAAGACTTATTCTTAATAAATCCTCTAAAACCAATCGAGTACTAGTGAAAGGCGAAAGTGCTTATAATATTGAAATAGAAGTTCCAAAGATGACTGAAAAAAGAAACAAATCATTTTCAATGGCCCTCCAAGTGAAATCCTTATAGGAATTAAAGTGAATGAACTTGAATTAAAAGATGTGGCAAAACTTCTAGAAAAATATTTCGGAAAAAATTGGAAATCCATGGAAAATCTTGATTAGTACAAGCAGGTATAGCAATTGCAAGACGCATGAGCAACATCAGCTACACTATAAATTTTATTTTTTTAAACAATGAAATTATATTTTTTCCATTAATTATAGTTTTTAATTATTATTTAAAAAAAAAACATTTTTCTTTTTAGAAATTAAAACGAATTTTTATTTTAACTCTACCTATAATATGAATAATAGGTATTAAACAGTTGGTAATTAAAATACATTTTAACATAATGTAATAGTATGTTGTATTATTTTCTTTTTCCTTCAACCTAATTTTCTTTTTTAAAAAATGTTACAAAAAAGGCCATTTTAAAAAATATTAGTAACAACAACGGCCATTTCATCATTCTGGTTACAAAAGCGGCCGCATGACATGTTTGTACTATTTTTTTTATATAACCAATGTGCTCCGATAAAATTTATCTTGGTTATTATTATTATAGTATGATAAAGAATAATATGAAAAAAAATCACCTATATGCATCATATAGTTTAATCAATATAAATCAATCACAACACAAAATCGGTTTTTTCTCAAAATGACAGAACATGGATATGGCCGAGTTTGTAAACAGTTGGTTCATATATCATTAAGCAAAAACAGCAATATTTCACCACAACTAAATTGACAGTAATTTTTCTCAAAACTGACAAAAATCAAAGTACCAACAGACTTACTTCCTCACTTCCATTACTCTCCATAACGCCTGGATCGACCAACATCGACAACAATCACACCAGCACACAACACCAACGTTAAACCGGTTTTTTTTTTCGCAAAAATCCAGAGGCGCACGTCCCTACCGTGAACGTACCACACCAACTGGGCCTCCAGCAACCTCAAAACTGCCCGACAAATAGCTCAATTTTACAATTATAACCGACATTACTCGTTAAACGACCACAGAGCTACGTCTAAAAGACAAAACAACTTTTATAAAATATAAAACAAGGACATTTTTCTTTATAAATTTGATATTTTAGAGTTGCTCTCCATTCTCGGCTCGAAGGACCAAGAATTAAAGTCGTCCGGATTAACAAATACAATTAAATTATAAATACCTGTTTAGCGTTATTTTTCGTTGCCATTTTTATGTCTAAAGCACCAGAGAGAAACTATACCTTAAACAAGGACCAGAATCCTTGGAGGACTGAATAACAGTGACGACCATTCAATGCATTTACCGAGTTAGGTCTCATACCGTTCGGAACATGAACTCACCGGTATCATCCAGTTATAAACAATGTTTCACTTACGAGACAGAATTAGATTTAAATTTGAAAGTGACATTTTTAAAATATATTTATAATAAAATAAGTAAATGTACTTCTCTATGAAAAGCAAAAATCTAATATGGCTTCAGATTTAATACGCATTAAACGAAACCAAAAGCAACTGGTCTGAACTAGCCTAAACCTTAATCTTCGTGCCAGGCTCTACGGGCTTTTAACTGGCTCAATTTTATAAGCTGTCCGAGTCGAAATCCTATCTAGCATCCGGATTTGTCATTGGGGATACTCCCCTTTCGACAACATTGCCGAAAAGACGTAAGTTGTCGGAAAATCAATATACAGCCACTAGTTCACGTAAGAAACAAACTATATACAAATCTATATATTTTTAGTTATTTATCGCGAAACTCGAAGAGATTTACCACTAAACACCAAATCACTTTTTTAAACTTCTCAACGCGCGTTTCGCTAACCATGTTAGCATCATCAGGAGATGTTCTATATATTTCCAGATGGTGCTAACTCTCTAAAAATTAATAATTGTCTCAATAGATTAAATAATCTCCTGAAGATGTTAACATGGTTAGCGAAACGCCTCGAGAATTTAAAAAAGTGATTTGGTGTTTAGTGGCAAATCTCTTCGAGTTTAGTGTTTCACACCGAAGGTTTCGATAGAAGAATTAAAGTTTCTCGCGCTCGAAAATAAGCAAATAAAAAAAGATTATTTTCGACATCTACTTTTCTACCTTTAATAAATATAATTAAAATTAATAAAAATAATGAAAAAGGGGCAATTAAAAAGAAAGGGCGCCTCGCAAATTATTGATCTCAAGAACTTCCCTTTTTCCCCGCGACCGACTGAATTTGATGGCAAATACTCCAAAGTATTTCGAAAAGAAAATGGCCGCCAACCCAGTAGAATAGTGAGTCAAGAAAGGCATTGTAATCATAAGATCATCCTCAACCACCTGCATTCAGTAGAAAAGGTCCAAAAGTTGCGCATTTCTCAAAGTAACAATTGATAAAAGAGTTGAGGC
Source organism: Cosmopolites sordidus (assembly GCA_031761425.1). Taxonomy (NCBI): domain Eukaryota; kingdom Metazoa; phylum Arthropoda; class Insecta; order Coleoptera; family Curculionidae; genus Cosmopolites; species Cosmopolites sordidus. Next base: position 397,224 of record JARFXV010000522.1, on the reverse strand, counting down.
CATTGGTGAACTTTGACGTCCTGCAACCTCCATTCCATCCGGATTGATCACCAACCGCCCCTTGGCAGTTTTAGATGCGCAGTAGTCCTTCAGCATCTCTTCTTACATTGTCCTGCGACCGAGTGTTCGTTCTACCTTTCTTTCGGTTACAAACTCTATAATCTATGATTATCCTTGGCATTTGGCTTTCTAGCATTCTCCCTTTGTGTTCCGCTGATTTGAGCCGATGAACCATCACATACAATATCCAGATTTTTGTATTATTGCTTGAATTCAAACTTGAACCTGATCCTCCAATATCCATTATCATTTACAGCATCAAAAATTCTTCTGCGTATTCTTCTTTCAAATACTGCAAGCATCTCTTCTGTTTTCTTTGTGAAGGTCCACTTCTTGCAGCACCTCTTATCTCTATTTTCGATATTGTTCAATCATAATACTGATGTTTAGGTCATATGCATATTCTACTATTTTTTTCCTTATTTACCACATTTCTATTTACGTCTAAATCTGTTTCGCTGATGAATTTGTTTAATATTATATTAAACAGGACTAGTGCTAATCTATGATGTGTTGTTAGATTTTTACTACTGCCTCAAAGTTAAGCATCCTCATACGGGTTAATCCAATGAGCTCAGTTGGTATTCCCATTCCCTATTGCCTCCCATTCTACTGTTTTTTGTACGCGCTGATACGTTTATCTGAACCCTGTGATATTTCTATACAAGATCGTGAAAAATGCATGAATAAGTGCAGGAGAACAAGTGACATCTTTAAAATGACATAATAAAAATTAAACTGATATAATTAATGATCATAAATTCGTATACTGGAGTACCAATCATATCTAGTATATGGATGAATTTGTGTGTCATTGCGAATACTACATTTCCGATAGTTGCGATAGTTTCCTGAACAGTTTTGATGCCTGACATTGGCGATGACCTTATTTCTAAACAGCATTTTGCCATGTCATTTACCTTTTTAGCACTGTATTATATCCGAAAATATTATTAATAAACGCGAGAAATCTGGAATATTCCAGAATAAACACCGTAAATTCCGTAAAAAACAAGGGTTTTTCCCTCATCAGAAATAAAAAATCAGTCTTCAGAAATAATTAAATAAAATGTTAACTTAAAAAATTCTATCGTCTCTCCATCTTATTAAATATCGGTCAATAAGTCCCTGATCTGACAAATAAAACACACTTTTTCGCAAATGTCGACTTTATTCATCAATATATTCTCCTTGAAGGGCAATACAATTATTCCAAAGCTTTTCTAACATTTCTACACCTTTTTATAGAACGATTCCTCGTTGCCTTCAAAATATCCTTCAGCGAGCATTTTTTTGGGGTCTGTGAACAGGAAATAGTCGCTGGGGGCTAGATCTAGAGAATACAGTGGATAAGGAAGCAATTCGAAGTGTAATTCATGTAATTTAGCCGTCGTTGCAAATGATTTGTGAGACGATGGATCGTCTTGATGAAACAGCCCTTTTTTTGTTTCATTTGGAGCCTTTTTTTCGACCTCGTCTCTTCAGACGCACCAATATCGCTATGTAATATTTTTTGCTATTGATGATTTTACCTTTCTCAAGATAATCAATGAACAATATACCCTGCGCATACTAAACTACACAGGCCATAATCTTGAATGCCAACGGTTGTGTTTTTGATTGCATTCACCGTCTACTGTCCACTCAACTGACTGCCTATTTGACTACGGAGTGTAGTGATGGATCTATGGTTCATCCATTGTCACATACCGCATGAATAAATCATTTGTATTTCGCTTAAACAGTTCCAAACATTGGATAATCATCAATATGTTGTTTTTGGCCCGCTGTGGGCAAACGCGGTACCAATTACGATAGTAATTTACGCATTCCCAAATGTTCATGGGAAATAGTGTAAACACTTTCTTTCGATATTTTCGTGATATCAGCTGTCTCTTACAGCTTTACTTTACAGTTTTGCGAAATAATTTTTTGAATTTTTCTGATGTTATCTGGTCTGACCACCTCATCTGGACGCCTAGAGCGTTCATCGTCATCATTGCTGCTTGTACGGCCACGTTTGAATTCAGCATACCAATCAATTATATCAATTCTTCTATTGGAACCTTCGGTGTGAAACACTAAGCTTGATGAGATTTACCACTAAACACCAAATCACTTTTTGAAAACTTCTAGACGCACGTTTCACTAACCATGTTGGCATCAACAGGAGATGATTTAATCTAATTTTAAAAACTAAACTATGCTATATTTATATGATAACCCCTACCTAATGAAGCGTGTAAAAATCATCAGCCGGTGAATTTTACTGAGCCTTATATCAATAATTGAAAAAGTTGACTGTACGGAATAGGTCCCTTATACCGGGTCATGATTTTCTTACATTTTTCTATTTGAATGCTTTCATATGTATACAAAGCCCTATTGTTATTTACACTTTTTACGAGTCTTAAATTTCCAATATCTATACTGTGGTCATGTTCGATTGCATGTTGAGCAACACAAGATTATTCCATGCCTAAGGGGTGGACCCTTTTGATTTTTCTGAAATTATTATAAATTATGCCTCATTCTGTTATTTTTTTCAAATTTTTTTACTCAAAAGTTATGAATGTTTCAAAAAGCAGCATTTTTTATTCGAATTACAACTATTTGACTTACAACAAATTACAACTCCTCCAAAAATTGGCCAAATACGAGGTTTTTTTTTAATTACTCATTTTTGAATGAAGTTTTCAAAAAAAATTACAAAAAAACATATATCAATTTATCTTCTATAACATTTTTGAGTTTTTAGGGAAGAAATCATTAAATTGTTGAACGTTTTCTTTTTTCCCAAAAAAACTGCCAGTCATTCTACGTTTGATGTCGAAGTCCCATCGTGAGCCAACTTTTCTGTCTATTCTATGTAATAAATTTCGAAACTTATTTCACTAACCATGTTATCATTATCAGAATTCAATCTAGATTTTAAAAAGAATTCAATGAGAGTTATAGATTAAACCTTTGTATGGTACTCATCATAGACTAACGGCAAGGGCAGACAGACACTGGAAAGGTTCACATCTTGCCAAAAAGGAGGCTCTCTTTCCATGACCTACACTTCGAAATATTTCCACACTCGGCGATTACGTCCTCTTCCCAAACTTGAACAAATAGCTGCCTAGACGAATATTGGTTTAAATATTGAGGTCAAAGATGAAACAACCATTCATTGCACTGACGCTATAAAAAATTGAAACTCCATTGATCTAAAAATGTATTAAATCGGCACATCAAAAAAAATCTCAAAAATGTTAGGTTTTCTTTATCGTATATACTAGGCTAATTGAAAAATTCACGGAGCGACACCTATAGAGCAGTAAAAGAACTATATAATCTACTACATTTTGAAGTTTCATCCTTCATGTTTCAATCGTCAATTCATTTGTACAAAATCAACAGCTTAAAGTAAACGTATCAGAGTTATTTTTTAAAATGGAAAATATTGAAAATCGTTCAGTAATTAAATTATTTGTAAAAAAAAGGTTTAAAGGCAATGGAAATTCATAGTGAAATGGTAAATGTATTAGGGGAGTCCGATCCTTCAAAAACAATGGCTTGTAAGTGGGCAGGTGAGTTTTAACGTGGTCATACAAACCTGGATGATGATCCTCGTTCTGGACATCCAATAAGTGCAACTACTGAACAAATAATTAATTCTATACATGATATGGTTATGGGTAACAGACAATTGAGTGAAATTGCCAAGACCATTTTTGAAATGCAAAAGGCATTTTAATTAATTACTTTCAAACCGATAAAACAATAACAGGACAGTATTACTCAAACATTTTAGATCAATTAGATACAAAAAATCGTGAGAAAAGACCTGGTTTAGCGAAGAAAAAAATCATTTTTTATCAAGACAATGCACCAGCTTACAGAGGGGTTCTTGCAATGGTAAAATTAAAGGAGTTACACTACGAATTGTTGGTGCATCCACCATATTCACCAGATCTGGCCTCCTCTGACATTCATCTGTTCCCAAACCTCAAAAAAATCCTACGTGGCAAGCGTTTTTCATCAAACGAAGAAGTTATAGCAGCCGAAGATGAGTATTTTGAAGGACTTCCAGAAAACCACTTCAGAGATGGAATAAATGAATTGGAGAACCGCTTGAAAAGATATATTGAGCTTATGAGAGAATATACGGAAGAATTAAATATTTTTTTTAACTACAGACTTGATTTAACATTTCCACTTCGCGAACTTTTTAATTAGCGTATTAATAAAAATGAATATATTCAAACTTTAAAACAATCAAGTTGAAACAAACAGAAACATTCTAGTAACAGATTTACCTCGAAAAAACCTTAGAAAACATGCTGCTAACATCTACAAAATTTTACAGGAAATAAGAAAACATTTTCGATGAAAACTATTTTTAGGCCATGTTACGGTGTAACTTTTCAGTACATCTTCCATCCTTCAACGATAAATTCAAGCCGTCCGAAAAGAGGAAAAAGGGTCTAAAGGCATCTAAATTTCATTTATTATACATACGGCCGCGCAACGATAAGGAAATTCCAGTATTTTTCTTGGACGTGGCTCCAGAACGGATGGGGTTCGACCCCATTAACGAAAAAAGCCTTTTTATTTCACTCCATCCCTTTCTATACCATTCGAGGTGTATATTTTTACTTTTGGATTATGTTGGCTCGAAGGACGGTTCTTATTTAGTTTCCCCTTTAATATATTTATATCTCATACAGATGCCAATAACACAGATCGACATAATGTTTGTAACATTGATAAGAATGCTCTTTTTGCGTTTCATTTAGGTAATATTTAAAACACCTTTTTATTATATGCACTTCTCCTTTATATCAAGGGGAAATTGAAATTTTTTGTACCTGACTTTGGACTGGACAATATAGGAATTACCACAATTACCATTTATTGTTTTCTATAGTTTAGTTTGTTTATGTCTCGTTTACAGTACAGTCAAATGTTTAAGTAGATTTTATATAAAATGGCAAGTTCTAGTCGTCGATTTTGCAAAAATCCAGCGGAAAAGTTTTGTTATATATGCGGACGATTTATTTTAAAGTCAAAAGCTAGGTCTATAATCGAGAAAGTTAAAAAGTCTATCTTTTATATTTTAAGTGCCAAATTGGAGATCAAGATAAAAGTTGGGCTCCTCATGTTTGCTGTGTGAGTTGTCACGTAAATTTAGTGCAGATGCTAAGTTGCAAAAAAAATTCTATGCTGTTTGCTGTTCCTATGGTGTGGAAAGAACCTACTGACCATGTAAGTGATTGCCACACAAGTATCACTTTATTTCAAAAAAGCAAAGGGACAAAATTCGGTACCCAAATTTGCCTTTTGCACTTAGGCCAGTTCCTCATAGTCAGAAACTACCGGTACCGATTGCGCCTTTAAACATGGACAGCATGTTTCCCGGTGATTCCAATTCTTCATCAGAATCTGATCCACAACTTTCTGAGAACATCAGTTGTGACCCAACATTTTTAACAACTACCAGTGAACCTCATTTAAAAACTCAGAATGAATTAAATAATTTTGTACGTGACCTAAGATTGTCAAAACTAAAATCGGAACTTCTTAATTCCAGACTTCAACAGTGGAACCCGTTAGATAAAAAAGCAGGTGTTTCACTTTAACTAAATGCAGGTGTTTCACTTTAACTAAAACTGAATGTAACAATTTTAAATTTTTATAAAATGGAAGGATCTCTATGTGTTTGTTATGATATTGATGATTTAATGAATGAGCTTAATATGGAACATGTACCTTCCAAATGGCGTATTTTCATAGATTCGTCGAAATACATCCTAAAAGCAGCCTTGCTTCATAATAAAATCCAAAACCTACAATTTCAAAACAATGAAAGAAACCAAATCTAAGACAACTTAGTAACCACACTAAAATGCGTTAAATATGAACAGTATCAGTGGGATATTTGTGGGGATTTAAAAGTGATAGGTATATTGCTAGAACTTCAAGGGGGTTATACAAAGTATTGCTGTTTTTTGTGCCTATGAGACAGTAGGGCAACAAAAAAACATTAGAGAAAGATTGACCTCATAGAACTTCTTTTGAACCTGGTACTTCAAACATAAAATATGCCCCCCTTATTAATCCAGAAAGGTGCTTCTTCCGCTTCTCCATATTAAGCTTAGATTAATGAAAAACTTTGTCAAAGCCATGGACAAAGTATATAATGGTTTCAAGTACCTAAAAGAAATATTTTCGTCAAATAAGTGATGTAAAACTAAAAGAAGGCATATTTATTGGACCTCAAATAAGGAAGCTTCTAGGCGATTTCCATTTTCAAGAAAAATTGAAAGAAAGATGAAAACTATAAAAACCTCATAGATGAACTCTTGAAAGCCTAAATGTCCTTAAAAAGTTTCACCAGGACATCAGGACGATGGAAGCAAGATACAAAAGCCATGCCGGACCATACCCAGCCATGTCGGGCGACTACTGTTGGTTTTTAAAAAGAGATAATGCTACAGAACACAGGAGGAAAAAATGAAAGTTTTTGTCGCTGTATGACATCTCATGTAATATATTTTTTATTCACATAATCCTCAGTAATGTCTTTTCATATATTTAACACGTTTTACATGTTTATATTAAATAAATATTAGATTGTAAAAATATGTAGTCTCGTTTTTTTCCACCACCGACTCTCTGTAGCAAAAAAATGTAAAAAATGTGTTATAGTAATCAGCTTATCACTTTCGGATTTAGGACTACAAAATATTTCATATATATACCATCAATGTTACCTTAAAAAAGTTTAAATTTGTTGATCTGTGTTATTTTTGTAATATAGATTATAACAACTTCACTGCGTTTTAACGTGTATTTTCCATAATAAAACTTGCACGTCTGCAGTACACAACAGCCGAACCCAAATTGTAACGAATATAACGAAAAAAACTGCACCAAAACAAACTGCGTGATACTTGCCCTGCCCAATACATAGATTCATATATCATAATTGATTTTTAGTTGATAAATCACCAGGATATAATACTGGGTCATATAACATCCTCCACTTAAAAATTAAAAACGCCTGGAAGAATGACAAAAGATTTTCGCTAATTCGGTGTTGGTCATCGGAAGTTGGGCCACCCACCAGGTCTAAAACGTTCCCAATTCCACGGCTGTGTCTGATGCCTCGGACGCTTAAGTGACGGTCATGACGATTACAGCTTAATGATCCGCTTCCTGGGCTCTTATCCATGTCTTTAACATATGAAAAGAATTTCGTTTTAACACAAATACGTACTATATAAAAAAAATTGCAACACGCAAATTTTTTTTGGCTGACAACAATATTCGTGTATTTAGCAGTTCTTTTTTTTTCTATCATTGATGAAGCTAAGAACTGATGGTCTCCACATTTTCAAATTAGTTGAAATCTACAGAAATTTGAAGTGGTTAAAACGAACGACAAATACACTCATTGGGCCACTAGTCACTTATGACTGCGAGACGTGGATCCTCACAAAGAAAACAGAAGATACACTTGTATTTGAAAGGAGAGTACTCAGAAGAATTTTTGGTTTTGTGAATGACGGTGGAATTTGGAAGCCGTGCTTCTAGATCAGAGGTTCCCAACCTTTTCCAACGTCCCCTCTTCCACAATAGTTAATTACACCAAATATTAAAATATTCTTGCACATTATCTATACCTATTTGATTTGTCTATCTGTTAAGAATCACAAAGTGTCAATTAATTAAAAATAAGATAGAAAATCGATAAGAAAAAAAAGATAATGATATGGTTGAGGTAGGTCCACGCTCAGCCAAATACGATGAAGGAAATGCAACTAAAAATGTCAGTACTGTTGCCCACAATCCAGAGTAGAGAGCTAGTATTGATTTTTGAAGCTCGTAGAACTCTTGGTATCCATTTCTAAATTTTACTTTTAATTCTTCGTTAGTTGTGAGTTCTGCGAGTTCCTCTTCTAAATTTGATGATACTGCTGTATCTGCATTTGCGACAGGATCTAAAACCCGACTCGGTATATTCATGAAGGAAAAATCAGCATGAAGAATGTTCAGGTGTCGGCAGTAAGTAAGTAAGGAAATCTTCCTATTTTGCAGAGACTGCTGATAATGTGGAAAAGTGGCTGTAATCACCATTACCTAGATTTCGTTTTGAACAGATATTCGCGCAGTTTGTCTTCTCTGTCCAATACTGAGACCAATAGATTGAAAAAACGTTTCAAACAAATACCTTTTGAGAACCAACGAACTTTGTGTGCAACGGCAAGCGATTGTAAGCTTCGTCATTTTCACTGCAAAGTTGGACAAATAATCTGTTATTGAATGAATAGCGTCAAATCTTATTGACTGCTCTAATAACGGAATGGAACGACGTATGCAGGCGCTCATTCGGATTTTTTGCAATCAAATACTGACGATAAATAACACAATGTACAGCTAGTACAGTTGTTACTGTTTCTTTCAACCCTTATAACGCCCCTTCATTACTGAAGCACCATCAATATTCTCTTGGAAAAACTTGTTCATGGTATTAAATATCGATTCTCCCTTTGTATCGGTTTCCATATTTTAAGCAAATAATAACTCTAGACAATTGTTTTCTTTTATAAATCGAACCTATGATCGATAAGAGTAGTGTTTCAATATTTGGTAGAGTTGATTCGTCGCGTTGAATGGAAAATTTGCCAGTCTTCAACACGTTAACGACCAGCGCTAAATTTTGACTCTTTATTCCTGGACCAGAGTAGTTTTTTGTTAAATCTTGGTAAAACGAAATTTTAGAATATATTTTTTGGCGAATTAAATTGTTGGAAAGAGGTTTTAACAAAAAAAAGCACGTGCACCAATTCGGTACACGTGGTCTGATTGAAAAATATCTTAGTGAAATTTATCACAGACCATGTGTGCCATATTGGGTCACGTCCCAAATCATTTATTTTGCATTTTATTTCAAGAAATAAACTAGTAATTTTTATTATGTATATGTATATGTATAGTATATGTACTGATGCGGAGTATAAACGTTATCTGTCATTTAGTTTGTTTACAGTGCTCGATTTTGTCAGTTCATCTCAAATGTGTTTTTTACAATGGACAAAAACATCGAACAAAGAGTTTGTCTTAAATTTTGCATTGCAAATGGAATTTCGTGTGACAAGTCACTGAAAATGTTAACATCGCTAAAGTGAAGAAAATGGTGACTGAAAATCGGCATTTAAGTTTTAGAGAGAGAGCCGCTGATCTTTCTGTGTCTCACGATTCAATTCGTATCATTTTAAGCGATTGTTTGGGCATGAAACGCGTTGCCGCTCGACTAGTGCCGAAAGACCTGAATTTTCTTCAGAAAATCAATCGTGAAAAAGTAGCTAAATACATACTAGAACGAATCAATTCACGCTTCGGAATGGCGCTTTTCAACTGAGGCGAAAACGAAAAAAACACGTCAAAGTCGATCAAAATTTAAGGTGATGTTGAGTTTTTTCTTTGATTATCGCGGTGTTATGCACGCGGAATTCTTACCAGAAGGTCAGACGGTAAATAAAGTATATTATCTGAGCGTTATGCGGCGTTTGTGAGAGGAAACTCGTCGAAAAAGGCCCGATTTGACAAAATCCAAGAAATTCTTGGATTTTGCATCACGACAACGCATCAACTCATAAGGCTATCATTGTGAATTAATTTTTGGCCAAAAACTCGTGCACCAAATCGGTACACGTGGTCTGATTAAAAAATATATTAGTGAAATTTATCACAGACCATGTGTACCATATTGGGTCAATATATATATATATATATATATATATATATATATATATATATATATATATATATATATATATATATATATATATATATATATATATATATATAAAATCTCGTCTGTACTTTTGTGGATTTCAAAAAAGCATATGATTCTATTGACCGCGAATCTTTATTCCGAATCTTGAAAGAACAAGGACTAGATCTGAAAACGCTGGCAATTATTAAAGCAACGTTAACTAACACAAGGTCAAAAGTTAAATTCATGGGTGAGATCTCAGAGCCCTTCGAAATTAAAACTGGAGTGAGACAAGGGGATGGACTCTCGCCACTCTTATTTAACTGTGTTCTAGAAAAAGTAATACAGGAGTGGCGTGAAAAAAAGTCGGCCCTGAATATTGACCAGCCCATTAAACTGGGGAGAACCAACATCAAAACTGATTGTCTGGCATTTGCTGATGATCTAGCAATTTTAGCTCAAGATGTATTAACGGCACAGAAACAGATTGAAATCCTAAAAGAAACAGCAGAAAATGTAGGACTCCAAATTTCCTTTGAAAAGACACAATATATGACCTGCAACAGACTAAGAACGCCATTTCTAAAAACAAAATATGGTAACATCAGACGAGTCTCTCAATTCAAATATTTGGGTGAAATAATCATGGAAAATGGGTTGGAAAAAGCGGCCAATAAGGGTAGATGTCAAAAAATGGAAACGGCATTGAGACTTACACAAAATATTTACAACAAAAAATGCCTATCTAAAAACACAAAACTGAGACATTACAACACAGTTATTAAGCCAGAATGTCTATATGGGGCAGAAACGCTCATTTTGAATAGAAAGAGGGATATCGAGGACATTGAAAAGAAGGAAAGAAAAATCGTAAGAAAAATCCTAGGCCCCAAACAAATAAATAGCACAACATACCGACTTCGAGAAAACCAAGAAATCAAACAATACACAGATATGCATAGCGATATGAGAAAAAGAAGACTTAAGTTTTACGGACACATAAAACGGATGAATCCGAGTAGGTTAACTAGACAAATAGTCGAATTTTATGAAAATAGGAGTAAAGCTAAAGGAGAAATAATGAAATGGATTGCTGCAATTAAAGAGGACCTAAGATCAGCAAATATTACGCAAAGTGAAGTTCAGGATAGAGGCTGTTTCAGACACAAGGTTAACGTGTGGAAGGTTGGCCAGAGAGAAAAATGTAGGAAGAGTGGAACAACTTGGTGTGACGAAAGGAAAAAAGCTCATAGCGAAAGAATGAAATTAGTATGGGCACAAAGGAAGGCTAACAACAACAAACGCCTCTAATTGTACTTCGCGTGGTCCACTAGGGCCCATACGTGAATAATAATAATAATAATAATAATAATAATAATAATAATAATAATATATATATATATATATATATATATATATATATATATATATATATATATATATATATATATATATATATATATATATATATATATATATATATATATATATATATATAATAATAATAATATATATATATATATATATATATATATATATAATAATAATAATAATAATATATATATATATATATATATATATATATATATATATATATATATATATATATATATATATATATATATATATGTTTCAAGTTATATACACATATATATTGGATCACGCAAAGCATCCCGACTCATTTTCGAGTGTATTTTGTGTCTGTACGTTTTTCTATCCTCAATCTCTGTCGGACCCATTTGTGCCTTTCCCAGATCAGCTCTGACTTGTGCGATTCATGGTACTGTTGACTTGACTCCTTGTATGTACGTAAGAATTCTGTTGGTGAGTCTTGTCGGTGGGAGTCTACTGATATGTCCATAGAATTTCAACCTTTCCAAATTTCAACCGTAAGTGTTTTGGTTGCGTATAGTACCTCTGGTTTGATTACTGTGTTGTAGTGTCTTATTTTTGCGTGTGTAGATAGGCATTTCTTATTGTATATAGTGTGTGTCTTGCCATATGCCCTCTTCATCTTCTGCAATCGAGTCTTCTGTGCTATCTTCTCTACTCCTGTGGGTTCGAGGATCTCGCCCAGGTATTTGAAGTGGTGACCCTATTTATTTTTCCGCATTTGGTGTTCACATTTTGGACATTTTTGGACAAATACTTTACGATTGGCAGTAGTATATAGCATAACATTTTAATTTCTGAGAATATCAACATGCCCGTATATGAATTATTTTTCGTATGAATTATTAAAAGGCTTCGGTATATCATTGACATCAAAAAGCAATAATTCACTCTCTCATATGGAAAAATTTTGAAAACAAAGTAGTAAATGTAAAAAGTTCCAGAAACCCTGAAAGGCCTGATTTGTGAAAAAAAAATTCTTGGATTTTGCATCACGACAACGCATCAACTCATAAGGCTATCAATGAGAACGAATTTTTGGCCAAAAACTATAAAAGAGAATTCGTGGCGAGAACTAAAGTCGATTCCGGATAATGCGTTTAAAAAATGGTTTGACAATTGGATTATTCGTTGGTATAAATATATTATTTCGAAAGGGGCCTACTTTGAAGGCGATACAATAAATTTGGATAAATAATAAACATTTTGTGTTTTATTGACCAATGCCGGTACTTTTTTGACAGAATGTATACGTAACACCACATTACAGTGAAAGAAAAATATAAATATTTGCCATTACTACTTAACAAAAGAAACATGGATTTCGAAAAAATAAATTACACACATATATGTCACATTTTCAGAGCACGCAGGACAAAAAGAATATACGTTTTTGACATTCTTCGTAGCTCATTGGCACCCTTCCCTTTCTGCCCACTTTTTATAGCAAGTTGAACACCTACCTCGAGATTGCTTCTCCTCTATGGAATGTTGGATTTGATTTTTATTTTTAGGCTGGTTGTCTACATCCATCAAAGCACACGTGATATTGAAACTATGTGACCTTCATGTTTTTTCCAGTTACTTCTGTGAACACCATCATGGCATTGACTAGAACAATGTTTGTCAAAAGTTCAACAACAATTTTCCAGTACCATTTGATCCTTCGGCGCACTGGAGAGTTATAGGAAGCTTTTTGATCGGAAATATCAATAAAACCTTAGGCTGTATTGTATTCCACTATGGTTGATGGTTTCGAAACATTACCTAGTTTTGTAGGAATTTCAACCATTTCTAGGACAGTTTTCGTTGTCAGAAATAAAACAATAAATAAAAAAATACAAAAAAAAATCCAACCCAAGGGAAATTTTTGTTTCCTAGGAACCAGACCATATAGCCAATAAAACCATAAAAACCATATAGCTGCGTCCCTGCGAAACCCACATGACTTGGAACATTACAATCCACTGTGCCGAATTAGAGTCCCCCAGTCCGTGCAGAAACCAGGATGTGCACCAGTACGGTACACATGGTCGTTAACGTGTTAAGCAAGCGCATAATAAATTTTCAACGTCTAGCCATTTTACCGAATTTTTACTCAGAAGAATTTTCATGATATCTGACGATGTCTTAAGATGAAGAACATTTTTTGTTACCCCTTTGCCTGCCGGCAAGATTAATTCCTCGTCAATTGTGTGCGGTTTTCCCGCTTTTGCGATTAACAATGAAATATTATACGAAACTCGAAGTCCATCATCTTCTTAAACTCAAAGAGATTTACCACTAAACACCGAATCACTTTTTTTTAAGTTTTGGACGCACATTTCCCTAACCATGTTAGCATCATCGGGAGATAATTTAATGTTACTAGATGATGCTAACATGGTTAGCGAAACATGCGTCGAGAAATTTAAAAAAAAGTGATTCAGTGTTCACGGTGAAGAATTCATCACCTTCATTTAAAATTCATTAAAAGAATTTTTATCAGAATTAATTTTATTCAAATGCTTTTGTAGTCTAGAAGGCTTCATTTGAAAAAACTTTATGGCAAATTAAAGACACAGCTAATGGATTGGTTCGTAGGAGAGTGCGTTAAACTTTATTTTAAATATAAGGGTGGTTCAATATGTCCTTAGAAAATCCAAGAGATGGCGCTCGAAGCATCGGAAATGGTTTGTTTTTAGTAAGTTTCGGCAAGATGGGTGCCGCGTGGTGAATAAACGCAATTGTATGGTCAACTCTAAAGCTATTTTGGCGCTTTTTCGTCGCAATCCTGATGAGTTTCTGCGTCGATACATAACTGTGAACGAAACATAGATACACTACTACACTCCAGATACAAAGGAACAGTCAAAACAGTGGGTTTTTGAAGGCGAACGAGCTCCGAAAAAGGCCAAGACGGTGAAATTATGGCTACAGTTTTTTGGGGTGCACCGGAATCATCTACACCGATTACTTGGAAAAAGAAAAAAAAACAATAACAGCAGAGTATTATGCGTCGTTATTGCACCGGTTGAGCGAAGAAATCAAGAAAAATCGTTCTCATTTGAAAAAAAAAATTGGCCCCCGGTGACTTTTCTATTTCCGAACTTAAAAAAATTGCTTAGCAGACAACGGTTCACATCGAACGAAGAGGTCGTCGCCCAAACAGATGCCTATTTTGAGGACCATCCGAAATCTTACTTTTTAAACGGCTTAAAAAAGCTGGAGAAACGCTTGAAAAAGTGTATAGAACTAAAAGGAGATTATGTTTAAAAATAAAAAAATCTCCTTAAAATAATTTGGTTTTCTATCTTTTTCTAAGGACATATTGAACGGCCCTCGTACTCAATACTGTACTGCCGGCATTTTATATTCAATACTGTACTGATAGTCCAATCACATTAGATGGTTCACCTCGGAATGAGAGATAATAAGCTGTAAACTTGTATAAACCTTTATTTTGGCATTCTAAAAGTTGTCTCAAAAGTCTCATAAAATTTCGTGTCCGCGTCTTAAGATATTCAAGGTCAAAGTTCAAAAAAATGTGGTTTTCGCAAATATCTCGCTTCCTATGGTTTCTATGATATTTGCATTTATTATGAAAATTGTAGATCATAAAATTCTCTACAAATTTTGTTCCAAACATTTTTTTTTATATACGCTCAACCCTTTTTGAGATAGAACGCGGAGAGCTAAAAATGTGTAAAGGTAAATTAATCACTAAAAAATCGATAATTATGAATAATTTGCATTGTTTAATAATTAATAAAAAATTGTTAAGTGAAATACGTTAGGTATATTTTAATTATATTCTAATATATCTTAATTATATTTTAAGTAAAAATCAGGCTTGCAATATTCTTTAGCTTGTGGCCAGTGTAATGGGCAAACTTGCCTCAATGCTTCATCGTATCAAAGCGATCTCGAGCGAACGAAAGACGATAATGAAGAAGAAAATTGAGACGCATGTCCTAATTATTAAAGTTTACATAAATCCTCCCCACATTTGAACTTCAATTGTAGTAAATGTATGATACATAATTGCTAAATAAAGATATAATTAAAATACTCTATTCTTTTTATACTTAAAATATAATAATCCTCAAGAGAAGCACTTCTGTGTTTCCTGATTGAAGAGCACATGGGTATGGCATTGCCGTATGTATTTGATTATTAATATTTTTTGATTAAATTATCCAATTTAATATATTTCAATATACCTCAATCAGTATAGAAAAAGACTATATCTATAGAATGTTCCAAAAAATAAAAGTATTCTTAATACCATCGAAAAAATCTGCAAAAATAAAAATAAAATGTTAAAATGAGGTGTTCTATTCAAACTATCATATCTAGGAGAAATTAATAGATAAAAACTTTCTTCCAATGGCATTTAAAAGGGGACTTAATGTACTTTCAGATACTCATTACAGAATTTAGCTTTATTTAAAAAAATATATTTATTTAGTTAGGTAAAGTTCCCTGGTATGATGCTCTTCAAAAACCGATTCGGTCTCGCTTCCACTCTCTTTGTCGACGAAAATATTAGCTGCCTCATATAACGCTTTTACTTCAGACGCACAGCGAGTACGAGAACGCGTGTTCATTTTGTGCTAAACAAAAAATGAAAGAAACCGATAAATAAATGTAAAAAAAAATAAAAATCAAAGTTTTCAATAAAAATACTATAGAAAATATAATATTTGTGATTTACTTACACAATGACAAGCAGTGTGTCAAGATCGAAAAAAACACACTATTTGTGCAAAAAGGTTATTTAACGGTTTTTATTTATTGACAAAACACTTACACGACAACAGCACTGGGTGGCGTATACCCATAAACTGACTACAGTCGCTTATATTTTTGTTAGTATTTACATCTTAAGTTGACCATGGTGGAGGATCTGTAGTAGGTATAGTAAAAAAAATTCTTCCACTCAAAGTCATCCCCTCAACGTGACCATTTATAATGGAAAAACGATTTTAATTCACCCCTGGGTATCCCTTATCCAGTGCTTCTCTTGAGGGTTAAAATATATTAGAATATAATTCAAATTTACTTAAAGTATTTCACTTAACAATGTTTTATTTACACGAAGTAGATAAGTATTATAAACCGATTATATTTGATAAATAAAAAATATTATTAAATACAATGTATTAATTAATAAACAATGCAAATTATTCATAATTATTGATTTTTTAGTGATTAATTACCTTTAGACATTTTTACATTATGCTGAACACTGCGCGCTCTCAAAAAGGGATGAGCCTATAAAAAAAATGTTTGGAACAAAATTTGTAGAGAATTGTATGCTCTACAATTTTTATAATAAATGAAAATATCATAGAAACCATAGGAAGCGAGATATTTGCGAAAACCAGATTTTTTTTAACTTTGACTTTGAATATCTTAAGACGCGGACACGAGATTTTATGAGACTCTTGAGACGACTTTTAGAATGCCAAAATAAAGGTTTATACAAGTTTACAGCTTATTATCTCTCATTCCGAGATTGACCCTCCTTTTTGGCTTAAGTGACTGTACAATGACGCTCGAACGACTTCAGCCGCTTTGAAGCCTTTTTAAAAATAATCTCTTAATTTCGCAACTTATTTCACAGATTTTAGGGTTTTTTAAAAAAACCCTCGCCTGAATATTTCGCAGTAAAATATTCCCAAGCTGCTATCTCCGGTAAAAATAGTTGGAAATTTGAAATAGTCGACAGTAGCAGCGAGCCTGTGACGTAATTTGCGCTTCCGGTCGTCTTTATTTGACGTCATCAGTCAGAATGGACCACAATCAACGGCCACTTATCTCATTTAACCACCATGTGACTCAGTTAGCGCTCGGATCGACATATATATGTGTGTTACTAGGACGAATTTGCTCTCGCAGACCCTAAACTTAAAGTACAGCAATTTTACGAGGGCCGTTCGTTAAGTATTCGGCCTGACAAAGAAAACAATTGTATTTTTCAACTTATCCACTTTATAATATGATACCAATATATGTATACCAACGATCCTCAAACTTTTTAATAATCTCAGTGTAATGCGATTTATACAACTCTACGAGCGATTGTCACAGATTTAACCCACTGTTTACCATTTCTTGTTTAAAAAAAGGAAATAATCACTGGGAGCAAAATCTGATGTGAAAGCCTTCATAACGTAATGGGTGTTTCGGTTAATAATGTCAATGTTTTCTCAAAATTTGAGCGTTTATTTCCATAATAAAATAAATTTACCTTAATAATCAAAGTATTGGCCATCGTTTCCGTGCCAAAACAACTTTTAGTTTTTTGAGGCCAACCATTCATCAAGCCAAATGTTCACTTCTTCGTAAGAATGTAAGTGTTGTTCTGAAAGTACGTGCTGCATCGATCGAAATAAATGGTAGTCCGAAGGGGCTAAGTTCGGTAAATACAGCGGGTGGGGTAGGACGTCCCATTTAACATTTTCTAAAGAGTTTTTTAAACAGTTTGCAACATGGGACCGAGCATTGTTACATTGAAAAATTACTTTATCGTGTCTTTTCGCATATTCTGATCGTTCTTCCTTCAATGTTCGGTTCAATTTTATCAATTGTTATCGGTATCGATCACCAGTAATCGTTTCAGCAGTTCGCAAAACACAGCTCCTCTACTATCCCACCAAATACACAGCAAAGCCTTCTTTCTATATATATTGAGAGCTGGTTGTGATGTTGAAGGCTAGCCTGGGTTTACCCATGATTTTTTGCACTTTGAATTGTCAAAATAAATCCACTTTTCATTTGTCACAACTCGATGCAAAAAACCTTTTCGTTTTTGTCTAGCAAGCAAAATTTCACAAGTGGTTTTTAGCCTTTCTATGTCTCTTTCCTTCAATTCATATGGAACCCATTTTCCTCCGTTCTGGATCTTTCCCAATTGTTTCAATGTATAAGTTGAATCTTCATCCAATAATGGTTGCATCTTCAAACTTTTTCGACCATCCTGGACGTTCCTTGTCTTTTATACCAAAATCACCACTTTTAAAGCATTTAAACCATCGTTCACAAGTTTTTTAGTTTTCAATTTTCATCAGCCGTTTTCTTCAAATGAAAGAAAGTTATTAAACTTCCCCGCAAAACATCTTTTTCTGGTACATAATTCAAATCTATGAAAAACTGCGTTTTTGCCCGATGATAATTATCCAATGATAATTATCCAATATCGACATTATTAACCAAAACACCTATTAGGTCGTACAATTTTGCCCAATCCAAGATGTGCGTGCAGGCGCATTATCGGTGTAAAAGAGCACTTCTTTTTGGCTAGGTGAGGTCTTTTAACATGAATATCACCAGTTCTTCTTAATGTCTGAATGATTGTGTATATAGGGTTTTTCGCCACGATTTAAAACTCAAAAAATACCAAAAATATCTGTCCTTATGTAAATAAAGAATCACTGGGTAAAAAACAAAAAAAAACGGAGACAAATGTCTAAGTGATTATTTATTTATTTATTTACATAAGAACAGATATTTTTGATATTTTTTGAATTTTAGATCGTAACGAAAAACTCAAAAGAAAAAAAAAACAATTCTTCTATTGGAACCTTCGGGGTGAAACACTAAACTCAAAGAGATTTAGCACTAAACACCAAATCAATTTTTTTAAAGTTCTCGACGCACGTTTCCCTAACCATGTTTCCATTGTTAACCATGTTCGCTAACCATGTTTCGCTCTCCATCAGGAAAGGATTTTATCTAAAACTAAACGATGTTCTATTTATATGACAACCGTACCTGATGAAAAATCATGATCCGTGAAGTTAACTAAGGGTTACATTAATAATTGAAAAATATATTAAATTAAATCATCTCATGATGATGATAATGGTTAGCGAAACGTGCGCCAAGAACCTTAAAAAAAGTGATTTGGTGTTTAGTGGTAAATCTCTTTGAGTTTAATGAATAGCACCCTGCAATCGGTTTAGCAGTGAAGCGCAAAACTCCCGGGTGTTAATCCTAGATACTAAACTATGGTGTGGAGACTTGGGTGACAAACACAACCAAAAGCATTCTACGTAAAGCGTAGACGAAAACTCTAAGGGCAATAGCAGGAAAGACGCCTAGGAAAAGAGTGAGAAATAGTGATAAAAGAACATACGGAGTACATGATATGGTAAGGTGGGGTACAAGGAGACGAAGATATATATTAGCGAGACCATGTGGAGAGGATATATTAGCACAGACTGGCTCCCATCGCTAAAGACGGAAAACAAGCGGGACGCAGAACGGCGGTAGGGCCACCTACGAAATGGAAAGAGCATCAGGAAAGCTAAGAAGATTGAACAGCCTTCGCGGTTAAAAGACCACCAAGTATCCTTAAAGAGTGAAAAGAAGAATGATTGTAGCAATATTGGTCTCCTTATTTAGAATTGTTAAAATCTTAAATGCAGAATGTCCAGGACTGCTAAAAAATGGATGATGTAGAACTGGAAGTACACCTAGAAGATCCTTGTCCTATACCGCTAGAGCCCTCCAGATTCAAGAAAAAGAACTTGGAACTTGGAACACCTAGTTGATGGCTGCTTCACACCTCTTAAGGAACTCGAAAAAAACCTAGATGATTTTATCACATCAAACCCACCAAGCTTTTTTTAATCTGGAACTCCACAGTTGCTTGAAAGATGATAAAAGTGTATGAGGGTAGTCTGAAAAGCTTCCAGCCTAACAGAGAAGCAAGTATTTTTTTGTCAAATTCGGTTTTATCTCTCAACATAGTCTCCTTGTGATTCTATACACTTTCCCCAACGATGCTTCTATCTTTTTAATCCGTCAAAATAGTCGTTGACATCTTATTCTCCAAAATAGTCGTTGACATCTTGTTCTCCAAAATAGTCGTTTACGAATGTGAATATGAAATATATGTCCTAGCGAAACTTAAAAAAAAAGAAAAAAGTCACTGGGATTCAGATCTGGTGAATACAGTGGTAATTCAATTATAATCCGAGTTCTTGAATTTTTGCCAAGGCGACCACTTAAGTGTGAGTCAGTGCGCTGTCTTAGTGGTGTGGAACAAAACTTTCTTTTTCTTCACCTGCGGCCGTTTTTCCGCCATTTCCGTCTTTAGCTTGTCAACTAATGATGTGTAGTATGCCCCTGTTATTGTCTTCAAGTCCATGACTCCCCCAAAAACAGTCGCCGTCACTTTCCCGACCGATGAAACAGTTTTCGCCTTTTGGTTTCTAGGCGTGTAGTGGTATAACCAAGATTCATCTACAAATATTAATCGATGTTAAACCTGCTTCAACAAAGCTACGTTTTTGGTCCTAAGTGATCAATCGCGGCACTCAACGCACAGTTGGCTTTTACATGCCAAAATATTCAGTCAATATATGACAAACACGTTCTGTCGAGATGCCCACAGCCTCTGCTATCTCTCTAACCCTAATTCGACGGTCGTCTTGCACAGTTTACTAAACTTTTTCAATGTTATTGGTAGTGTTTGTAATTTTTGGCCGTCCCGAATAATGGTGCAGAGTCCCCGTATACAGCATCCAACTAGGTTTTAACTCCGTTTTTCCATCTTTACAGTCTATTGAAGACCATTTGAAGTCTCACCTCGGTACTCTCACACCTAATACATCTGTAGAACACACTATTTTAATCAATTCTTCTACTGGAACCTTCGGTGTGAAATACTAAAAACGAAGAGATTTTCCACTAAACACCAAATCACTTTTTTAAACTTCACGACGCGCGTTTCACAAGCCATATTAGCATCAACAGGAGATGATTTGAAAGATTGATTCATCTGATCAAACTGAATCATCCCCTGATGATGCTAACATGATTAGCGAAACGTGCGTTAAAAAGTTTAAAAAACAATTTAACGTTTAGCGGTAAATCTCTGCGAGTTCTATTCTAAAATAAAAATTCACTATTCTAAAATAAAAATCCCGAAACTTTAATATGTTTTAATAATTTGTCATGAAGGAACACAATCACCTAATGGATCGGTCATTATAAATTTCTTGTGGAAATAAACCATTTTTATAAAGAAATGTTTCCAGTAACTGTCTCGTTTTGTAACATTCCTTTTCAGATTTGACAAATTTGCAACATTAAGGTAGTTCTGTAAATTTGTCTGAAACTTATGGTGCAAAATCGAACAATTTTTGCTCAGTCTCCATAAAAACATGTGATCATAGAAAAACACAACTGTAGTAAACAAACAATGATTATACTTATATTTTAGCCCGAGTAATGGTTAACAGTACGACGCCCTTTTAATCACACAAAACAAACAAATTAATCTTTTTTAGATAACAAACCAACCTTTGAAATCATCTGCTATGACTCACACTTCACTTAAACCTTGATATTTATCAACTAATATTACTGTGAGAAAACTATTTTTCACCTCAAGTGAAGAAATGCTCAGGTTTAAGCTGTAATTGCGTGAAGAAATGAGACAGAAATTTCCAATTTACTGGCAAACGTCCATCATCTGTGAAATTACGTGCCAAACAGGTCAAGGAAGCATTAACAACACTTGGCTGGAAAATTCTGATACATCTGGAGTATATCCAGACTCATTTAGATTAGACATCATTTAGAGTACTTGATCACACAGTTTTCCTCAGAAAAATATTTTAAAAATTATTTGAAGCGACTGACTAAGAGATGGCGCAAGATTTTTTTTAAGGGTGTCTTGTAAGAAAGTGGTAGGTATAGTTTTATAATATGATGAATGATACAGAGTATAAAGACTCCACCGATCACCTTAAATATAAAATATGTAGCAAAATAAAATTAAAAATTATGTGTTTTTTTCACGCCACATTTATATTGATATTAACATAGTTACTTATTTTTTTAATTCTTAGGTTATCAATAGTATCAGATAACATTATTACGTCAAAAGTACAGAGTACCAATAGAAACTCAACAAGGCAAATTGGGCATCAATTGGCATCTTATTCTAATTTGTATGTAATCAACACCGCTAAGAAGGCCCGAGCTCTACACCCCAATTGTTCCAACTTTTTAAAACCACACGTTCCAAAAATGGGCTTGTTCAATTTGTGGATCGACAAATATTAGGATGACACCATTATACGACTCAATGTCAAAGTAAGCATATTTCTTTATGATTAAATTGTTATGATTAATTTCTTTATGATTGATTAAATAATTACATGGAAGGGTACTTTTAACGATTATTATACTATATAATGCAATTTTCCGAACGGTATACATATATACAGACAATTTAATATAATCTAGTCATCAAAGGGAATAATGGGCGCCATCTATCAAAAAGAATTCAAGACGTTGAAAATAATGTTTGTTTATTATTTACTGATTATCATATTCCTCAACAGAAAACCAAACAATATGCTATTGACGATAGATATATGTGACCTTGAACAGATTCGTTGGAAATATTTTTCATACATCCATAATCAATCACTGTTTCCGACCCCCAATCAATATTTACATACAATTCATCACAATTGAGTAAAGTTGTCGTTATAAAACACTACATAGCATTTCTTCGTGACATAGAACAAAAACACAGTTAAAAAAGCATCCAACAATATATTATCCATTCATTAAATCCAAATACAAACCTCAGTGAAAAATATACTGTAAAAAATATTTTAAAACATTCTACACCCATTTATTCGAAATGGAACCGAACATTGTCTATTTATACGGACATAAAGCCTACAAAATGAAAAAAATAAATAAAAGTTTAAGATAAGATAAGAAGGTGTGGCATTTATTTTATAAGTGTATTCACCTTTATATACCTATTGCATCTTATCAGTCGACCTTTACATTAACTCTAACTCTAGATAAGATAAAACATTTCTGGCATTACTTTCGAATACAACTAACAGTATCGGAATTAGATACAAATAAAGTTGACTTACCTCGTCGTTTAGACGTCCTTTTGATGCCATTTTTCTTATTTCAGAAAAACAACAGGTAATTAACCCTTTAGGGTACCATAGACTTTAAAACACCACAACAAAAATTTTTATTATCCAAGCTTCAAAAAAATACACTCTTTCACTCAAAAAAATGTAAGTTTTAATCGTGAATTTTCCAAGAACAGGTATCAAAAAAGGTTATTTAAAAAAACTCAAACCTGTCAATAAAACACAACCAAGCAATTTGACGTAGGGGATTCCATTTTTATCCCCGACTGTATTACTTGCCGAGCGCGCGATAACTGCTGTTCTTAAATTTGACATTTGTTCGACTGTAACTTGTTTGGTAAAGTTTTTCAATTTAGATTATACTTTTTCTTGTTGAATATAAAGTTTTCACTTTTCGTTGGTGTTTATTTAGTTGTAATTGTAATGCCTCCAAAGAAAAAAACTGCTACTGGCTATAAATTTGCGTCACCCCTGCCTAAAGGTATTATTTTAGAAGATATCGCTAAGAAAAAATGGAAACTTGGTGTATCGGTAGGAAAAGGTGGTTTCGGTGAGATATACAGCGCTCAGGAAGGAACAGCCTCAGGAGACAAGTATCCATATGTCGTGAAAATTGTAATATATCACCAGTAGCATAGAAACATTGTTGCTATTATGTTATTTTATTTTTAGGAACCACATGAAAATGGACCACTATTTGTGGAAATTAACTTTTATATTAGAAACGCCAAAGCAGCAGACGGTAAGAAACAATTACATTTTTAACAAAATCTTGGTTACCCATAACAATTTTTTTGCAGTGGAACGTTTTATGCAAGATAATGGCCTAAAAACCTTTGGGATGCCAATTTATTACGGGTCAGGATCTCACGAATACAACGGCGAGAAGTACAGGTTTTTAATCATGGAAAAATTCGGAAATGACCTTCTTAAACTATTCACACAAAACAATAAACAATTTCCAGTGGACACCGTGTTTAAAGTTGGATTACAAATTGTGAGATTCTGAAGGTAAGATTTTTGAATGATTTTTAACTTTTCATTTTTAAGATTGATGTTTTAAAATACATGCATGAAAAAGGTTACGTCCATGCTGATATTAAAGCTGCAAATTTACTCATGGGTCTTACAAAGCAAACTCAAAACAAACAAGTGTACTTGGTCGATTTTGGTCTTGCTACAAAGTACAGCCTCGATAAAGAATTTAAGCCCAATCCAAAGAAAGCTCATGATGGTACTATAGAATATTTGAGTAGAGATGCACATTTGGGAGGTATTTTATTAAGGTTAGTTTAAATAATTATGTTGATGTTGTTGTTTTGTTAGTGCAAACGAGAAGAGGGGACATGGAAATTTTGGCTTATAATATGATACATTGGCTGGGTTGTAAGTTACCATGGGAAAATAAGATTAAAGATCCAAAGTTAGTACAAGGTAGTAAAGAGGAAAGTATGTCTAGTGTATCAAATATGATCAAAGTGTGCTTTGGGTCAAAGTCTCCTCCAAGTATGTGACAAAAACTTACAAAATACACTTTTAAACATATTGTCCTTGTAGAAGCTATGGTGGATTATTTAACGTATTTAAACACTCTCAAGTTCAACACAGAACCTGATTATAAGAAGATCAAATCCATATTTATGTCTGGAGTGAAGGAGGCTGGTGGTACTGTACAATCACCGTTGCAATTTACAGTAACAAAAACTCCATTAAAACGAGTCAGAACACCTGCTTCTGCAGATAGAAGTGATACAAACAAAAACAATGGAGATTACAAAATAAATGGTGAAGAAACAACACCTAAAATGGTTAAAGGAGGCAGACCAAGGAAGGGTTTAGCTAAAGTACTTGAAGATAGTGATAAAGATTTGGTATGTACTTGATAAAATATAAGTGGTTAATGGCATTGAGAAACTGATTATCTTTAGGAGGATCAAAGTGAAGATGAGGTGATATCAAGGCCCAAGAAAGGGTATAAAACAGATTTCCTATCTAAAGCACACGAGGATGATAGTTTAAGTGAAACTGGTTCTGACAATGAAGCAGAACCACCTTACAAAAGGCGTGTTATTGCGAAAAATCCTTCAAAAACTCAAGGCAAGTTAAAAAGCAAGGCACAGCCAAAGAAAACCAAAAAAGAGATCAAAACCGTGGCTGTTAGTATTGTATAGCATTTAATATATTTCTTATTAATATATCTTCTTTTAGAATAATGCAAATGAAGATGAGACCAACCCAGTTGAAAAACAGAAAGCAAGATCAAGAAGAATCCCAACTGCCAAACCAATAAACTATGATTTGAGTGATATAAGTGAGCAGGACTCTGATAATGAAGAATCACATTCCAAAAAGACTGTTAGACCAAGAAAATCCAAAGGAAAAGCGAGAAGTAGGCCATTAGCGAAAGATAATGATGAAGCCAGTGATGCAGAAATGGTGAATATTTCTTGTTTACCCTTCTTCATAATCATTGTTCTGAAATATGAATCATCTTCATAGGCTCATAGTGATGTGGAACAGGCCACCAAGAAGAAACAAAAAAGGAAACCTGCTGCTGGAAACTTAAAGAAAGGTCAGGCTGTATCTTTGAATGACCTTACCCAAGGTTATACAGATGCGATGAAAGAAGTTTTGTTGAAAAAGTTGAAAAAAGGTAGACTTTTTTCAAAGTTTCTTTAGTTTATAACTTAATATTGGTGCATTTGCTATTTTCCGATAAAACACTCGAGATTGCTTTTTTTAAGCAAAAATCAGTATCTAGATCATCAAGTTGCTCAATATTTTTTACAGAAAAGAAAAAGATAATATCAAACAGTTAAGTCCATCTAAAAGAAGATGTAAGAAATAATTTCAGTGTTCCTAGACAGTACAAGGATTGATGGTAAGTAAAACTCAAATGTAGAAAGTAGAATCTTTATTATAATTCAAACATGAGGACAGTTTTACTTTAATTTTCGTTTTCTTACTTTAGCGGCCTTGATTCCTTCTTCCTCGGTGTTCTGGAATTTTTTCAAGTCCGCACAGAATAATACCTTAAACAGCTCTACTGTAAGATTTTCTTATTTTATTTTTTTGAAACACTTACAGTATGAGCCCAGCCAGCTAAGGGCCCATACAAATCCCTAAAGTGGTTCCCAATTTCATTATAGATCTTATTTGTTACTGTTTTCTGCTTTGCCAATTGTGGCATATACATCCTGGCAGCAATCTGGTAGATGTGTGTATCAACAGGTATGGCATTTAAATGCCCTAAAGACATTAGACAGATACAATCAGCTACCTAAAAAAAAAACACTAAATATATTCAACATTTACCTGGAATCTAAATCAAACCTTTGCTCCTATACCCATAAGTGACATTAAATTATTTTTACTGTCTTCATAACTCATTGCTTTCAAATCTTCTAACCACTTCTGACCACCATTCTTGACAATATGAGCTGCACTATTACTGATGTACTTTGCTCTATATCCAAAACCATTTGTTCTTAGTTTTTGTTCAACTCCATTATCTGCTAAAGCTTCAACTTGAGGAAAGGCATAATAACAAGTACCATCAATATCACAGATCTTTTCACCATAATATTGTGCCAATTTTTCAACCATACCAGATATCCTAAAGTTGGTGGTTTTAAACAATATTAAAACATAAACTCACTTCCTGATATGTTTACCTAGATATATGATTATTTTGTGAACAAATAAAAGAGAATATATTCTCTGTAACATCTTGTCTTAAAATCCTTATTCCATAAAATTGTTGGGCAGCTTCTCTAAAATGAGGATCCCTCTCACTCCATTTGAGGTAATAATCTTCTAAATCTACATCTAAATGGAAGTAGTGCTTCAATAATCTGTTATAATGTTCTTCCTTATTACATTCTGCATAGCAGCTATTTGGTTCATAGACATTATATAAAATACCATCAGGTTCTTGTTTTAGTACCCATACTTTATTTAAAAACACTCCAGTCCAATATACAGTTTCATCTTTTTCAATTTTCTTCCATCTTTAAAGAAAAATAAATCTTTAGAACCTTAAATATTAAAACTTTTACAGCATATAATACCTAAAGCTTTGTCCTCCATTTAGAGTACCAGTTAGCTGTAAATCTTTGCTTTTGCATAGTAATTTGAACATTTTTAACTTTGCAAAATGTATAAACAATTTTTGTTTACCTTTTGGAAAGATGCACTAACCCTATTTTTTTCTAGGTTAAAACCGAACTCTGGCGCCAAAATGTTTTTTTTTATTGTAATTTCATAATATGAATAAAGTTATTTCGAATGAATGAATATGAAGATTTCTTTATTTGAATATATTAACATTTTACATAAATTATTTATATGGTGGAACCATTTGCAACTAATGATACTATACAGCAAGTTACTTTTAGATAACCAGTAATACGTACAAGTTTATATTTGATTTTTAATATTAATGCAAATATTTCTGATGTTCTCTATTTCTGTTTCTCTTTCTCGTGTGGTTTTTAGCCTCAATAATTGTTAAAAAGATAAAAGTATTATATCTTTAGGGAGAATTAATAAGCCAAAGAATGCTTATATAACTGGTAATATTGGATAGAGGGCGCTTAGGCAAACAATCAAATCTTAAAAAGCATATAAATATATATATATATATATATATATATATATATATATATATATATATATATATATATATATATATATATATATATATATATATATATATATATATATAATATATAAAACGGGCCATTATTCTAATTTAAAGTATTATACACCATGAACCTCTGTTCAATATCAATGTTTCTTTGGATTTCTCTATCATTAATACGCTACTAGAAATGCGTCATATGCATCAAATTATACTGCCACCTCGCTCGGTAAAAAAGTTTCCTTAAGTAGTAAAAATGTAAATACAATAGGTATCTGTCAATGTTGAGGGTCTACATCAAAATATTGTTTTCATTGCTTTTGTGGTTGTCTCTCATCTATAATCTATCTTGATCACTTATTGTCTTTGCGCCTATTACAACTAGAAGAAACAGAGAACGCCAATAAAATCATTCGACACTACTGGAGGTAAGATGGCGCCGAATTCTAATTATAAATTTAAACTAGACATCAAAAAATGATATTTTCTATTGATATTAAACATTTGCTTTTGTGTACATTTTACTTTTTTCTCTTCCTAATGTCTTGTAAAAATTGTATACTTTTTTTGTATAGAGCGCCATCTATCCACTACTAGCGTAGGATATATGAATAGTTGATTAATATTTATAGATATCGTTTATTCATTGCAAAAATTTTAGGCAGTGACAGTGCTAAACAAAAATAAATTAACTGTGCACCAACAACTATAATCTATAGGCAAAATACTTGTCTTTAAGGACTCTTAAGAATGGACGTATTTCCTCTTAGTATCTAAAATTTGTTTGTATTTGGTATTCTTGTGCAGATGTACTTTTGTTTAAATTTCATTTTCAATCTGAAGTTCTATATTAATTAGCATACGGAAAGCCAAGTACATCTGTAATACTATTTCACTTGAAATTGTTGTTGCAATAAAACAGTGCACTTCCGCACTTTTTTAGTAGTTAGCACCCGATGACAGTTTGGACATTCGTTTGGCTTAGTTTTGAACGAAGAATTAAGATTTTTATCAGGATCACATAAAAGTCAGGAAGTTAGTACTAATAATACACAATTCTCGCGCTCCAGGGGTCGATTTGGCTCAGGTTTGAACGAAAATTGAGATTTTTATTAGGATCACATAAAAGCGAGGAAGTATATTTAGTACATACCGATTGTTCCTGAATCAGTTCGGCTTAGTTTTGAACGAAAATTAAGATTTCTAACAAGACGGCATAAAAGCGGAGAGGTATATTGATACTAATACACATATTTTGCTACTGAACACACTTTGCTACTGAATCGATTTGGCTTAGTTTTGAACGAAAAGTAAGATTTTCATCGGGATAACATAAAAGCGAGGAGGTACATTTTGTACTAATACTGATATTTACTTGCTCCTGGTTAATTTTAAATCCCCGTCAGAATAAATATTCTAGAAAGTCTAGGAAATATATTTATAACAGCTGAAATAAAAAGGTAAAATAATCTTGTTTCCTAAGCATATATTAGGTTTAGCAAAAGTTCGTCCCAATCGTCAACAGCACCTCCATCAATTTTTTTAAAATTATATTTACTAAAATGATATAATGACTATGGTATATGCCGTTCTGTTCGATCACCTTTCTTCAGCTCTCTGGTAGCTGCATAATCCCGCACTCATAGAAATTATAAGGCTTCACGCCAAAAAACTGATCTAGCTAAGTCTTCAAGTCCAAGGAAGTAGAGTTTTTACCACCTAAGTTGTTTTGAAGCGATACAAATACGTAGTAGTCGGAGTTATTCTCTGCCGATCACTTTCAATTAGCGCCAATATTTCGTTGCAATCAGCCTCCGCCAGTCGTCTAGAACGTTATTCTAGAGTAAAAGTAAAATTACAAACACTTATGGTGCATGGAATTGTCAACAGCACCCTCACCCTACACATCTTCTTTTGCATCTGCTAAGCATTCTTGTCCCTAAAATGCCCCTAATTGTATGTCATTTTTAATGCTTAACAAATTCTTGAAAACATTTTTTTCCCATATACTCACTGAAATTCCTTCAGTCAAACATCAGAATGTTTCACGTTCGTGTAGGAAAAATTTCGGTTTTACCAGGAAATGGCATCTAGCGTCAAGAACGGGACGAATTTGTGTACCAACCCAACAACAAATAAAACACATAATTCTAAAACTAAGTTTATTAAAATATACACTATCAAAAATGGGAACAATATCTTGAAATATTGAACATACATTGTCTAATGTTTTTGTTTCAAAAAACGACAGTCGAAGGCAGTTCACTTTAGACCAACAAAAAAAAATATATATAAAAGAAACAAAAAATAAACAACAATAAATAGAACAAATTTCTCTTTTCTCAAGAGGTGAAGAGAAACACCATGATTGGTTCTAAGCACTTCAAGTATGTCCAGCAGTTCTTTTCTTTGGATAAAAAAAAGAGATAGTCAACAAGGAAAATAATGACTAATAAAAATTCATTTAGTGTATTGCATTATTATACGAACAAAAAAATTACTTTGTTTTAAAAATAACTAAATTACACTACAGTAAATGCCAGGTACTAGCACATTAAACTTAGTAATGAGTTTGCATATGCCATTGGTTTCACATTGGGATGACTCTATAAGAAAAAAAACTATTTTCAAATAACCCATCAAACAAATCTTAGAGAAAAACTTACCACAGCTTCATATGTTGTATATTTGGGAATCATATCTTTACCATTTAACACAATAAATGCACCTTTATTTCCCATTGTGTCACTAATAAAAAAGAAATCAATCAATACAGATAACCCTCACAAGACGCCACTTACCAATAATTAGGGGCAGAGAACACAGTTATACATTTACCATCGTGAGCAATTTCATAACCATCATTTTTAACCTCGTGACTTCTAATAACATAATCTAGTCTGTTTAATTCTAAAAATTTATTGGTCACATCTGGTCCAAACTGACATCCCACACCTCTTTTACTAGGGGCCCTGCCTCTCTGTGGCTGTGGATCAGACCAAAGCAGTTCACACATTGGCCCATCCTCTGGTGGTTGTCTGTTTCTGTCTATCTGCCTGATCTCATCTAAAGTCACATCATCCCTTGAAAACAACCCCCCGTGCATCACCAACACTCTCTTATTTAAACAGTGAGCTAATGGTAACCAGTTGTACACTTCTGTAAATAGTTCTGCCATCTGAGCACTATATTTTGACTTGACCTCACCATCAAAACCATACATTTGATTCATAGTGGCACTCTCATGATTTCCTACCAAGAACAATCAAAAATCACCATCCAGAAACCCAAACCTCTACCAAAACTTACCTCTTGACATAAAAAAATTGTTAGGGTACAATAATTTAAAACCAAACAATGTAAATATACACTCAACAGAAAAAGAACCTCTATCCACAAAATCTCCATTAAACAAATAGGGATTTGTTTCTGATGGTAAACCATTTAATTCAAAAACATTTAAGAGATCATAAAACTGACCATGTATATCACCACAAACTGTGAATTTATCTTTGTCTCCAAATGAGACATCAATTAAAGAAGGTTGAGCCATAAAATAAGTCTTGATGTCTAGTAAAATCTTAAAAGATACACAATAAACCACTATTTTACAATAAAAAAAAAGAAACAACTTCCTACCTTATAAGCATATTTCCTATGTAATTTGCCCTGATTTTTATATAATTCCATCAATTCCTTCATGAACTTTATAGTAATTTTTCCATTCTCTAACTCAGGACCTGTATACTCATTTTCGATAGCTTCAAAAAAGTGAAAATGTTTAAAGTGTAAAAATTTCAAAGGAAACACTTACTAATTACATCTAAATTGATAGTATCCGCAACGCTTTTCTTTTTATCTTCCACAGAAATGGCTTTTTCAAAAGCTATCTTTTTAACAATCTTATTACATTCATTATATTTGAGCTTGGCATCCTTATCACTAGGCCTCACTTTTGTTACATATTCATAGTCTTTCAGTGCTTCTTTCCATTTTCCTAAGGCCATATTAGCTGCCGCTCTTCTGTAGAATCCTTTAACATAGCTTTTATCCAATTCGATAGATCTAGAAGCATCAGATAATGCATATCCAAAGCATTCTGTTTTAAGGAAAGCAAAACTCCGGTTTGCATAATATATTGCCATATTAGGACATTTTTCGATTGCTTTAGTATAGAGATCAATGGCTGTATTGTAATCTTGCTCTAAAACAGAGCAATAATATTATTATTACTATTACATTTCTATTACAGTGTGAATAAATATTTTAGGTTAGATAAACAGGATTGAAATATTTTTCTATTATAAAAGCCACTATCCTACTTAATTGACAATTAAGTAAATTATTCCTGACTGTTACAATACAGAATAATTAAAAACGGACAATTTTACTTACTTTTGAAATAATCGTTCGCCTCATTTTTATATTTTTCGGCAAGTTCGGCATCTTCGACGGACACTATTGGATTTTCTTGCATCCCGTTACTCATATTGCGTTTGAAGAGGCTAAGTATTTACAATGAAAAAGCTCCGATTATTTATATTTTATGCTATCGACTGGAAGATGAAATTTCGGAGATTTCCAACATTTCTTTTTTTAAAAAGACATATTTGACGTAAAAGTGATGTTTCCCTATTAACAAGGTTGCCAATAGAAGATGGAATAGTTTTTAATATATACATAAATGTTATATTACATTAAGTATCTAATGATAATATTTAATCTAAAGGTGAACTTTAAAAGAATTAAACTTGTTAAAAGCCTCAGATATAATTGCATTTTTAAGTATGAAATGTATATGTTACATATACGTATATATTAAACATTTTAGAAATTTGATATCTGATTTAAATATTATACCATAACAGTGTAAATCATATTTTTTACAGACTTTCCAATACTTTTAGCCCAGGCTACATATTAATTAATATTTTATTTTTAAAGAAAATATTAAATGCAGATTAGTATGGTTGCCAATACGAGGAAATTCTTTTTAACTATATCAATGTGATATGTATAAATATTATTGATACTTAATATAAGAGTGAATCAAAAGAACTCGTATCTTTAGAAATGCCTGATATAATTGTATTTTTAAGTATGTAATATACACAAGTGTATATTTAGTTGCCCGTACACATTATACATTAACTTGTATACATAACATAACTTAACACAGTATACATTAATTTGTTAAATTTTTAAAGTTTGATCTCATTTTTAAACTATAACAGTATAAATTATCTTTTTTATAAGATTCTTAATATTTTTAGCCGACGAGTATGCACAATTGTATAAAATTGATTGAATTGATTTCGAAGTGAAATATCTGATTCAAAATCGCTACAGTATAGTAGTATATATAGTAAAACCTACAATTTTTTTTGAGAAAAGTTTGAGGAAATCTGCTATACAATTAACTTTTAAAAATCTATAAAATTTTGTGTAGCATGTTTGTTATCTGACTGTTATATCAAATGTATTATGATTAATTTTGCTATTTTTTAGTTTACTTCCGTAATTTCCATTTAAGTTATTCCTTAAAAAAAAAACAATTCAAATTGACCTTTAACAGTTTATTAAATAAAACACACACTCTACAGTAGACTAGTTACCCCACAGTACACTACCACAAATTCTAAATTTTACTTCTTATATATAAACAAATATCATGAACCTGAAATGATGGAATGTAGACATCTGAAAAAAAAGAGCACATTATTTTTTTTCTCCAATATGATTTAAAAAATACACAAAGATTCATAAGTTTTTACATAACTATATGCCCTTATGCTTAACTAAAGTGATACAAAATATTTAAATCTATGTGTATTTAATGAATAGTTACCTAGATTTGCCTTAAGTTGTAATATTTTTTCCTGGTTTGCTTGATATACTGTTTGACCATCCCTAGAAATGGTACTCAATCATTTACTCACCGCCCATACTGTAAAATACTTACCGTCGATTTTTTGTTAGTAATTTTTTATTGGTGAAAGAAAACAAACAATTGGATAAAGTGTCTAAAGACATGCAATAAGGATGAATAAAAATCCTTCTTTCTAATATAACGTCTTCCAATACTTTTTGAATACTGGCCAACAAGGATTTTTCAGTAATGTTCCCAGTTGTCTTCTAAAAAGTTCGTTAAACAAACCGTTATAAAAAAACTGAATTATTACTAAAAGTTAATCCTACCTGAAGTACCTCAGTGGCAACGACATAACTTAAGATAAACGGCTGAATACTACTTATTAATACATCTTCCAAGTAATGGTTTTCGAAAATGCCATATTCGTGATTACTGATTGCTATTATCTTTTGCTCCAACAATCTAATCAGTGCCTCTTCAAAATTCTAAAATATGTTTGAATGTACTTTTTGTGTTGTACTTTTTTAATTGTTTTTATTGAGTCTTTCGAAGAGGAATTTATTGATTTTTGCATGAATAAAACAACTAATGAAACCGCATTGATTATTTTGTTCCAACATTTTTTGCTTCAGATGATTCAATGCTATCATGTAACATTAACGACTGGAAATTAATGACGGATTATTAAACTTAAGAATGATCAATTTGTCACTAACCACTACAAGACAAAGAAAGCAGGAAATGCTTACTGCTTTTGAAAGAAGACATCGGAGGATCAGGTATAATATCGAATTCAAGCAATTGTACAAAAATCTGGATATTGTAGACTATGTGAGGGTTCAGCGACTCAAATGGACGGGACACGTGATAAGAATGCCAGAAAAAGAAGAATTGACAGACGAATAGTAAGTAACATAAACAACGGTAGACCAAAGAGGACAATTAGAATCAATTAAAAAAGACACGACAAAAGTCTATTTGTTAGTGTTAGTCATGTTAAGACCATAGCTACCACAATTACTTTTCTATACCACTTACAATATTATGAACACAATTAGTTTTCTTACAGTATACACTTCAAGATTACGTGATATTTACACAGTTTGCACAATTCCATCTGAAAGCACTATCAATCGAATCGTTCAAAAATTTCGAGAAACTGGTTCGGTGCAAGATAAAAGAGGAGCAATATACAGTCGTAGTGGTCATTCAAGAGAGCATATTGCAACATTTACAACAATTTGGACTCAATGAATCCATGCAAATTATGTGTTATATTCAAGAATTTAAAAAACCGCTCAATTTGAAAGACCCTTTTCTTTCTTAAAAGTTCATCCTACTCTTTCCTTGGTCGGGGTCCAAACCATCTTGCTTTAATAAAATAATTTCTTCATTTTAATTCACCTTCATCCTTCTTTAGTCTAAAGATTCTTATTAGGACCTTCCTTTTTATTATTCTCAGTTTTTCCTCGTCTTTATTCACAATATACATTGTTTCTACTGGTTATTACTGGTATCCTAACTGTTTTGTATATTTTTATTTTTGTTGTTTATTTAGTCGATAATTGAGCTTGTTTATAAAATGTTTCATTTGTAATTAGAAGTAAGAAATTATGTCGAATTGTGTTAAACAACGAATTTACATAAAATGTCTCGAACAAATACGTTGTGGAAATATTCTGGATGATTTCATGTCATACTCTCATAACAAAAGCTTTAAATGAGACAAAGAAAGTTTTAAAGATCCGGATCGTTTTGAGAGATCATGACAAGATACAGTTAAAGATCAAAGATTTAGTACTCAAGTGATTATGCTGAACATGTTAGATTATCGACTAGAAAAAACAATTTCCTTTCCGAACGACTCAATCCACCTACTTACCTTTCTATACCAACTTTCCGAGAGTACAAACTCTGCTGAAAACATTGATCGCAACGTGTAAAAATGCTCAAACAATTCTTCTGTGAAAAGAAGAAAACACATATTGGGTGGATGCAAAAGTCCGTCCCGTTTTATGACGCAACATGACATTGCGCCGTAAAACCGAAGGCCTTTTTGTTTTCGAAAAGACAAGTATGCTTCGCAGACGCAAAAGAAGATATGTGTTGTGTATGGTGAAGGTGCCGTTGACCATTCCACGTGCCGTAAATGGTTCAGAAAAAATCGTGCAATTTTAATCATAGCGATACACCAAGTTCTGAACGACCAACCGAAGCTGATGGCAACGAAATTTGGCGTGAGATATCGGAGAAATTCTTAGAATAAGTCAACAGTGTAAAGGCGATAACATCAACTAGGAATGGTTAGCAGTCTTCTGCTTGCGATTCTCTCTTGAGGCACAACGAAATCCGTTAACTTACAATGATGGAAAATTAATTGTCTAAAATAATGTTAAGCCTAAAAAACCATGGTATAAGCGCGGAGAAATTTTATTTATAACACGTTGAATAAGTCTCCGGTCTGACATATAGATGGCGTTACATAAAAATCCTTCCCAGTGGGCGATTCTACCAACCTTCAAACGTCATGTGTCAAAATTTCCTGACAATCTGTCTACTAGTTTTTGAGTTGTGCTTAAGTGGCGCTACTTTGGATATTTTCAAAACAATAGAAAAAAGAATTTCGTGTGTTGATTAAGCATTGCTTTGGATGAAGAAAAATACAGTTGAAGCAAAACAATGACTTGATAAAGATTACCCGGACTCGGCCCCAGAAAAATCAACTATAATTGATTGGTATGCTGAATTCAAATGTGGCCGTACAAGCACCGATGATGCTGAACGTTCTGATCGTCCAAAAGAGGTGATTATACCAGATAATATGAGAAAAATTCACTAAATTATTTCATAAAACCGTAAAGTAAAGCTGCTGGAGATAGCTCATATCATAAAGGTATCGAAAGAAAGTGTTTATACCATTTTGCATAAACCTTTGGGAATGCGTAAATTGATATCGAAATGGGTACCGCGTTTGCTCACAGCTAACCAAAAACAACAACGTATTGATGATTTTGAACAATGTTTGAAGCTGTTTAAGCAAAATAATTAGAATTTTTTCATGCGCCATGTAACAATGGATGAAACATTGATCCATCTCTACACTCCGAAGTTAAATCAGCAGACAGTGGTGAAGTGCAACCGGTGAAAGCGACCAAAAACACAACCATCGGCAGGTTATGGTCTCCGTATTTTGTGATGCGTATGGGATATTGTTCATCGATTATCTCGAGAAAAGTAAAACCATCTAGCGAATATTACAAATATTCGAATATTATAAAAAAATGCCACTTCACTTCGAATTGCTTCCTCATATACTGTATTCTCCAGATCTGCCCCCAGCGACTATTTCCTGTTGTAAGTCCTCAAAAAAATGCTCGCTGGAAAAGAATTTCGCTCCAATGAAGAGTCAATTGCCGAAACTGAAGGATATGTTGAAGGCAAAGACAAATCGCTCTGTAAAAAAGCTGTAGAAATGTTAGAAAAGCGTTGGAATGATTGTATTTATCTTCAAGGAGAATATATTGTCGTGGAAATTTCCA
The DNA here is from genome assembly GCA_031761425.1 of Cosmopolites sordidus. Lineage (NCBI taxonomy): Eukaryota > Metazoa > Arthropoda > Insecta > Coleoptera > Curculionidae > Cosmopolites > Cosmopolites sordidus. The sequence goes on along the minus strand of JARFXV010000522.1, from coordinate 360,041 downwards.
AAAAAGTGTGTTTTATTATATGACCGATGTGTTAATGTTGGACCACACACCTCTCTTTGGTCATCTGACCAACTTTTATAACTTGACTGGGACGTTTTGGTCTATCCACTGCACTCAGACACTGCACCATCTTCATTGCTTAGATGGACAAAACTTTACTTCCTTGGAAAACTTGAAAAATCACCTAGATCAATCTCTGAACTTGTATGAGTTCGAAATTATGCAGCTATCGGAGAGGTATAAAAAGGTCACAGAACACAACGGCACATGCTGTATAGATTAAATGTAATTTTCAGTAAATTATTTTTTTCTCAAAAAATGAAACAAATTTTTGCGTCAACCCAATATAATGAAAATTATTAATATGTCAGTAGTAATAAAATATAATAAAGTAAACCGCTATAGGCCATCAGGTTTTAAAAATAAACCTTGACATTTTCTTTAATTTCGTACAAGTTTCATAAAACACACTTACCTTTGGTCATGCTACCTGGACTTTTCAAAATGATAACTATAAGAGCTGCATCGACCAAATAATGTAGGACAGGATTGACGTACAGTTGTAGCATTATAAAAGGCACCGAGTAAGTAATAGTCTCTTGTGACAGAGCGTGTGCTTTTAGTTTATTGGGGTTCAAAGGACCCACCACAGTTTTATCACTGACCAGTCCGATTTTCCCATTTTCCTCGTAGATCAAATTACTGTGCACCTCCAAACATGCATCTATAGCCTTCCGGGTATTGTCCTCAAAAACCTTTGCTCCCCACGATTGGAGAACATTCCTCATTTCTTCCACATCTTCAGTTAATTCCTGCCTGTCAACAAATGATTGTCCTCTGGTTAAATTATTATTCAACACTAAAGAGATCAAATTGAAGTAGTGTAGAACAGTGCTGACTTGCTGCCTGCGTACTATCTCATATGCCAGAGGTGGAACGAGAGATTTTTCTTCATCCGTCAGCTCGTGAGAGTGTTGTGGACCAAACTGGTGCCCTGTTCTGTCCAAATCGGTATCCAAGAACTCCCTGGCTGATATAGGGGTGTCACAATGAACATACATATTGCCAAACTTCTCCTTGATTATTTTCAGAGACTTGAAAAAGCCCTAAAAAGATTATTGTACAGGTACAGTGAGTGAAATTATCAAAGAAGGTCTCACAGAAGTGCTTTCTTTCGGTTTAGGAATACCCAGCATTTCAAAACTGAACAAGCTCTCCTCTAAAATCCTGTCGTAGTTAATGCTGACAGGAACGAACTGTATATCTGGTACATGTCCCATGAAAAATGCTTTTAGAATCATTAAAATTAGACCTAAAACAATAAAGAACACGATTGGAATTTGTATTGAGTCTAACTGCTGACGTTAATTATAGAGATTAATCAATTAGAATCCTTATTTGACAAAAATTTAAATATTACAATTTCAGGCCTTGGCAAATAAATGATCATACGTTTTTTTTTATTGATGCAAAAAAACACGCGTAAATTGAAGTACAAAACCGTCAAAAAACCACTGGCAAAAATGTTTAAAAATAGTTAAAATGTATGCCCGCAATGTTATTAGTTATACTGTTCCTTAGTAATAAGTGTACCAATAAGTAATGTCGCCTTTTCAGATTTAAAAAACACTCCCATCTATTAACAATAATTTATCTAGTGCGCTTATTGTTAAATTTAACGAAGAATTCGGCGAATCCTATAAGAATGGAAGGGCAAAGTGTGAATAAGATAAACATTTAATATTTTATGAGTTTCAAAAACATAACAGTATTGAGCTCAGCTTGATAGACTAGACATAGCTTTGATTCAAAAATGTCTAAGACTGGTTAATTGAAAAGATGCAATGCAGGACCACATAGTAGCAACAACTGCCAAAAAAATCAAAGAGTTAAGCGGTGAAGAAATACTTCCTCACCCACCGTATTTTCCTGTTGTTGTACCGTCTGATTACCTACCATCATTTCAGATTTATAGAACATTATCCTCATGGAAAAAAAAATCTACTGCGACAGCTAGTTTCACTTTTATTAAACATTTATTTTCACTTGATGAAGGGATGATAGGTCATAGATTCCACCTTTCAATGAACGCGGTTAAAGAAATTGTACAAACCAAAGTGCATATAATGTTTAGAATTGGTAAATTCGCTCTAACAACGCCAAATCCTTTCGCTTGACTGCAATATTTTAGTTCATCTTCATAGTCACCGAATTTAGTAAACATCGATAATTACTTGTTTGAGTCGTTACAGAATTGTAACGAAAGCCTGTTTCATATTCAAAAACACCTGTAAGACAAATAAGCAGATCTTTCAAGAAACGAAAAAAAAGTTTTCTCAATCAGAAACATAATCTAATTATGTCTCACATCTGCGGAATAAAAATGATTGTTTTAATAGTGATTTCAAAATACTGATCGAGCAAAAAACTAAACCATGTGGAAAGTTTGGAAATAAACCGTTCAAAAGATGCCAAACCCCTTCTGAATGAACAAATAGCCTTTACGAATTTGTACATGCATTGAATCTCAGTAGATTTGCTAAAAACATGTATTTTATTTTGTAAACGTTTTGTATTTATACCCATTTCAACATCGAAAATAATGAGTTCTCGCTGTTTTTATAATTCGTTTGCATTTTTTCGTTCTGTTTTTTTATTTAGTTTGGCCAAGCCTATATATGCAACTTCGATCTAGACGACGCGCCCTGCTCTGCGCGACCAGTGTAGAGTCAACTTCCCCCTCGAGTAGTGGAGGCTTCAAAATCCAGTTGCCGGATTTCACGGCCATGATGGAGCAGATAATGCAACAAATGACTGCGATGATTCAAGAGCAGATAAACGCTGCACTAGCAAAATTCGAATCCCGTAATGAGTAATAAAAATGGAATGCCAATGCAATAAGTAGCCAAAAAGTCGAATTGACGGCATTTCTGGAAGAACACAGTGTTGATGTGGCTCTGATTCAGGAAAAACTTTCATTAAACCGAGTGAAAGGTTCGGGGTAAAGAACTTTTTCTGCTATAGAGATGACAGACTGGGACAAGCGGAAGGTGGACTGATGATTCTCGTTGAGAAAGGAATCAAACACCATCTCCTGCCTCCGACCGGGCGCAATTCCTCAGAAGCCATGTCGACGCAAGTGTTCCTAGAAGGAAATCTGTAATAACTTCGATTCAGGTGAAATTAAGTCCATTCACCACTGAAGGTGATTTTAATGCCCACAATCAATCATTGGGTTCAAGTCAGACAAATAAGAATGGATCTGCTGCCTTTGGCGCAAAGGCATGGGCTGAATCTCCTTATTTCTGAGGAACCGTTACGTTTCAGAAGCTTCTTAGATTTCTTCATCGTCAAGAATCTAACCAATCAGGTCGCAGTTCAGGTGGTTCACGAGCTTACTTCGGATCACGACCCGGTATTGCTAAAAATAGGTATAACTGTGGATACTTCACTTCCATCGAAACAGACTTCAAATATCAATTTGAGCAAATTACAAGAGTATTTGCAGTACAGCGGTCCGAATCCGCGAATTGATAGTATTCAACAGCTCGAAGAGGCGGTCGAAAAATTAACTAACGTTCTATTAGAAGCCATTAACGTGACAACTTTCCACAGTATCTGTTTAGATTCTTAGATTGCTCCGGACATTCCGCCCGAAGTAAATGAGAAGATACGCATAAAAACAGGTTATACAGACGCTATCGCTCGTCTAGGAACCCTGAACTCGACAGTCGTGCAAACGACGCTAAAAGAGAAGCACAACAGACCCTCAAAGAGTTCAGAATTCACAGATAGGATAATTTCCTGGCGTCAATCGACACGGTCAGTCGATCGATTTGGAAAACGGCCAGATTCCTTGTGGGAAAGGTGAAAGCATCGATTCCTGCCCTGAAGACACGCGTTGATTATACTATCACCATGGAGGAAAAAGCGAAGGTCTTCACCAAGATCTACAAAAAACAGATGACCTCTCTTCGGCCTTCAGCCGGAAAGAGAAACAATGTTGATAAGCTTAAACAAGAAATTCCTATGTTTCAAACAATTCCTAACCCACGCTACTTTGTTACTTACTTCGCTACTACTACTACTAGAAAAGCACCAGGTCGCGACCGCGTTTCTCCGATGCAGCTGCAACGAGTCCCAAATAAGCAACTAGCGCAGTTGACAAACATCGTCAATGCAATTTTCAGACTCCAGTACTTCCCGACTTAATGGAAGCACGCCCAAATCATCGTAAACATCAAAAAAGGATAAACACCCCAGATCCAAGCAGCCATCGGTCCATTAACTTGCTTAGTGCGCTCAGCAAAGTCGCTGAAAGAGCAATTCTCCATACTCTGAACGATTATCTTGCCGAGAAGAATATTCTGCCGGACAAATAATTTGGATTTCGCCGATGTCACGCCGCTGTTCATCAGATGGTGAGGGTGGCTGCGGATATCAGGCGTGGTTTCAGCAGAAAAGTTGTCCTTTTATACCTCTCGCAAGCATTTGACAGTCAAAGTGCTCAGATTTGGCATCCCAACTGATCTAGTCAAACTACTAGCACCATTTTTGACTGGACGCACTTTCCAAGTGCTCATCAATGACACTCTATCTAACCTCCAGCAAATAGAAGCGAAAGGTTATACCTCAAGGTTCTCCACTTGCCCCCATAATATTCAATATCTACATAGCGGACTTTCCAAAAATCCCACATGTAGAGACTGCATTTTATGCCGATGATTCGGACAAGACTTCAAAAGCAGCCGTTTAAAGTCACAAAATGATTACTCGCTTGGAGATTAGCGATTAACCGCAACAAACCCCTGGACATCTTTTTCATGCGGAGGAGGAAACCAATAATAGATTAGTCGATTCGAATTCATGGAGTTCCAATCAAATGGGCTAGGACGGCACACTAACTGGGCCTTGAATACGACAAAGCCTTAACGCGGGAGCCGCATCTTAAAAAATCAACCGAGAAAGCATACGGCTAAGCATTTGAGCTCCGTACGCTATATCCATTAATCAACGGAAGAAGTAAGCCCTCTACGAATAACCAACTAACTCTGTAAACATGGTATTCTCATAAAACCATGATCCTGTCGGTCCTCATCTACGGACACCAGCCCAGGTTCCCATACCTTTCAACTTCATCGATTATACGGCTTCAGTCGTTACAATCACGTGTGCTTCGCACAATAATCGACACTCCATGGTTTGTAAGGAATGCGCAAATCCATCGGGAAACAAAAACTCCAAGGCTTCAGACATTCCTGTCCAAATTCCTAGCCACGGCGTCCATTTCGGACAATCCGCTACTAAGAACCCCGGCAGCTTCATTGCCTGTCGTTGCCCCTGAATGACCCCCTCACGTCGCTCAAAAAATACGGCAGATAAAGGGGGTTATTTTGGTGCCGCCATTTTGAAACCAAATCTGTGAACGGATCAAGGCGTTTGGGAACAAAAAAGGGAATATAAGTCAGGGCCAAAAAGTCAACTTAACTTCCAGGAAAGCAGTAGTAGTAGTAGGACGGTTATCAAACGCGCCGAGAATTGGCTGAGAAAACAGCGACAACCTCCCAAAATCTTCAATGTATCATAGAGTTACACAAGAGTTGAACAAGATCTCCATACTAAGACCATGTGGTGAGACTAGGAGGGTCTGCGTGTGGAGAAAAACAACACCGTCAACATGGAAGGGTGTAAATGAGGCCCAGTTATTAACAAACATTGTACAGGAGGCCCTGAATAATCTTAGATTGTTCTTCCACATTTGCTTTACTCTCCACATGTTGCGCCAATATTTTATCATCTCTTCAGCCCGGTGTTCAAACAAATAAGGCGTAACCTTCACCAACGAACGATGGGGGCCTAAAAAACTGGCTTAACAACTTCTTCGATTCTGTCGAAACAATATTAATAAATAGACCGAGAGGGAGCAGGTCGTGAACAATGACATAGAATACATCTTTGATTAAATTGTTATTATAATTATTATTTTTCTTTTCAATAAAAATTTGTAATAAAAAAACACGGCGGGAACTTATGGAACAACCCAATATTTATTTCTGAAGAAGCTACAGTACTAACGAAACGCGTCAAATAATAATACAATAACTTGCCATATTTTGGTGTTAAACTTTTGTTGCTTCTACTCCTAGTTCCCTCAATAAAAAACTCAATGGGGTCATCGCCTTTTGACACCAATTGATGTATGTACTCTTTAAACACTGACCAATACACGGGGTCATTGTTGGCTGTTCTGTTAATGTAAAAAGCTCCGCTGTGCCTAAGGATTTCACCCATTCCCATCATTCCATGAAAATCTGCACATTTTTATTAATTGTTTTTCTGTCAATTCCAAAAACAAAAGTTCAATTCTCACCCATAGCTGCAGCAATTGCAGGAAGTGCTAAGTCATATGTGAAACATACATAGGAAAGCAATAAGAAATCTGCATAACTTCTATGGGTTGGTACATATATTACTGGACAAGAACCCATATTCTGTTTAAGCTGAAATATCCAATATTTACGGTAATTTATTCAAATAAAGTAATAAAAGGCAACCAAAAATATTTAAATCAAAATTAAAATTAACAATAAAGATCACAGTACAATTAGTTCTCGTTTCAAAATGAACCTGTTCATCTTTGGACCCAATAAAAATACTGGACAAGATAAAATTAATTTGATAATATTGAATAGTTATCCCAATAAACCTAGAAAAAATTATGAATTCTCTAGAGAATACAGTAAATTTATAAACCCTGCTCCTTGAACATTTGAACGTCATAAAAACAACAATAAAATAAAGTAACTTGAATGTTTAAGTTTACATTTTTGTTAATAAAAACTGTATTACCTGATCAACACCTTGATGATTTACATATATCCCTGAGCAAACCTTAACACAAATTTTTGTTAGAACTATTCCCAACCATCTAATTATTTTTAAATTCTTTTTATATCCGATTTCATCTAGAATTTGTGCAATTTCCTCTACTATTTCTTCCTTTTTTACATTTCTACTTTGGCATAACTAAAAATAATAATTTCTTCTATAGCTATTAATTTTATAAACCTTTAGTAAGGTAGATGAGGATGGACCAAATATCAGTTCTGTACACACATATAACATATATAAATAAAAATAAATTACCTACCTCTTTTATTAATTGTATTATTTTGGGATTGCTTAGAACTGCTTTTTTATGACCCCCTGGTGTGGGCCTTGGTTGAATAGTAACTGGATATTTTATATGTAACGTCCGGGACGCCCAAAACCAATTACTTATTTCTAAACGACGCGGCTCCAAAATATCTTCATATTCATTTCGAAATGAACTCATTGTAAAACGCGTTTTTTTTTTAATTAGAACAATTTCAAGTACATAACGCACCTACAATGGACAAAGTCGCACTGAGTGCATTGTCAACCGCGTACTGTTGATAAGACCGGACATTTAAATAACCCAAATCCTGCGTGCAAGGTTCGCGCACTTAAGTATTCATATAACCAGAAACCGAGGAAAAAGTAATAAATTATCTATAAACGTCACTGTCACTTGCCGGTGTTTAATAACCTTAAATCACCTACATGCTGTGTATTTTATTGGTTGCATAACAATTGCTAGTTGAAATGTAGTATGCGTCAGTGTTGCCAATATCAAATGTATACAATAAGTTAAAAAGGTTAATCTAACATGGGTTCTCTTATCAATTCAATATAGTAGAAATATTAAGTATAATAGTTTTTATTTGATATCATTGTGTTACGAATTATGGAACATTACTGGCATACAATTCCATATGATGGAGGGCTTGGATTAAAAATCAGTGTGGTTTTTGGAATAAATACTATCGATTTAACTGTATTTGAGAGTAGTAGCGCTTGGCATGCAAATGTATGAATGTAAGATGGATTCAAAAGGGGTTTTTAATATGTAAATTGTAGATTACAGAAGTAGATTTGAAGAAATACTCAAAAAAGCACCATACAGACTTCTCTAGCTATGTTAGCACCTTAAAAAGGCATTTAGTATTGCCCTCAGACAATATTGAATTAAATTTTCTAAAAGATGTGTTTAAAATCAATCTGTTATTAGAAAATGATATGAAAGTTGTGTATTTTGAAACAGCAATGAAGAAAGTAAGATTAATCAATCATATCTGTTTCAAAATACCATTTTTAGTAACTTTTTAGACAGACTTTATCACAAATATATTTTCAATTGTTGATTCTTTTGCAAGTTCTAAAAAACAATACTTTGAGGAATTGGCCAGTTTGAAAACACAATATGGAACATTAGAAGAAGGTATGATAATTGTGTGTGAATATATGTATTATATGATAGGAGTAAAATTGTAGATAATGCTCAAATGAATAAAAAAATTGATGAGTTTTTTGAACGAAAGAAGACTGATGAGAAAGAACTATTTTCCAAATTTGTAATGTTATTGAATGAGAAGAAACGCGAAATACAACATCTAAATGATTTATTAATTGCCTTTAAGCAGGGAAGACCGGTAACAAATCCATCTGTACCTGTAAAAGTGTCACAAAAGGGCAAAAATTCAAAAAAAAATGCAAATAACAAGAAAAGTCTTCCTAAGAAAAATGAATCAATGTCAGATGATTCTGACAGTTCCAAAAACAACTCTGAGGACAGTTATAAAAGTGAAAAGGAAGAATTTGCCTCGGCGAAGCGAGGAAAATCGCTACAAACCAAATGGAATCTTCCTAGTACATCTCAAGCGAAGTTTGACTTCGACATGATTGATTTACCCGCACTACCTGATCGCTCTCGTACTAATATAGACACTGATGTAAATACAAGTGTATTAGAAAATAATTCAAAAGAAAAAATTGAAAATTTAAATTTACAAACTCAAACAGAAGAATCTGACGAATCGCCAGTTATTAAATACACAAGTACGCAAGATTTACTTGATGGCCTCTAGTTGTTTCTAAAAGTTTATGTGCATATATGACTGTTATTCGTAATAAAGTTTCTTGCCTTCACTGTATATTGTAGTAAATTTAAAATTCTTATTGAGGATATCCAACCACATATATGTTCAATTTCTGCCCGCACTGTGCTTGTAGACATATAAATCGAAGTAATCACTATTCTATTAGAGAAAAGTAAATTACCTTTTTAAATTGCTATACTCCTAACAAAATTAAAGATCGAAGAAATATACATTACAATGTCCCTTCAGTTTTTTAATTGTATGCAACTATATATACACTAAACAATTTATTCACTAATTGTAAAAAAAATTTAATATCCATCTCCGATATAGAAATTTGTTATCTAAAACCAAAATAATGTTGAAAGTGGGAAAAATGTTTGTAGAAACATATTTTTATATAAAAAAATTATTTTAATTTTAAAATTACCGCCCGATGAGTTGTGAGTTCGCTGCGCTGCCACATTGGCATTTCATTACGTCAGTCATTGCTGAAGTACCATTTTGTATGGTAGACGTCCTAAATTTGCTTATTTTTACTTAAATTTTTTACGATTTGCTGTAATTCGTAGTGAGAATCCGTGCATTAATTAAAATACCAAAATCTGAACAAGCTTAAGGAGTGAAATAACCTGGCAAAATCATGAATCCCGAGTAGTAAGTATCGATTTATTTATCTTTTTCGCTATGAGAACTTTTGTCAATTCTGTCTTTTTGTTCGTCAAATTGCGCAGTTCTTATGATTTTTTCCGAAAAATATTTAGTCCGGTTTTGGTCTTATATTTTCAGCGCTTGTTTTTATAGTGTTTTGGCGTAGAATATATATTTTAAAATGGTGTTTTGTCTGATGTGGTTCCACCCACTATTTACTAGGTTCTTTAATCTGATTATTCCGATCGCTAGCACGTCATTATTTTTCCAATTTCCTTGTATATTGGCCTAATTTACTTGTTTTAGATCCTTTCTAAAGTTTCACTCGAGATTTTGGCTTATTTCACGCAAATCTCTTTGTTCCTTTTGATTTAATAACCATAACAAAAGAAAAGTATTTGAAAACTGCCGTCATTTTTTTTTCTATAACATTTGTTATGGAAGCACTTGAACCCAAACGAATAAATACCAGATCTTAAAAATCTCTCGTTCGACTTTTCCAGTTTAGGTTGCAGATTCGTCATTTAAATACAATCATGATTTTTTCCACTTCAAGGTCCAGTTTATATTATCAATGATTCAATCATTACCCGTGTTACCTTCGTAAGTTTGAAGATGCTATTATTAATTATTAATGTGGCACAAAGGTTAAATATATGGGTATTTGATAAAAGAAATATCAAAATTAATAGTTAATCAAATATAAATTTTTATGTGTTTCTCTTTTTATACTTTTGTTTCATTTTCAGATGTTATTTTAAAAATACTCTTTTTGTAAAAGGTTGACTTTAAGAGACAAGAAAATTTCAGATATCTTAATCCTCTCTTTCTTAGTGTATATATTTTTTTATTACTAATTGAATAATGAGTGAGTCACTGCAGTCTCATACAGTATATTTCAACCATAATTGTTTAACCTCTATCAGGATACTGATAATAGACAATACAGACTGCATTCTACAAAAAAAATGTACTATTTCATGAATTCATTGGTATCTATTAAGACTTTTCCTTGAAAATGTGATGCATTGGGATTGATTTTTAGTCACACTTAAGTTATTTTTTAAGGAAATCTTATTTGTCAGATCTACCAAATATTTTATTGGATTTATGTGTAGAGATTGTGATGAGGCTTTTAATTGTCTTTAAGTGTTCTCAGATTCATTATTTTACCTTGTTCATTGTTTTCTTTGTTACTGGATTTTGATGTCAATTGATGATCAACATTCATATATGGATTGTATAATTTTTCTCACTTTGCTTTGTAAGTGTTTTTTTTGTTTTCACTTCTGTCCTCTTCATTTTTCTTCATTCAAACAATATTAATTGCCACCTCATCATAGCATGTTTTCTTTGGGCTGTTTTTATTCAGTCAGTTTAGGTGTCCAAACCATTTTAGTTGGTTTCTTTTAATAACATAAAGATGGATTCTACCCTTAGTTCTTCTCTTTTTGGGTCATTTCTGTCTCTTAATTATTCATTTGACTTTTTTTTAGATGTTTCATGTCATATGATTTAATATCAAGCTTTCAGTACCACAAGTTAATATTGGTCTGAATATAAATTTATAGACAGTAATTTTAGTTTTGTTAGTTAGAAGCTATGGTAGATTTTTGCAACATTAGCAATTCTTTCATCCACTGTATTTTCCATGATTTCCTCCTCTATCTGTTGAAGATCTTTGGTAATTGTAGGTACTTTTTCTATTGTTTGTTGACTTGTTTTATTGTTAATATGTACATTTTCCTTCTCTATCTTCTATGGGCTGCATAAGTACTAGTCAATATGTTAGATTTTATGCCAGTTATGGACAACTGTATGCAAATCAAATATTTTTTTGTAGTGTACAGGTAGTTTAAAAATATTTTTAGAGTTTACTCCAAGAAGAAGAAATTGCTACAAATATTATTGTAAAAACGTCGTTTTCATCTTTCTGCAACAGTACAACGTAGAGAACGAATAATAGGCATTTTAAGAGATTTTTTCAGAGCTGATTCAGTGCTACAACCGCGGCAAACTCCAGAAATAAGAATCAGGCACGCAGTGTTAAAAATTAAAATATATTGCGAGCCTTACAATTTAACACAACCGTTTCAAATGATATTGTACACGATTGATTTCGTTCTGCATCCCAGGGAGAATGTTGATGGCACCACTCCAGAGGTTATAGTCAGTGTACAGAAATGTATGAAAACTGGGATCGATATAAAGAATGTCCAAGGTCCACCTTATTCGGCGGTATTCAATTCACATTTCAACTGGCCTTCTATGTTCTATCAGCCATTGGTTCGCAACTGCGCCTGTAATGGTAAAGGTGTCTCCCAAAGAAATGTCTAAAAAACTCTAATTATTAACATTTTCGGCTGTCTTTAAGCTGGGTGTTGCTTGTGCATTGTTTATATTTGTTATCTAGGCTAGAGTGTAAAATCTGAAGTAACCAGGGTGTGTAAAGTCAGATGCCTTCTGAGTTGTTGACCATTCATCAGTCGATGGGCTTTTAAAAAATTTGGTGATTAAGCATAAACCAGGGATGATAACCCAAGCTAACCTAGGCTAACCGATGGCCGTGATTCGGAGCCGATATTTAGCTGCAGGTCCTATCTCCAACTAGTTCTTGATACTAACTCGCCTATAACTAACGTCCTTTTTTAAATTATCGACTAAACACAAATATACTAAAGCAATAAAAATTGTATCATATTTTACTATAGACCTAATAAACATTTCATAAGAATATTTTGATATTCTAAATACAGTGCATGTTCACATTTCCGCATCTGTCGTCATATTTTCAGGATCTTTCGAAAAGTTTTCGTCCTGATAAAGAAACAAAATTTCTGGTTTTTTTAATTTTTGACTTATTTATCTTGCAATTTAATAATTTTAGATTTAGAACGACTTTTCAACTGAAGTGTAATACTCTTCGGTGGTGGCATTGCCTTTTTGCCCGGTTGTTTGTAGAACCGTTTAAGCTTACTCTGATGAACTTTCCCCTGCCCCCATCTACCCTTTAGACGATTGCTTCCTCACTAATAAAATGGTGTCTGTCTACTGTTATAAAACCCAGAAGAAACTTATCCGAATCGTGTTTCATACACAAAACATTGTGTAAAATGTAATAGATAGTTTATCGAGATGTTTACAATGTTAGCAACAAGTCAACTACCATTTCATACGACATTAAGAATTTTTGAGATGATTTTTGTCAGTCGTGGTGATTTTTGGGTGTCCCGAGTATTCATAATCTTCAGCGATTTGAAGTTAAGGTTAAAATTCGGCAGACCATTTTTTTTACAAGCATAAACGAAACAAAAGAATTCTTTAAAGTAAAATCCTAGTCACAATGAAATAGTTGATACTTGCGCCATCTTTATATCGGGCCGAGAACTTTTCGTAAGTATCTTAAATAGATCTTTGTACTTTGTGAAACATTTTTCTAGAAATACATCTAGATCTGGATTTTTTCATGGTATTATGTTTCATAATATATTTTTAATGGGATCCAGGGTGAGATAGATAACTTTGAATATACATCCAGTGGCGTAACTATAGGGGGGGGGGGGGGGGCAAGGCTGGCAAAATGCCACGAGCCCCCGACCCGACAACCCCCGGTCCAAGAGGCCGCGAGCTCAGAAGTAACCTCACATGTTTAACAAAATTTAGTAAAAATTATAAATTTTATATAAGTTCTTAAAATCAATTAAAGTTATACACAACTAAAGACCATATACAAATTCAAATAAATTATTAAGATTTAAACGCATTCATAAGAAAAGGATGTCGATTAATTTTAGAATGCATCCATTGGTTGTTTCATTTTTTGTCGCGGTACTTTGGTGGCGCGGGCGAGTTAGTGATGCTCGAGGAATCCCCGCATTTTGTTAACAAGATACTTTTTCGTGGCGCTGGTGGACTAGCGACGCACGATGTTAGGGGAGTCCCGGATTTCTATTTTTTAAGTACGGAAGGCTCTACTATACATTCTTCGTTTGATTGTTATGACAATTGGTCATTTGTATCTTTGATTTGTCGTAGTTTTTGTTTTATTGAATCTGCAAATAGAGGCAAAGTAAAGTTAATTGTGAAAGTTAGATATCAACATGTCTAGTTCTAGAAAATATCTAAGTGGGAGCGAAAAACGAAAGAGAAAGAGGGAGTCTGAACAAAAAAATAAAAAGTTACCCAAAATTAGTCAGTACTTTAAAAATGATGAATTTATTGATGAAAAGGCGAGTGAACAGTGCTCCGAAAGTGAAGAATTGGACATCACTAAAAGTAACAGTATAGCAGATGCAGCACCCGACACCAATGTATATCCAGATCCAGAACAACCACAACAAGGTACAAGCAAAAATCAAAGTGAATCATACTTTAGCCTGAACATTATTACATCTTCACCATATATTACTGATAAGGAAAATTTTAAAGAACTAAATGATCAGGTGAAATGGTTCGTGATCGAAAACCGATATTATAAACCTAAGGGTTCTTACTTAAAAGACAGTTAAAATAGATCTTTCCTAGAAAAACATTACTACATTGTGTCCAAGTCTGGCGTGAAACTTGAACGTACATGGCTATCCTATTCCTTAATACTTCAAAAGGCGTATTGTGAACCATGTTGGTTGTTCGCAAATCGGGCATCTAAAAAATGTTTGTATGGAATGCTATGACGACTGGAAACATATTGTAGACGCCATAGGACGCGAGACATCGAAAATTCACCTGGATTCTTGTCTTACGTATCAACAATGGCGACTACATGGAACACTAGATGAAGAGCAAGAGTCCATGATCAAGAAAGAAAAATCTTTTTCCAAGTACTCTCTAGACTCCTTGATGTTACTCTGACACTTTCAACGTGTAATTTAGCCTTTCGTGGACAAAGAGAAAAGGCAGATAGCAGTGATCCAAGTTCCGGAGGTTTCCTTTTTGAGTATTGTTGAGTTATTAGCAAAATACGATCCGATTTTACAAGAATTGTTTAGTAAACCAAAGGACCAGATAAAATATTTAAGTCCAAAAATACAACTGTTCTGTTCTGGTTCTAAAAATAGAAAATGTGCTCATAAATGAAATAAATGCCGCACCATTTTAGTTTATCATATTCGAGACTACTCAAAATATTTTAAAAACAAATCAAATATGTGAACTTTATCCTTGGTATGATCGAGAAAGACGAAAATGGAATCCCAAAGGCGCCCATTATTAAAGAGTCATTTTTAGGATTTCATGAAGTTAAGGACCAAACTACCAAATTATTAAATCCATAAATGACAAAAATATACCTCTAAATAAATGTCGACGACAAGAGAATATGATGGTGATGATGGATGATAAAAGATATCGAGCCAAATGCGGTATATGTTCATTGTGGTCTTCAACTTCGATAACATTAAAAACGTTATGATGCTATTTTTGCTTTAAAAGTTCGGTTTGTTAAAGTCCAAAAAGCGCTAACGAAAATAATTCTATTAAATTGCAAATCGGATGAAAGAAATGAAGCTATTTCACTCAAGAAGATCGAGAACTACTATTTTATTATGTTATTGGTTTTCCATTGCAACATTCTACAAACTGTCGATGCAGCCTCTAAAGCGACCCTTCTTTCAAAGGCCTTAAAACGTTTAAAATTTGTCTGGAAGAATTAGAAAGGTATAGACATTAATTTGAAAATTTAAAAAAGGAAGCAAATAGTGTAGCAGAAAAATGGTCCATCAACCCTGAATTTTCTAAAAGTCATCAGAGGAAGGTGAAATGCCGTTTTGACGAACTTGTCCAAGATCCGAAAAGTTTGTTCAGAGTGAACATTATTTATCGAGTATTGGACATCATTATTAATCAATTGAAATCGCGTTTCCTTCCAATGAATGAAATTGTTTCCAATTTCAGTGTTTTGCAACCTGCCACTTTACAAAATTTAAATTACACTGAACTATTAAAAAAGATCTAGATTTTGTTGATGTATATAAATAATACATATCTGAATACTTTGCCAGGAAAATTCTCAGTTTTTGGAGAAAGAACTTGTTGATTTATTAATAATAAAGAATCATTTTGTGTCGTGCAGCTTTCCTGAAGTATGTACTGCATTAATGTTTGTTACAATTCCTGCGACTACAGCTAATGCTGAAAGATCATTTTCGAAACTAAAATTAATAAAAACCTATTTAAGAAACTCTATGGGACAAGACAGGCTAAGGCAAAGGTCGTAAGGTCGGCAATTATTCTTCGTCATCTTGTAGTTCTGTTAATCCTAGTGGCAATTTTGCGAAATGACAATTGTGACTGTTGTATTTTAATTTGAATAAATTAGCGAGTAAACTCGGAGGGATTTACCACCAAATTCTTGTATCTTCTAGACTCGCATTAGACACACATTAAAAACAAGTCATTTGGTGTCTAATTGTAAATCTTTTTGAGTTTAGTGCTTCACTCCAAAGGTTCCAATAGAAAAATTAATTTAAAATAATGAATGTGAATATTTCCTGTTATTATTTTAATGGTGATTTATTTTTTACAGCGATTATTTGTTTAAACTCTTACTTATCGGAGATTCGGGTGTGGGAAAGTCTTGCCTTTTATTGAGATTTGCGGTGAGTTAAATTTCATGTGCGTTTATAGAATAAATAATGTCTTTCATTTATTTCAGGATGATACTTACACCGAAAGTTATATTAGTACAATAGGAGTAGATTTTGTAAGTGTACAGTCATAATTTGTGTTTTGTGAAGATGATCCACAAGTTCGTGCGATTTTTAATTTTGAACGTAAATTTTATAATCATTAATAAAGAAACTACAGGCTTGAGTACTGCACTTCAATAGACTAGAGTGAAACATCCAACAAGGAATCGCTGCTCAGTCGCACCACTTTGAGGCAGGGTAAAGACTTATTCCTTCTAAGAGGTGGCTTGTGAGTCAATAGGCTTTCAATTGAACACAAACTTAAGGTTGATAACATTTGGGGGTGCTGACCGAAAGACTCAGTGTTGAAGAGTTTCAAATAACCTTTTCAGATAAAAACTCACATCATATTGGCATTATCCTGATTAAACTCACAGAGATTTACCACGAAACACCAAATCACTTGTTTAAAATTACTCGACTCGCGTTTCGCCAACCACGTTAACATCATTAGGAGATGATTCACCCTGGACACTCTTTAAAACAAGTGATTTGGTGTTTAGTGGTAAATCCCTTTGAGTTTAGTGTTTCACGCCGACGATTCCAATAGAACAATTAAGTTATTTTGATTGTTGAAACTGCGTTCACGTAAAAAGTGTGTCACTGAACGGATAAGATGAATGTCAAACAGCCCAAGATCTGGTCTTTGTGCTG
Source organism: Cosmopolites sordidus (assembly GCA_031761425.1). NCBI lineage: Eukaryota > Metazoa > Arthropoda > Insecta > Coleoptera > Curculionidae > Cosmopolites > Cosmopolites sordidus. The sequence goes on along the minus strand of JARFXV010000522.1, from coordinate 343,090 downwards.
GATGTGATAGAAGGTCAATCGCTTCCACTTCTTGGAATTTTTCTTTCGCACTTAGTTGACGTTGCTCCGCTGCAGAAGATCCGGCTATATTTTCACCACAGCTGAATACTTTTGATGTAGCTCTGCATGCCTTTTTAGGACAAACCTAAAATAGATTGCTCCTTCATCATTCCAACAAACACAGTAATATCTTCCTCATAGTTTAATATGGGGTGAAGATGTGGTCTCATGCATAATAATAGTGTTTATTGTTGAACAGTTTAAACCATTTACATGACAAAAATTAAACACATCATACACCAGTCCAAAATATAAAGTTGAGTAATACTTCTTCCAATAATATAAACTTTAACATACGCTAACTAACTATTTTTATGTTAATATAAGTATCCGAACAGAAAACAGTTCAAAACCCATCTTGAGTCAAAGTATCTACCACTTTGTTGTCTATAAAACCTAAACAGTCATAGACAATGTCACATCTTACATTATATTAGTTTTTACCTTATTGCAATAAAAAAAAGCCGCTGGTGTTTTGTAATGGTTAAAGGAAAAAAGAAGTTAATTTGAACAAGTAGATCACCTGCATCTATTTGAATGTGTAGTAGTTTATAAAGAAAAATTATGCATGGGAATGTCCTAAGGTAAAGAGACTCACTGAAATCTGTCAGTAAAATTTGTCTATGCTATACCTCTTTCAGGATAAAATCCATTAATTTTTAATGCTACATATTGTAAAAATCTCTTCTGACCCGTTTCAATGGAACTCTGAGTGAGATAAATTGGGCTCCAAACCATACAACAACACTCAAGCTTTGATCCAATATAAGCTGAGTATATCAAGAGGGCATTGAAATCTATAAACGATCCGCAGTTTCGCCCAATAAATCGATATGCCTTTAAAGCCGCACTAATTTTATTCGACATGTGACAATTTTATATTATGACGTCACAATACACAGTAACTAAGTCTATCTGAACCTGACTTATCTCAAATTGGTCTAGATCTATTCAAAGAAGGTTTTCAGCAACATGAGTTGAGAATTCACCTTTACCTTCACATATTTTCCTGTTCTGTCATTGCTTTGAACTGGTGGTCTCATTAAAGACCTATGAGCACTCAAAATTTTTGGTCTTCAATACGGAAATGTATTATTGCTTACCAATGGGTAATTAATATTTAAGAGCTACAAAATGGGAAAGCAAAAAATAATTTCAATAGGTTAATTAACGTTAAACACTGTTTTTAAAGTATTAAGCAAAGAACTTGTGGATCACGTTAATAATTTGACTTTTAGACGTATTCTTGATGTTTTTTTGTTTATTATAGAAAATCAGAACCATTGACTTAGATGGAAAAACCATAAAGTTGCAAATTGTAAGTTGGATTTTTACTATGATTTTATGACTTTTTTACATGTGGATCGTATTTTCCAGTGGGACACAGCGGGACAGGAAAGATTTAGAACAATCACATCTAGTTACTACAGAGGTGCGCATGGTATTATCGTGGTTTACGATTGCACGGATCAAGACTCGTTCAACAATGTGAAGCAGTGGCTGGAGGAAATAGAGCGTTACGCCTGTGATAACGTCAATAAACTACTTGTAGGAAACAAAAGCGATCTTACCACAAAGAAAGTGGTAGATTTTCAGACTGCTAAAGTAAGTGTTAAATGAAATTTTTCAGTTTAGTTCGTAGCTCAACTCATGCAGCTTTTATCGCGTGATCATTGAGACGTGTGACCGAGCGTTGTCATGGAGGAGAATTGCTCTCCTCCTGTTGGTCAATACCGGGCACATGCACCGCAGTTTTTCATTTCACAGTACTTCTCCGCTATAATCGTTTCGCCAGGGTTCAGGAAGCTGCCATGAATCAGACTGGCCGCAGGTCACAAAAGAGTCACCATGGCCTCGGTCATGTCGGTCCAACCACTGAGTCGATTGTCATAAAAAAATCTACCATTTTATCGCACGTCACAATCCATTTGAGAAACGTTTTTATTGCGCAAAAGGACAGACACTTCAAAACGACGATTTTTTTATATTCATTCAACTCGTGTGGCACCCATTTATCGAGCTTTTTTGACTTTCCAATCTCCTGCATATAGTTAGAAATCGCCTAATTTGGGGACAAGCTCTGAACAGTTGTGTGCGGATTGGCTTCGTCTAAGGCCCTTAATTGGTTTGTTGCCAACATCCGATGGCCGACCACTATGACCATCATCTTCAACGACTTCTCATCACCGCTGCGAAATTTTTTGAAACCACCATTGCGCAGTTCATTAGTGGTTTCTGGGACAAACGCATAGTTGATATCGCAAGCTGTTTCGGTCTAATTTGAACTAGAACAAGAAAATTGTACGAATTTGCTTTTTGTCGATGTTGCATTGAACGCTTTGAAAAGATTACCCAAAATTATTTTAGAACAAAATTAATATCAAAGTTAGATAGAGCGAAAAACGCGCTTTAAAATGATATACAACGTCAAAGTAATTTAACACAAATTAATTTGAAAATACAGCATTAAAAATTCACATAACAAAAACCGCAATAACTTTCCTAACAACCTAAAGCTGGGTCCACATCAATACAAATTTGTATTATGTGTTGAATGTGGTGTGCGTGCCCGGCAATGTAGGCGCTCCGACACACAAGGGCACACACAACGCACAGCATGCATGCACACGAACCATCTATTGTTCACCAAATAATTCAAACAAATTGTTCCAGTAAATTCAACACAAATGCAAAATTTTATTGGTGTGGACCCAGCTTAATGCAAAAGGGCATAAATAATTAATGTATGGTATTTTGAATTAGAATTAAAGAATCTATAATCTTAAATTGTATAAATAACACAAAGCTGTCTAATTTTCACTTATATTTTTCTCTAAAACATAACGCGTTTCACTGTAGCTTCTTCATATGGTTAACAATAAATGAAATTGTATTGTGACAAATAGTAGATACTAAGTAATTAAGTAAGTTTACATGGTTTTTCTGGGAATTCCCAGATCCCTTTCTCAAACTGTTTTTTTTTTGGCATATTTAATAGCGAAAAATGGATTTATTTCATTTAAATTAAAATTTATTAAATGGAAGAATTTGGATTTAAAACTCTTTCTTATTATGGATGGATTTTAACAGCATTAATTTAAATGTAACCATTAAAACCAACAATTCTTTGGGAAAATTTTAAAAAAACTATAAACAAAAAACGGAGAAAGACAATAAATAAATCAGGCGTATACCCAATTAATTGTGGCTTGTGCAATAAATTTTATATAGAATAAACAGGTAGATCATTTAACTCAGAATCGCAGAACACAAGCGCAGCTATCAAAACGATAAAATGGACTCAACATACGCGGGGCATCTTATTAAAGAAAAGCATACATTTAACGATTTTAAAATCTTACACATAGAAAATAAGGGTACCAAACTGAATTTACTAGAATGTTTAAAAATAAACTCACAAATACTCAGATGTGCGACCAAATAGACTGCAACCAGTCTTCGCTATTAAATATATCAAAAAAAAAGTCTGAGTAAGGGTTCTGGGAATTCCAAGAAAAAAAAAACATGTAAAATTACTTAGTACCTACTATTTATCACAATACAATTTAATCCTTTGTCAACCATCTGAAGAAGCTACAGTGAAACGAAACGCGTTGTTTTAAAGAAAAATATAAGTAGAAATTAGACAACTTTGTGTTATTATTACAATTTAGTATGAATTTCCATCAAGAAAATGCCGCAACCATCCTCAATCTATAATATCTTATTACTCCAGGAATATGCTGACCAATTGGGCATTCCCTTCCTTGAAACATCTGCCAAGAACGCCACCAACGTAGAGCAGGCTTTCATGACGATGGCAGCCGAGATTAAGAACAGAGTGGGTCCACCATCATCAGCCGCAGACCAGGGGGGCAAAGTCAAGTTTGATCAGAGTCGTCCAGTGGAAACAACCAAGTCCGGTTGCTGCTGAAAATATTGTTTTTTGTTTCCTTCTCATTTGTGGTAAGTTTCATTTACAACAGCTCTATCAAACTTGGGAATCATCTACTTTGAAGAATTGGCATATCCCTTGCTTATATTTTTTTCCTTTATTTGGGTTTTTCGCCACTATCTAAAACTCAAAAAATATCAAAAATACCTGTTCTTATTTAAAGAAAAAATCACAATTTTCAAATAAAGGAAAAAATATATATGAACATCCTAAAGATTCATTGAACTCGATGATTCCTTTTGCTAGAAAAAACGCATAAATAGCAAAGAGGAGATATTTGTTTTTTTTTTGCAGGTTTAAGTGGTGAAACTCATCTTTTATTTTGTCGTACGTTGGCGCAAGGAGCTACGATTTATATTAGTAAATATCCGTCTTACATGTATAGTTATCTATTTTCTTTTCTCAGTTCATATCCAGATTTCATATTAAACAAATTGTAATATAAATATAACAATTAAAAAATCTTATAGCCTAATTGATACTTTTAGTATTTTTTTTTCTATTACGTTTATTATTTATTAACTCCTAGTGGAAACTTGTATATTTAGCGAAGTTTTCAGGAATAATGGGACAAAGTATCCACAATCTTACGTTGATAAGATATCCATTTGTGATGTTCGTTTTTTTTTTGTTTTCTAAGCTGCAAAAAGATTTTTGTTAATTTGTAGGTTTATTTTAATAGAAATATACTTCACCTTATTATATTTGTGTTAAAATTTTTTTCCTCTACACTTTTCAGGAAGCAATATAATTCTTTTCCTACCACTGTACACAATTAACAGTAATATAACAGTTCCTGAACGTATATATATTCCAATATATTTATAGGCAACCAATAATACAAAGAAAACTAGAAAAATATATTCAAAACTCTACATAAACATATAATAAAAACAATACTATAGGCATCTTCTATAAATATTGGTTTTTTATTTTCTTCTACTTGAGCAACTCTCGACGTTTGGGTCTCCCTATACACCATCCAATATTATTTGGGAGGCAAAATAATAACAAAAAAATGTTGCAATAGGCTTCTTTAATTATTATGCCCTGATTTTCTTCAGTTTATAGGATATTTCAAACGAATGGGATCTTAGACAACCAATAATATACACAGTACGACATTTTGCTTAAGGAATTTCAGGAAAAGGATAATTTCAAATCATTATAAAACAATCTTATTGGCAATTAAAATACTATTTGTATTTGGAAGGTATCTATTTCACTTCTGGTTTGTTGTATAATTGGTACTATAACATAGTTACAAAATATATAAATATGTAAACAAAATATGTACATGCCATAAAATGCAGATTTTTGAAAAACAGTACAGTTCTGTTGAAGACAATTATTTGATCTGACGTTTAACCTCAAATAAATATTAAAGTAAACATTATAATTAGCCTACTATCAAAATAAATTGTACAAAAATATAGTTAAAGTTTTAATGAATATTTATAAAAGAATCTCCCCCATAAATAACTCTGTTCTAGCTTGACACAGATTGTTCATTTAATATTTATCCATGGTTTTACCTGTTTTGCAACTAACAAATATCCAACAATTTTTAATAACTATAATCACATGGGAGTGTAATCTAACTGAATGTAAAGTTGTTTCACTCCTACAGAAGCAAAAATCATCTGAGTATGTTGCACAACATATTTAGGATCTACATTTTTTGAGACTTCTAGTTTTAGAGCACCCACATACACATCACTGCACAGTGTCCAGAAATGAGGTTCCTGCACTGAATACACTCCTGCTAAACTAATTGCCTTTTGATAACATTGTGGCAACACATTGTCTAGAGCATTAGGCTGTCGCTGCATCAAAATTGCTACAGAGTCTTTTATAAGAGCTAAAACACTTAATGCTATGAGGATAGCAATAAACATGGAACATATTGGATCTGCAATCATCCAACCAAACATCTGCATCAAAATTGTTGAAATTATCACACCTACACTACCTAAAATTTATTGAAAAACATAAAGAATTCAAAATATTCCTATTTTTAATTAATAACTTACCCAAAGTATCTGCTAAAATATGCAAAAATACTCCTTTCATAATTTGGGAGCTACCACCAGAAGAATCTATGTCCATTGTAAAGTCATGTGAATGATTATTGTGAGAATGTCCATGTGAAGATGCTCCATGAGAATGATTGTGCCCATGAGAGCTACCACCATGAGAATGTCCATGACCATGTTGAAAAGCATAAACACCCACTAAGTTCACCAGTAGACCAAGGACAGATATTATAAACAGTCTTTCATGTTTAACCTAAAAGATCATTTTATTTTATAGGAACTATATATTAAAAGAAAAATCACTTAAATTATTGATTGATTTGTCTGTTACTTTGTGATAGCTCAATTTTTAAATCTTATAAAACAAATTTACACTTTGTTATCTATCACTTTTATTTTTAAATTTGTGTGACTATAGTTTCGTAAAATGATTTTACATTCTCAAACACCACTTTAAAACTTTTTACAGTACAATTTTAAAGTAGTGTTTGATAATGTAAAATCGTTTTACGAAACTACAGTCACACAAATTTAAAAATAAGTGACATATAACAAAGTATAAAATTGTTTTATTCAATTTAAAAATCACTTACTTCTGGAGGCTCAATGGCTCTTTCCACAGCTTCTGACATTAAGAAAAATGAAATAAATAATAAAAACAGTCCATTAACAAATCCTGCCAATATCTCTGCCCTAACATAACCATAAGAATATTTTTCGTTTGCTTTCCATTTTGTTATCACAGATGCAAAAAGACCTGCCACAAGACCTGTGCAGTCAAAGAACATATGAAAAGAATCAGAAATAAGACCTAAAATTAAAAATTAATAAATATATATTTTATTCCAGACAGGAAAAAAAAACAAAAACAACCTACCTAAGCTATTACTCCATACTCCATATATCAATTCCACAAAAGCAAAAGTAAAATTCAACAGTAAAAACATAAACAAATTTCTAGAATTTCGATCTGCTAGTATAAGTCTGAAATAACTGTTGATTTTTTCTTTTATTCTGGATCCAAATCCTCTGTGATAATTGTCTTTATGTGATAAGGGCAACATCTTGTTTAATTTATATAAGACTTGATTATTCTTATAACATTATTTGAGTATAGGCGTTAACAATACTGTCTGGTTTACGTGTATTTTTAACCCTTGTAAAGGTTATATTTGATAATTATAGTTCTAAACAAAGCAAAAATGGCAAAATTGATAAGTACTTGGCCTACAATACTTCCAAAATCAAAAACACGTCTTTAGAAACTGAAAAATCAGATTTATTTTGCTATCAGCCGAATAACCGGCTGGCAGAAATTCTTGCCATGTTGTCAATTTTTGACATATACAATATCAACATTAGTCCATTTTTCGGATTAAAATTTCCTAGTTTCAACAATATCGCCAATAGAAAAAAATGTCATTTATTATTTTGCAAGTTTTAAAGAGTTTATGAGTAATTTATTTTTACACATAAGTTATATTAATTAGTTCATATATCTGGTTAAGGTTTATGATGCAAAATTGACGCACAAATAATACGATAATTGCTTGTACTTAAAAAAAATATTCATATTGGTAATACTGATGTTGGTTATTCAGGTTCCCGAACTGACATTTCTTCTCCTTTTCGTCAGAAAGCAACATGGTGAGTATCATATTTTTCTTAATTTCTTGTCTTTTATACCTGTTTCCATAAATTTGCTAAGAAATAGAGTGACTTACCTATGATTTTAAGTAGACTTTTTTATACTTATTTTTTTGGGAAGGAATATATTTTGTAAATACACAGAAAAATTGAGGTTAAAATTGTAATATCCTCGTGTCGCATGATGTTAAATCTCACTCAAGATAAATTTCATGGTTGGAAAAACTGATTTAATGAGGCTGATTCTTTTAACATTTTTATAAAATATGTTTAAAAGAAAATTTTTTCTGTTGATTGTTTGTTGTTTTTAGCCTCCTAAGAAGGATTCAAAGGCGTCGGCTAAACAGCCTCAAAAAACTCAGAAAAAGAAAGAAGGATCCGGAGGTGGCAAAGCCAAAAAGAAGGTAAGTTATCCCCAAGATATATAGCAAATATTTTTTTAAATATTTTGGGGTGTTTTTTCCTTGTAGAAGTGGTCCAAAGGAAAAGTACGTGACAAGTTGAACAATCAGGTATTGTTTGACAAAGCTACGTACGACAAACTGTACAAAGAAGTTCCATCTTACAAGTTGATCACCCCATCCGTCGTATCTGAACGTTTAAAGGTCAGAGGATCTTTAGCTAGGAGAGCTCTGATTGAATTACAACAGAAAGGTATGTGTAACATAAGAAACATTACTGGATTGTCTGGTGAATTTAGTGATGAATATTCAAAATCTTGACTAACCATGAGAGTAAAAACTGATTTAATGAGGCTGATTTAAATTCCTTTTAATGAATGTAGTTGTATTTCTTTGTATAAGTTGTATATGTTTTATTTTCTTTTTCAGGACTTATTAAACAGGTTGTTCAACATAGAGCGCAATTAATTTATACCAGAACGACAAAAGGAGATGATCCAGTTGCTTAAATGTACTATTAAATCTTAAATATAATTTTAAGAATTTTTTTTTATTATTTTATTTAAACTTGGTTGGGGGGGGGTTATAAAAAATAAATAAGAGAAGCTATATGTAGTTTATTACCATATAAACTTAAAGCTATAAAAATAATCATAAGTTGCAATAAGCCTCCCTAATACAAATTTTTGAAAAGTATTAATTATAATGAAGTCAAACTTGTTAAATGTTACATTGTCAAAAAGGAAAATGAAAGACAAATACTGTTCTGCAAAGATTAGAAACAATTATTGCACAATTAACAACAATGAGGAATGGTTGTAGTAAAAAAAATAGATTGGAGAGTAACAATAAATATATGTATTTTTGTTTTATTAGAAAAATTATCAATTCTTCAGGCATTTTTCATGAAGACTGTGGTCGATATTAACTGGTTTTTCCCTATAAAGAAAATTAGCATTAAAGAAATATCAGGTGAACGAAACACTTTTACAAATGTTACTAATAGTTTAAAATTGATTGATCATGTGATTTTTATCCATTGTTTTAGATGGGCTATCTATTGCTGCATCAGAATTGCTACGGAGTCTTTTATAAGAGCTAGGACACTCATGCTATGATAGCAATAACCATGGATCTGTAATTCAAAAACATGTTTAAACTATCAATAGCACAGTATTTAATAGCTTTAAGCAGCACAATAATATTCAGTTTTTATGGTTTCTTTACATTTCAGAACCTCTTAAAGAAAAATTACTTTTAAATTTACACTTTTTGAGAATGAAGAGGTGGTTTTGGAGTGGACAAAAGTGGTTGTCCTAGTGTTAATTGTTTGCCCCTCTGTCCATTGTTATTTCTTGTGTGACTTGCTGCTTATGTGCTTGCTTGCTACACATAAATTAATTTTTCATCTACAGTAAGAATTTGTTGAACCTGGAAAAAATGCACTGCAGATGGTTACACATTGAATCTTGTTGAATGTGAGTGCCACATCAACTGAAAGTTGATATACGGTCCACATTTATTCTCTTTACACTTTGCTCAGTTGTTTTAGACAGACTTGTACTGTGGACCATGTAGTTTTAAACCTTGTCATCCATCAACAGATCCTTATCAAAATCAACAGGTCTTCCAGGTTTTATACTCCCAAAAAGATTGAAATCACCGTTCCTAAATGTTTTAAACCAATGCTAACATGTTCTTGTCCTCAAGGCACCAGGATAAACAACATTAATGGCACTGTTATGCTGTCAAAGCTCATAAAGCATTAAATGTCTAATATGGAATTGACCCACACTTGGCTCTTCTAATAGGCTCTAGCTAATAAGTTTAACAATAGGCCCATTAATAATAATCAATATATTTAACTAGAAAATAGGTTAGGTTATAATAAGTTAAATTATTATTAGGAAATGACAGTCCACACCAACCTTAAATTTTAAGTAAAATGAAAGAGAACCGTTATTGAAAGGTTTAAGTTAAAACTAGTTTAAAGATTGCCAGGCAATAACACAGCTGTTGGTTAATTTTTATCTCAAAAACGTATAACTATTACTTCGCCTTATATAGCTGAATTAGTTCCCTGTGATCAAAGTCTAAACTTCTAAAAGAACTTCTTTAGAAAGCCCCTTCCGAAATTGAGAATGTTGAGCGTAACAATGTGCATAGTATCAAAATAAGAGCATAAAAAGTCTTAAGATGATTATTATTTGTTTTGAACATTGTAACTGCAGTAGAGGATGTTTATTTTGAATAGTTAAATAGTATTTGTTGTGAATGAATATCTATGTGAGAAGCAAACTAGAAACAAGAGTATCACAAGAAAAATCAGCAATTGTATTATGAAGGGTAACAAAATTACTCCTTGCAGTATGTCCTAAGACCTGAACTCATATAAAGGGAGATGAAATACAAAATCTATAAAACACCCATTTGGCGAGTAGTTACTTATGGCTGCGAGACGTGAACTGTTGCAAAGAAAATAGAAGAGATGCTTGCACTATTTGAAAGAGTACTTTTGAAAGAATTTTTGGTGGTATGAATGATAATGGAATTTGGAAGATCAGGTATAACTTCGAACTGAAGCAATTATACACAGATCTAGTAGACTATGTGAGGGTTCAGTGACTCAGATGGGTGGGATAGTCTGAAAACCAAATACCAAAGAGAATCATGGAGGGGCGGATAGTGAGTAACAGAAAGAAGGGTAGACCAAAGTCACGTTGGCAGGGCAATGTAAGAAAAGATGCTGAAGAACTACTGCCCATCAAGAACTGGTGATTGATCCGTATAAAGGCGAAGGTAGAATGAGGTTATCTATAGTCTCACTTACGTTTTGATAAACGCTGGCGTCACTATTCTTTGATTGTTCCACCCTCAGTTGTTCCTTTACGCGATCCAATTCCTGCAAAACAAATTATAGTACATGATTCACTCAAAATGATCCAAACCCACGTACTTCAGATAATTTTTCTATTGTCGCTGTGGAATCCGTCGCAATGGTTTTGCCTCCGTGTTTCCGAACTTGGTGTTCTTCTAGAAGCCTTTGCTTCTCCAGCTGTTCCTGTTCTAACTGGTTTTCTAATGATGCAACCCTGCTTTGAAGCTGCAAGAAGAAAATATATCAACACTGGAACAAATATTTGAAAGATGATTGACATCGCTTATAGCGGAATAAAAAAAATGAAAAATGCAAGAACGTCTCACTTGATGTATACATACATCAAACACCCACAAGTGTAATCTGATGTAATCAATAGTAAATCTAAGAGCATAGTAAGCCCGCTTACAGAATGTAAGATTGTATTGGTCCTTTTTATACGCGGGTCCTGCTGCGGCCTCGGGTAAATGACAGACGTACGAGGTACCGTCGATACGAAGAAGGGGAAAGATGGGAGGAGAGATACCAGGGGGTAACATAAATAATTGTTTTTAAGGTACTTAGTTGTTCACTGTTAGCTCTTTGGCAATATTCCTATCCTATGTGGAGTACTCGGAAAAATACTCTAATAACCCTGAAAGATTCCTAATGTGTGTTCTAGGACCTGCAACCACTGCTGCTCTTTAAACACCTACATCTTCCAGACGCACTTCTCCCTCCCGGAACTTTTTGAACCGGAACTACGCGGTACGGATTGATACGGTCGCAATTTACCTCGCAAATCTCACTATCTAAAAAGACGTCTATCGCTTTGAAGTTTTTTTTAATTTCGCGAATTATTTCACTCATTTAAACGATTTCGTTAAAAACTGTCGAAGGAACATTTCGTAATTTCCTATAACTTGATTTGACCTGGTCACCCAACCAGATCTGGACCGCGACCGAGGTCGCTTATAACATCAATATCAAGAACTGCTGTTTGAGGCTAGCCCCTTGGCTCTTTTTATAACCATCCGCTGTAGCCAGTCCTGAGAGGACATAAGAAATAAACAAACAAATGTTATCTGTACACTTGGGCAATGGTCTGGCACATCTGGGCAATGGTCGTTGGCATAAGAAATTAGTAAAGTAGAGCTCGCGCTACAGTGGCTTGAACGGTAACCCATCCAACGATGATGAGGGAGAAAGAGCACTTTTTTTTTTAGCGAGATGTAGACGTTTAGCCTGAACAGCATTGGTTTAGTAGTGAAGCGCAATACTCCCCAGTGATGATCCGTGGGCCCTTTTCCAAGCAGTCTATGAACGCCACACCAGGAAACTCCCCAGAAAACCTTTTCCTGCAGATGGAATCTTTTTCTTTGGAGCACTTTTATCTGCACTTTTTGCTGTGTGCTATGGTGCTTTGTCTCTTCTACTCGTTTGCACTGGTTTGCTCCTTAGGCTTGCTTTTTAGACTTAAATAAGTTTTAGTTTGGTTCTTAGACTCAAATAAGTCTAATAAACACTCTTGAGAAATGTTCCTATGAATGCTCCTTTGGCGAGTGCAAAAAATCGCTTGTGGACATGGTTTATCGACGTCGAGTCGGCGATCATTTCATTCGATATTCTGATTTTTTGGGCATCCCGAACACCTATCACTAAATAAAATATGGCCCCCCCATTTAAGAAACGGCCACAAAAATAATTAAAATAGCTATCAGATGATTCATTTTTGTCTTGACAAAAACCATACCACCAAAAAGTGTCGAACATTTTTATTACCAAAGGAATAATATACATTTTTTGGTGACTTGCAAATTTCAAGGCTTAAAAAATATTGCGGCGAAATACTTCTGTGGTGCATTGTGTATGTTTATAATAAACAAACAAAAAAGTTCGTGCGGTTTTCGTTAGAATTCAATTCGTATTTAAAATATTAAAACGATATTGTCACAAAACTCCAGGTCATATGTTTTAAATGTCTAAGCGCGCGTTTCGCTAGCCATGTTAGCATCACTGGTGTTTTATGGCATATCTCTTTGAGTTTAATGTTTCATACCAAAGGTTCCAATATAGGAATTAAACCAGAATTCATAGTTAATGAGTTATCTTGGTATTGTCTCTGTTGGAGTTATTCGATGGTTAAGGTCAAGGTGGTTCGAAGCCAAATACTGATGCGCCTTTCACTTGTTAAATTTTGTTTATGTTTAAAACAACACGAACTTCTTTGGTTTCTTCATACAATGAAACTTAATGACGAAGCAAAAGATTAGTTTGCCTTCAAACACTAGACAACAAGTGATTTTGAGATAAAACAAGAAGCACAATACTTTGAAGGTGAAGATAAAGTTAGTAATTTTTTAACGGTACCTCTTCGATGATCACGGGAAGAGATTTTTCTATGCATTTGTAGGCAAACTTTATCCCGTTCACGTCTGGACTATTGAGCGTTCCCTTACTGTCTTGCTACAAGTTGAAATTATGTAAATTTAGGGATAAGAGGTTACTTACGATAGTCGTTCGAAAAGTTCTTGGTCTGGCAGGAAAACGCAGATGAAAGAGCACACTCTTTGTGGCCAGATGTGAACTTTTAGCCTGAATAGCACCATTTAATTGGTCCAGTAGTGAAGGTTAATACTATACCGTAGCTATGACTTTTCCTGCAGGTGGAAACGTTTTTGCTTTATTTGGTGCACTTTAACCTACACTGTGAGGACTACTGTTTTGACTCTGGTGTGTCATAGAGAATCTATGTTTCATTTACTGTTATAAAACGCCGTAGAAACTCAGCAGAATCGCGTCACAATAAATCAAAAAACTCTTGGCAAGTGTTCATTCAAATGCGTCTTTGGTCGACTGTTATAACTAAACTCTGAACTGAACTAAATTCAGCAATTAATTTTTTTATCCTCGAAAACGAAGAGGAGAAATCATTTAAAGTTGAATCTAAATCTTCTTGTATGTCCCTTGTGGTTAAACTCAACAGAACAAAGTTCTTTATAACAACTCTTTACTTTTTCAGAAAAACTACAGCACACCATCTAACCATTTCACCATACTTGCGCTATCTCTGTGTCAGATCGAGAACTTTTCGAACGGGTCTCGTATTTAATTAAATCAAACATAACAAGGGGGCAAGACGATTATTTAGGACTGTTACTAGGTTAGACTAAAAAATTCCTTTCTTTCCTTTCCAATGTCGCAACAAAAATTTATCAAGCCTAACACATTTCTTCAATCAAACCAATTATGATGCCAAGATCTGTGCGGTTTTGCAGCTTGAAATGTTGACTCAAATGATGCAGAACATCCAAATCCGACGAAAAAAGTACTGCTGGAACAATATTGTTGTCATACATTGCTAAAGCTCGGACAAGAACTCGAAACACATCAAGCCATTTCTGAAAGTTTAAGCAAGCAAAAAAAAATTCAAAAGAAGAATTGTTGGGTCCCCTATGAACTCACATCTGAAAGTAAGAGTAAACACTTTGATGTTGTTGTGTTGCTGCTTTCCAAATTGAAGAAAATTAACTTCCTGTATAAGACCGTGATCTGTAACAAAAGGTGAATCTTCTACAACAATTCAAAAAGGCGAAAACCGTGGGTTAATTTTGGTGAGCCATCAGTCAATTGCGTAAAACCAAATATCCACGCCAATAAGATATTGCTGTGTATATAGTGAGTGTGAGTTGCTTCAATTTGGTCAAACATTCACTGCTGACCGTTATGGTCATGGACCATGGTTATGGACCTCATACTAGCAATGTAAGCAGGGAAGTCATTTTGCTTCAGGACAATGCACGGCAAAATAAAGGGCTCTGGAAAAAGTCACCAAGTTGGACTGAGATATCTTGCCGCACAGGGCGTTTTCACCAGACTTGGCCCAGTCGGATTTTGTCCGATCCTTGCAACATCATTTGGTTGCTAACCACTTAACATCTCTTGAGGAAGTTGAAAAAAAAATCAATAACGTTATCACGTCAAAAACGTATTGTTTTTTCCTATCTGAAATTTCACAGTTGCCTTCAAAATGGAAAGTTTTGTTTTTCATTTTCTATAAATAAATGTCATAAATAAAGTTGTCAAAAAGGCTCACAAGCTTAAGACTCGCCCTAATAATATCAACAGTACCAGGTGTGGCCGTTAAAAATTCTTAATTTTTTAAGAGACGGCACTGGAAACAAGGGTCGATTCACATCTCTTATGTCAGTTTGTTGCTACGACCTTTCAAAACGCCATTGATGTTTAAACGATTTCGAGTTAGCGTAATATTTTTTTCGTGTGGTAAACATGTCGAATTTCGAGCCAAATCAAGAGCATTTGCGATACGTACTGCATTTCTTGTTCAATCAACAGAAAAACCCGAGTGAAAGCCGTCATATACTTGTGGAAACTAACGGTGACAATGTCCCAATGCAAGACGCTTGTGGGCGTTGATTTAAACGATTCAAAAATTATGATTTCGAATTGATAGACAAAGAAAATTGAAGATGCCGAATTGCAAGCATTCAAAGCACAAGCGAAAAACCGTTTGATGACTGAGGAACCTCAAAAGATGTATGGTTTTTCTGGGAGGACATCCACAAATTGCCAGAGACATGGGAAAAATGTGCAACTATTGATGGCGCATACTTTGAATAAACCATTTTTGTACGTTTCTCAGACAGAAACTTTTCATTCAACCTTGTAATTTTCAGTTACTCACCTGAATAATATCTTTGTTTTTTAGTTCTTGTATTTCAGCATCTTTCTCCATCAACTGATTCCTCCATGTCCTTTCCTCTTGTTCTATGTTCAACTGTAATTTATTTAAGGCTCCATCCTGTTAAGAAAAAATTGGTAACAAAGAGAGAAAATGTACCAGCGCAACTACTTACAGTGTCGTCGAGAACAGACTTGTAATGTAAGACTTCCGCCTTAAGCTTGGCTACTTCTTCACTATGGTCTAGACTTGGTACAGTCACTGCTGGTTGACTTTTTAATTCTTTTACGTGTTGTATGATGAAACTTTCATACTCTTGTTGCCATCCTTGTGCAGATACTCTCAGATCTTTTAAACTAGGGAACAATCTTTGCAGGAATTGTTTTTGTGCATTCTCTTCTTTCAGTCTGATTTCCGAAGAGATTTCCTGATCAAAAAAAAACAAGAAAAGACTTAGAGATACACTAAGAACACACGAAACACATTTTAGTATGGCCTGAAGTGGAAAGTGAAGGGATTTATATTTTATTTTCAATTTTAAAAAAGAATAACTGGTAGAAACTTACTTCTATATTGAGCAATGGGCTTGGTTTATTTCTACTTTCTGCAGCGTTTAAGGCCTCCATCACTTTCCAATTCTTTTTACGTAACTCCTAGTTAAATAAAAGGTTGTTAGATGGCACCAAAACCTACACCAGTTATAGTTAAATGTATAGTAATCGAAGAAGAGAACAGAACTGAATAATTGGCGATGATAACATGAAATTCTGAATGGATTTACTTATTTGGGAAGCAAACTAGACGAAAACATAGCAGGAGAAATCAGAAATCTTATTGGGAAGGGTAACAAAACGGCTTACTCCCTAAAGCCTGTCCAGAGATCTAAACTTATTCAAAGGAACATGAAAGTTAAGATTTATAAAACACTCATTCAGCCAGTAGTCACTTATGGCCTCGAAACGTGAACCCTTACAAAGAAAACATAAGAGATTCTTGCAGTATTTGCAAGAAGAGTACTGAAAACATGTTTAGTGCTGTGAATGGAAATTGGAGGATAATGTATAACTTTGAATTCAAATAATGATACAAAGATCTGGATATTATAGACTATGTGAGAATTCAGTCACCCAGATGGGCGGGATACATGGCGAGAATGCCAGAAAATTCATGAAAGGAATAGTAGGTAAGAGAAAGGGAAGTAGACCAAAGACAGGGTAGCATGACAATTTAGAAGAGTTGCTGAAGAACAACTGCACATCAAAAGCTGCAAAGGGGCTGCTCGAGATCGATCCGGTAAAAGACGAAGGGTACAGAAAATCAAGGCTCGTTGACGGGCTCTAGGACCACAAAAAAAAAACATTTCTTATTATAAAAAAATCACCCAAAGAAGAGGTTTAGCTTTTATAAATTACAAAGCGAAAAATTCACTTACATTGTTTTTGTTTTTCTGTTCTTCCAGCTCAGATGTTACTATGGCGTAAATTTCACTGGACGTTTCCAATTCCGCCTGGTGTTGACGTACGGCGTCGAAGAGTCGTTGATTGGCCGAGGATAGTTCGCTCTTAACTGAAGATAGTTCGTTGGTCAAATTGAGCAGCTTCACTTCGTGGGCCTTGTTCTCATCCGCGGATCCATTCATCTGAATATTCCTTTCCTCTTGCAATCGAATATTCTCCAATTTCAACTGAAATTTGCGAACATTAAAACTGCTCCTTCAAAGATTACTCTTAAGAGAACGTTTTCAGAAAATATGCATTTTCTGGACTTTACTGGTACACATACTTGTTCGATAATATCATGCAATCTTTGTTCCTCCTGGTGAGCGTTCTCCGAAAATACTCTCTTCTCGTTATCCAAAGCGGCTAAGGCAAAACTGTGATTTCTCTAACGAAGAAAAAGGACACATTTCTACTGGTACATTTGAACTACTTCGGTCAACTTTACCTCAATTTCAATAATGTAGTCTTTTGTGCGTCTGAGTTCCTCTTGTAACGGTTGAATTTGCAGAGCGCAAGCCTGATAACTACCAATCCGTTCTTGGAGCTCATGTTGCAATGTTTGAATCTCCCCATTGAGATTGGCATTCTCCGCTTTGAGGTTGTGTATCATCACATCACTCTATACAATTGAAAAACAGATATACAGGGTGTTTTCAAAGTTGAATCATTTATTTTAACAGGTTAGTAGAACTCGTAAAAATAAGTAATCTTACCAAAAATCATTTATATAAAAGTTTTAAAATAAAGAAGTTATTAACAGTTACAAAATTTGAAAACAGACCTGACTTTTTGATATTCTCGACCACTGCGTTGTAAACACATAAAGTATTTGTTTACTGCTGATTCTGGGTATGACTAGTTTTTGTATTCTTGTACGACATTTCTTTTGAGTGCGATGTTCGATTTGATCAGTGCTAATAATTCCTTAATAATGCGTGTTTAATTTTTGGGTACTTTCTACGATTAAAATGCCACAAGTTTATGAAAACAATGAACTAGTGAACATAATATTCACTTACGGAGAGTGCCAACAAAATGCAGCCGCAGCATGTCGTTTGTACGCGGAAAGGTTTCTTTTAAGAAATCATCCAGCTCCGCGGATGTTTGTAAATTTAGGTACAACACTTCGCGACACAGGGTACTTAACGGCACTACGAGGAGGTTACGCTGGAAAACCTTCTCCACGCGAAATGGTAGAGACTGAGGAAGAGATTTTAAAAATTGTCGAAAACGAGCCCACTAGGTCTATAACAGGTCAAGTTGAAGTCGATCAAAGTATAGAAAACTATATGACAAGAACACTTTTATCCCTATCATAATCAACGGGTACAAGCGTTACAACTCGAAGATTATCCTAGAAGAGCTAAATTTTATCAGTGGATTTTACATCAGTACAACAATAATGAAAATTTTACCAAATTTATTTTAGCTACCGTCGAGGTCGTATTTACAAGAAATGGAATAAATGATTTTTGCTAAATTGACTTCTCTTAGTGAGTTCTACAACGCCGTGGTCGAGAATATCAAAAAGTCAGGTCTGTTTTTAAATTTGGTAACTGTTAATAATTTATTTATTTTGCAACTTCTATATAGATGATTTTTGGTAAAATGTCTCCTTTTTACGAGTTCTACAACCTGTTAAAATAAACTCAACTTTGAAAACACCCTGTAGATGTATGTATGTATATATATATATATATATATATATATATATATATATATATATATATATATATATATATATATATATATATATATACAGGGTGTTAGGTAAACATGCGGCAAAAATGCAAGGGGTTATTCCTTGTCCTATTCCAAGAATATTTTGTCCTATGATGATTTTTGAAAAACCCCTTTGTTTCGAAGATACACGGCGAACAAAATTTGCGACAACCATATTCGATATTTGTTGAAAACATACGTCAATGAGTTTATCAAGTACAAATTTTTTTTTTCGATCTCGAATCACTTTGAACGGCTGTTTTATCTAGTAAGTGGATTTCATCGGCCGCATTTATTTACATAGATTGAGTGACGTTTGGCTGTTTGACGTGTCTTAAATAGTGAGTGAAGTCCTCTATCATAATGTATACAAACGCCGAGATGACTGACATGCACCTCATATATGGACTTGCTGATGGCAATGCATTACAATCTAGGCGATTGTACAGGGAACGATTTCCAGCCTGTAATGTCCCTGACCGAAAAATCTTCGAAAACATTCATCGACGTCTTCGTGAAACAGGCACATTGAAACGAACTGAAGGGTCAGGAAGATCACTGACTGTAAGAACGGTACAATTGGAACAGAATGTGCTGGACATGATAGCGGAAGAGCCTGGTAATTCTACGCGAAAAATTGCAAATACTTTGAATGTGTCACTGGACAGTTTGGAAAATTCTTAAGGACAATTTGTTGTATCCGTACCACATTCAACGCGTTCAGTCACTACTAACTATTGATTTTCCTCCACGTATTGCATTATGTCAATGGATATTGCAAACTTTACTTCGCATCCTTCTATTCCTGACACAAATTCTTTTCACCGATGAAGCCACTTTCGCAAGAAACGCAATAAGGAATTTTCATAATAACCATGTGTGGGCAAATGAAAATCCGCACGAGGTATGCGAAGATAGTTTTCAACATCAGTTCTCGTTGAATGTTTGGGTTGAAATTGTAGGTGACTATCTAATTGGACCGGTATTTCTATCACAAAGACTTACTGGCGAGGTGTATCGCAACTTTTTGGAAGCAACGCTGCCTGAGTTTCTGGAAGATGTACCATTGGAAACAAGGCATGAAATGTGGTTTATGCACGATGGTGCACCACCACATTTCAGTTTGGTTGCTCATGATTTTTTAACAGCGGATATCGCTGGATTTGTCGAAGTGAGCCACACGCATGGCCTGCTCGATCCCCGGACTTAAACCCCTTGGATTACTTCTTCTGGGGATATCTGAATTCATTAGTTTACGCTACTCGATTGAAGAATTTGGATGATTTGCGAAATCGGATAATTGCTGGGTGTAACTCAATTAGAAACGACCCTGTTGTGTTTGAAAGAGTTCGGCAGTCAACGACGAGAAGATTGAATGCTTATATCAAGGCTGGAGAAAGTCATTTCGAACATTTATTGTAGATCGAGCAACTTTACATGTACTTTTTGATAATAAAATGTTGTTAATGTAAATTTTGTTCACCCTGTATCTTCGAAACAAAGGGATTTTTCAAAAATCATCATAAACCAAATATTCTTAGAATAAGTCAAGGAATAACCCCTTTAAGTTTTGTCGCATGTTTACCTAACACCCTGTATATATATATATATATATATATATACAAATAAATATAGGAACATCCTAATCATCTGCAC
The DNA here is from genome assembly GCA_031761425.1 of Cosmopolites sordidus. Taxonomy (NCBI): domain Eukaryota; kingdom Metazoa; phylum Arthropoda; class Insecta; order Coleoptera; family Curculionidae; genus Cosmopolites; species Cosmopolites sordidus. The sequence continues at coordinate 322,555 of JARFXV010000522.1, read as the reverse complement.
GTTCATTGACTTCAAAAAAACTTTTAAAATGCATATTTCAAACAAAAAAAAAACTTTTTGGACAACCTTTACATAAAAATATATTACCACATTACCTCCTGATACACTTTATCCCTCTGCATTTGCAAGGCTTTATTGTCCTCGATGATTCTCTGCATCTGTGCGGCTTCCTTGTTGCGGACATCTTCCAGTTCTTGAATCTTTTGCTTCAGGCGATTGTGACTGGCGATCAATTCGACTTTGCCCTCTTCTGCAGCCCTGAGTTTTTGCTGTAACTGAGCCCGCTCAGCTAACTGCTCGCTACGTATTTCCTTCAGTTTGGCTTGGACACCGACGAGAAGCTCTTGTTCATCGGCGAGAAGCTTCTCTTTCTCGGCCAACTGCTTCTTTAATTTTTGAACAGGATCATATTTACCCTAGAAAAGCAGATTACGATCAAAAGGATGATTATGATGATTTACAAGAGGAGTACCTCACTCCATTCGTCAATAACAGCCGGTGCTTCGAGTTGTTTATTCAATAAAAGATCAATCAACAACTGGACTTCACTACGAGATAGTTCTGCATTATGTAGCGTATATATCAACTGATCTCTTTCGGCAGCTATATCAAAATAAGAATAATAATAAGATCTAATTAGCCATTGTTTTTTTTTGTGTGAAAATAATTGGTCATGGTAGCAGGTTTTTAAGTATTAGCAGGTTAATTTATGATTCCGTGCGCAGTCTTCATGAAAGGTTTTAGAAATGATACTAGTCGCACGATTCAATTTTTGTGTGTGGCCTAAAATATAATCGTAGGTTTAGAATATTAACAGGATCGCAAGGATCATTAAGGGAGATCTATGATGAAATAAAGGTGAAAAACAAAAGAACCAATCTAGGAATAAATCACATTAAGTAAGAATAAAGTAAAAATGATGAAAACGTGAACTAATCAAAGTGAAGAAAGGAACTGGATAGTCGAAGATGACAGACAATAGAGGCATTTATTTCACTTCAAGTGGACAACGAAAAAAAGTGAGATTCTGAAATTTGTTCATACTGAACATATTTGTATTTCTCGTAATTGAGGTTTAGTTGATAAGATATGGGATTCTATAGAATTCACCTGATTGACGGAAGGGTTTCTTTGGAATTTTATTTTCATGTTTAAGTAAATTATAATAAAATAATAAAGTGTTTTGTATAAAAAATTTGCTGTTCTTTTTGATTTTCAAATCAGATTCCAAATTTGATTTTTTTTCTAGTGTTAAAGGGAAGTAAATATTTCAAATATTTTTAAATAACTTCGACTATTTTAATTTTATTTTTTTTTACTGCAAAATAAAGCTTAACATCTATAAATTTTACCATAAAAATTGCAAAATGGGATCTAAATTAGTTTAGGAGATAAAACAATTAGAGTACGTACATATCGCTCTGAGCTTGACACCTAACCCTTGTTAAAGCCGGTTAGTGATGTAAAAACACATTAAAACGTTGGTTATATTTCAATAATATTGACTATTTAGTATTGTACCTATTTGTGTCATTATAAGATTATTTAATACCTAAATTAAAAATAAAATACATTAATGCATATTATATGCATTTAAAATGCAATCCATATTGTGACGACGAAGTACGAATAATAACGTCATCTCTTAGTTGCGAAAAGAATCAGTTCATCAAAACGAATCAAAGTTATATAATAGAAAGAGATAAAAGTATGACGGCAAGCCACGCTTGTTTTTCGTTATTTTTTTAGTTGTTCTAACCTCTTAGCGAATTACATTCGTTAATAAATTTTATCATTTTTATTGATTTATTATGGCTCCCTACGGTGATCGATGCTTCAATCCATTCAATTTACCAGCTCTCCAAAACTTTAAAGATCGAACCAACTGACCAAGACCAAGAAATTTTGAAGCAGTTGAAGGAGAAATTTAATGATCTGTCTACATCTACTTCTATGAAGACAATGACTGTAGACTGTAGCACCTAAATCATGGAGTGACAATAAACTTGCAGAAGAATTTAAAAACTTCCAGACAAGCCAGAAATGCAAAGCAATTAGTAGATCAGTTCGGCATTTTATCATCTCCTAATACACGAGGTGGCCGTAAATTATACGTCGATATAGACGACTTGGTGAAATCCTTTTATCTCAGAGAAGACATTAGTCGCATCATGCCTGGTAAAAAAATTGTATCCCTGAAATTACATGATGGGAAAAGAAAAAAGACACATCCACAAACAACTTCTAATGTGCAACATTGACGAACTTTATCAGAAGTTTAAAGGTGAATATCCTAATGTTCAGGTAGGCCTAACAATTTTTTTTTACCTTAATACCCAAGCAATGTATTCTCATCGGCGATTCTGGAACATATATGGTGTGTTTGTGTTTACCATCAAAATGTCAGGCTGATGTTGAATAGAGGAGACACTGCCAATCTTACCGCTGGACTGCCATGGAACTTTCATTGTATAAAGTTTGCCTTCGCAATATGATGTGTCCTAACACAACATCGACATGTCATTTAACGACTTCAAAGACGTCGCCAACTGAATGTTGTAAATCGTGTCCTAGCTTGAATGCGATTCGTGATCATTTGAAAATTATATTTGATGACAATCAAGTGACAAACGTGCAGTTAGAAGAATGAGTTGGCACAGACCGCTTCACGATATCTACTAAACTACTTCCATCTGATGATTTCGTAGATAGTTTCTGTGACGCTTTGGATGCATTTCAACCCTATGCCCATATTGCATAAGAACAAGCACTTTATTTTAATAGATTTAAGAAGAACATCACAGAAGGTGAAAAAATCATAGTACAATGCGATTTCGCAGAAAATTATAGTTTTGTTGTCCAAGACGCAGCTCAATCTTTTCACTGGAATAATGAGAAGGCAACACTACTAATATCGGTATTTTATTATAGAAATGAAAGTGAAATAAAACACGGTAGCATTGTAATGATTTCAGACGATTTGAAGCACGACACGGCTACATTCTATGCTTTCCAAAAAATACTACACGAGCATTTATTTAAAAAAGCAATAGTTATATCGAAAATTACCTATATTACAGATGGTGCCTCACAACATTTTAAAAATAGATTCAATTTTACAAACCTATTATATTATAAGCGAGATTTTAAGACAGATGCAGAGTTTAAGTTTCACGCAACCTCTCGCGGTAAGGGACCATCTGATAGTCTTGAAGGAAACATGAAACGTTTAGCGACACGAGCAAACTTGCAGTTACCTAAAAGTAGAGCAATTATTATGCGATTGTATGAATGGGCGAATTCAATTTAACTCAACAGCCATTTACTACTGCCCCAAAGATGATATTGAACGCCAAAGAATTTTCCTCCAACCACGATTTCAAACATCAGTAACTAAATCAATTATTCTATTGGAACCTTTGGAATGAAACACTAAACTTGAGATTTACCACTAAACACCAAAACACTTTTTTTGAACTGCAGTTCAAAAGCAGTTTCAAGAGCAGTTCAAAAAAGTGTTTTGGTGTTTAGTGGTAAATCTCTTCAAGATCAGTAACTATTCCAGAGTCAAAAACGTACCACTGTTTTGTCCCTACTACTACAGAAGGCATGGTTATAAAATGAACCAGTGTTGATTGCAATAGTAAAATTGTAAAAATTATAAAATAAAATATTTTTCTTTTGATACAATATTGTTTCATTTAGTTATAAATCATTATTAAGAATATATAGGTATCAAATGTAAAACTAGTTCAGAATATGTATATCTTTATGCATAAATAGGCGACGTCACAGCAATTTTACTATGTAGGTATGTCCTTTTTTGCACAATCCAGCCAACATTAGCAAGCGCTCAGTTTGACATGTACGTATTCTAATTGATTTATCTCCTAAACTAATTTAGATTCCATTTTAATTTTTATGGTAAAATTTATAAATGTTAAACTTTATTGTGTAGTAAAAAAAATTGAAATTAAAATGGTCCAAGTTATTAGGAAAAAATATTTGAAATATTTACTTCCGGTTTAACACTAAAAAAAAATCAAATTTGGAATCTGATTTGAAAATCAAAAAGAAAAGTAATTTTTCTACACGAAACACTACATTTATTGTTTTATTATTTATTTCAACATGAAAATAAAATTCCAAAGAAATCCTTCAGTTAATCAGGTGAGTTCTATAGAATCCTATATCTCAACAACTAAACCTCAAATAAAAAAAAAATGTGTACACGTTCATATCCCCTAGAAGAACAAATATGCTCAACATGAGCAAATTTCAGGCCCTCACTTTTTTATCGTTGTCCGATTCACGTGAATGTCCCAAATTTATCGAAGTTGTGAATGAAATTACTTATCTGGAAACCAAAATAGACGAAAACATCACAGGATAAATCGGAAATCCTCTTATGAATGGCAATAAAACTACTTATTAACTGCAGTCTAAGATCTAAACTTGCCCAAAAGGGCACGTAACATATCACTCAATAAGTTCCTACGAAGACTAATAAAAGAACAACTTTTAGGTAAAATTTGACTTTATTCATCTACATAGTCTCCTTTATGAGTGACACATTGATTCCAATGCTTCTCTAATATTTCCATGCCTTTTTTGTAGAACGATTTATCTTTGGCCTCAAAATAGGCTTCAGTTTCGGCAATCACTTCTTGACTGGAACCAAATGTCTTTCCCTGGAGTTTTCTTTTTAGGCCTGCAAACAGGTATTAGTCGCTGGGACCAGATCCGGAGAATATGGTGGATGGGGAAGCAATGCATGCAATTTTACCATTGTTACTAGCGACTTGTAACAAAGTGCATTATCGTGATGAAAGAGCACTTTTGTCTTCTTCATTTGGAGTCGTTTTTTCGCAATTTGTTCCTTCAAACGCACCAATAACGTCATATAATATTCGCTATTAAAGGTTCTTCCTTTGTCAAGGTAGTCAATGAATAAAATACCTTGCGCATCCCAAAATATGGATGCCAAAACCTTACTAGTTGATATTTGCGTTTTGGTCGCTTTGGGCGTTTTTCGCCAGTTGCTCTCCACTCAACTGAGTACTGATTTGATTGTGGAGTGTAGTGATAGATCCATTTTTCATCTATTGTCACATATCGCATGAAAAAAATCCTTTTTATTGCGCTGAAATGGTTCCAAACAGCGCGTTGAATCGTCGACGCGTTGCTGTTTTTATCGACTGTGAGCAAGCGCGGTATACACTTCGAATAGACCTTTCTCCCGTACAAATGTTCATTCAAAATGGTGAATACACTGCCTTTTGATATCTTTAAAGTGTCAGCTATCTCACGTAACTTCAATTTACGCTCGGCCAAGACTATTTTGCGGACTGTTTTTATGTTTTCTGGAATAATTGCCGAATTTGGGCGACCAGAGCATTCAGCGTCATCGGTATTTGTACGGCCGCGTTTAAAATCAGCAAACCACTTCTCTACCATTTATTTCAATGAAGCAGAGTCCGAATAACACTTGTCAAGCCATTGCTTTGCATTAAAATTTATTTGATTAAATTGCATTAAAAAGCAATGCTTTATTAACACACGAAAATCAGCTATTTCTATTGTTTCCAAAACTACAAGGGTAGCGTCACTAAAACCACTATAATTTGTGAACTAAACCTCAGCTTGTCATGAAATGTTGCCACGTATCATTTGAAGGTTAATATTTCCTAAAAATCATATGGATTTATTCATAGTGGCGCTATCTGTATGTCATCTTATGAACTTATTGAGTGATGTGTTAAGTCAAGATCTATAAAATACTCATTTGGTCAATGGTCACCTATGACTACGAGCCGTGAACACCCACAAAGAAAATAGAAGAAATGTGTGCAGTATTTAGAAGATGAGTATTCAGAGCATTTTCGGTGCTGGGAATTGGAAGATCAGTCATAACTTCGAATTCAAGCGAATATACAAAGATCTAGATATTGTAAACTGTCAGTATTCAGCGACTTAGATAGGAGGTACACGGTACTACCAAAGACACGTTGGTAGGATAATATAAAAAGAGATGCTGAAGAACTACTGCATATGCAAATGGCTAAGAACAGCTGGAGATTAATGTAGATGAAGGCCCACTGACGGGCTGTAGCACCATGAGAAAAAGAGATTCTGAAAGAAGTTCTGAGTGAAATTACAGCAAACCTTTACCAAAATGCTTGTATTGAGAAGACAATTTCGGCTGAAATACGAACATAGTAATATACATAAGGAATACGGATAATTGCCACTGTAAATATTGTTGTTCTTTAAACAGGTATTATAATACCTGTCTTAAACATATCTACCTTATTTGTCGGACTTGTCAATCTGTGAAAATTTTCCGTTCAGTAAATGTAAAATTCTAACGAACCAGGCTCGTCACAAAGACATTCTCGAAATAGAAGAAACTGTGATTATCCCAATACTGAACAAGGTATCAAAACTGGAGATGAAAAAGACTTTCCTGTACTCACCAGGATTGACAACAAGTGATTATCTGATATTCCATAACGTATAAAAAAACCTACAGAAAAATGCGCAAGAAATTACTGGTCAAACTGTACTACTGTAAGGTATACCCAAAATCAAACCCACTACCTCCATGTATATGTATAAATTTGTTTATATCTACTATTCTCTAATACCTCTTTGTTTTTCCCGGACAACTAAAAAGTTAAGATTTGTCAAAGTCAATTGGGTTTCTTTTGTGATCATTTTTTATACCGAATATTTTAAAATCTCCTTAATCTAGTTCATCTACCTACCAATTGTTTAAATCCAAAAAGACCACAACTATTGTTAATAGAATTTTTATACTATACATACTTTCAACAAAAACAAAACATAAACGTAGATAATACTAGTGCAAACGTTTCTACTAACTCAGTTGTTTAGTGTTGAATTCACTCTTCTTCTTCTTCTTTTCCTTCCCGGTGTTGGCTATCGGTTCCTGACTGACGGGCACAACGGTGCTGACGACCTTTTCTTCTTTTGGTTGGGGTTTTTCAACCGGCTGAGGTTCAGAAGCACCCGCGGAAGAAATAGCAGGTTTCTCGCTCTCCTGCTTCAGCTGCTTGTTCTTTTTCCCGCCCGATGATTTTTCGGGTTTTTTCTCATCTTTCGCCGGTTCAATCTTGTGAATTTCATCCTTCTATTTGAAAATGTGATTAATTAACATGAAAAACGGTAGGGTCAGTGAAATAAAGTCGAATTTAGAAGTGGTCGTTCGAAAGATTCAGAAGACCACCAACAAATTCTACTTGATCTAGTTTGTGTTGTACGTGAAAATGTGATGTAGTTTTAGGCAAGTATAGCGTCAAACATTAATTATTGTTACACAAATCAAGAAATATAAAGATTGTTTATATACTATTTATAGAAAACGCATAAGACACATACGAGAAGCACTGAGACAAGACAACAACTATAAATATATCGTTGTTTGCTACCTTTGTTCAGTTCACCTCTTTGATAAGTTGAAATTCGCGTTCCTTAACTATTTGATCTATTAGTTCGTGTCGGAACTTTCTCCAAATACCTCGTACTTGATTTTACTCATTTTATTAGCTTTCAATTTTATTTTTTGTGTCTTATCTTCTTTCCTTTGCACTTATATTTATTTTTCTATTGCGCAACATTCTAAAGTGTTTTTTTATACGTAACACATTTTTTTTAAAAAATAATCAATTTTTTGAATACGTAATTTTCTAAAAACATTTTTCACATTTTCATAAAATAATTCAACAATTTTAACGCGTTGTTGTATTATGTACGCCTCTACTTTTATAAATGTCATACATTGCATTTCTGAAATCAGACTAGACCTAGGCAAATTCACAACGCCATCTGTGTTTTATTCCAGAATGAAAAAAAATTGCTCAATTTGAAAGATCCGTTTAAAATATTTTTCCATCTTTGATATAAATAGCAGGTTATCAATGCAGAATTTTGTAAGACTGGATCTGAATGGACTAGACTTGGATGAGGTCGAAATAAATTAGTATAAGTCATCATAGTTTTTGATTCGTGTAACATAATCTTAAGGGGTATTAAATTATACATTAATGTGAAGTACAAGGATGAGTTGAAAAGTCAGTAGAATGAAGATAAAAAAACATAAGTTGAAACATGAACTTGAAATTAATTTAATTTTTCAGAGATTATTAGAATTTTTAAAAAGATGGAAAATTCAATTCTTATCCCGGAACCTTTGATGTGAAACGCTAAACTCAAAGAGGATGAATCATGGCGATGTTAACATGGTTACCGAAACGCACGTCGGGAAGTAACAAGTGATTTTATAGTAAATCTCTTTGAGTTTCGAAATAGATAGTGTTGAAATTCGTGCTCTTATTAAGTACTTCTTGAAGGATTTGTCAGTATGTAAAAGACTGCGTTTCTTAATTTCACTGTCAACCAATGCAATCAATCAAATTACGAAATTGAGGCCAAAAAAACGAATTCACCTTTAGATAATAAAGCTAACTGTGTTTCTATTCAATGTAACATTCTTATCTATTTTCATTGTTTCCATGTAGTCATTCCAGAAAGATAACACATTTAAAATTGACAACAATGAAAAAAACTTTCTCAACTATAGAGAATTTCACAATAGTATTGACAATGACACAATTTAAATGAATACTTTAGATCATTATCCCTAATATGCCCTACAAGATTATTGGCAAAAAGTACAGGCATTCACAGAGTCATTTATGTAAAATGCAGATAGTATTCCGCTGTTTAAAGGCGAGTAGTTTGAGTTTTGCATTTAAAAACCAAACGTATAAATATGTTGAATCCCACACTCCTGGATCTGAAAGATGAAGAAGTCGAAATATTTATTTTTGAGAATAAGGCTAAGGAAATATAACAGGTGAGTAGACATTAAATTCGCAGAGTTTCTATTTAAAGCTTGCAAGATGTTTGAACATGTATCCTGTAATAAAATCCGACAAAAATCCTGATATCGTTTGGCACAAATATCCCTAACCGAAAGCATATCAAAGATCTGCACTATTTCTTCAAAAGTTCTAAATATACGTATTCAATATTTATATATGTCTCAAGCTTCTTCAGAATTAGGCAGTTTAATTAAAGCGTTTTTATAATAAAACATAAAAAAAGGTGATCAGCTAAGAATGTGTGATGTAGAAAAAAGGGCCACTCTGAAATTTTTAATTCAAATCAAGAAATATACTGCTAATACATAAATGTTTTCAAGGGACAATATTTATCGCCAAGGCTGTCAAGCTAACTACTGAAAAAAACTTGTTCAAAGTATAGAAATATTGAAATGCAACATACAATATAAACACTATGTCGAAAACATCATGGAACTTTTTAAATTTAAAAAAACCCAATGACGTTTTTTATCAATATATCGTTTTTCGGAATAGCCTCAACGAGCCTCGTCAAGGCTTCTTAGATTTGTGTAACACTGTCATAAAACGTTCCTTTCATGACCAGTTTTAACACTCAAACACGGAGGATGTTGAAGCACCCATACTGGTTTTTCGCCAAAAATTCACGAACAACGACGGTTCTGTGATATGGTGCAACAACACCCAACTTCCCAAAGAGATTTTGACCCTGTGAAACGAGTTTCCGAAGTACAATACCGTAAAAACGAATCAACATTGTCTTCTCTCGTGACTTCTGGAAACATAATTTTTCAGTTATTTTTCCGACATACTGTGTACATATCTGAATCAAACTGAAAATACGTTCACTGTACAAAAAATCTTGAACGCAAAAACTAATACATCTTTTGTAAGTTTACCTTTAAATTTCTGTATGCCATTGCAAAAAATATTTTAAAAAACTTAATTTTTATCAGTTGAGGTGTTTTCCATACGAAGATTTACGGCATTCTTGCAGTGAACCACGTCGTGTCAGATAATTATCCGCATTTGAAAAGAGACGCTCCACAGCATGAACGAAGCAGCTTTAATTATACATGAAATAAGGTAACAATTACAAAATGAATTCCACATAGTACAATTTTAGTAGTGTTACATTATAGTGTTCATCAGAGTATTAACTTAACTATATTTTGCATCTACCAAATGACAGAAACTATCTTTGATATTAAATCTGCGGCAATACACACTAATATAACCTACACTATATCCAAAGGGAAAGCTGGCACAATATTTAAATGAATTCAGCGCTTATACCAGGTATGTAAACATGAAACCGGAATTTTTGTATAGAAAATACACATTTATTGTATGAAAATGATAAAAAATATTTTATTCCAAGTTCTGCCCATCGCTAGCTATACATTTTTCCCACCTTTGTGGATGCCACGCCAAAAACACTGTTGCTCTTTTGAGCCATTTTCGTGATTTGTGATGGGATGTGATGTTCGCTTCACCATGAGGTGAAGCGTTGCTCAGCAAGTGCGTGTCCCATCGATGCAAATAAAAAGAAATCGGACGAAGCTAGATCTGGTGAATAAGCCGCATGCGAAAGTATTTCCCAACTGAACGCCTCAATCGTTTCCTTGACGTCGTTTCAGTATTAAGTGTTTCGCCAGGTTTTAGCTGCTCAATAATAGATCACATCCTTCTGATCCCCCCAAACACAGAGCATTGCCTTCCGTCCATAGCGCGATTTGGTCTTGCAGTGTATGTCGACAGAGTTATCCATGATCTTTTACGCTTAGGATTCTCAAAATATATCCACTTTTCAACGTCAGTCACAATTCGATGGAGAAATGACTTTTTTTTGTACTTGGCGAGCAGCATTTCGCAAGTGGTTTTTCAGTTTTCCTGCTGTCTTTCATTCGGTTCAGGTGGAAACCATTTTCCCATCTTCTGGATCTTTCCCATGGCTTTCAAACGTATAGAGACGGCTTCTCGTGTGACATTTAATTGATCCGCGGGTTGTTGTTGCGTTTGAGCGTCATCCTCATCCAACAATACTTAAAATTCGCCGTCTTCAAACTTTTTCGGTGGTCTTCCACGTTCTTCGTTTCTCACGTCAAAATCGCCACTTTTGAATTTTTTTAACCACTCAAAGCATTGTGATTTACCAAGAACATGCTCACCGTAAGCTTTAACCAGCATTCGATGCGATTTTGCAGCAATTTTCTACAAACTATGCGATTCTACAACTTACGCTACTATAAACTATGCTATTGTGTGAAACTTGTATTGTTGTGAGCTGAAAATGTTTGTCAGATGTCAACAAGGAAATGGCGCCAATGACGCGGTTTGACGGTAACTATATTGACAGTTAAGGCCATCTATGGGCAAATTTCAGTTTCATATTTACAGACCTTTTGTACTGTCAAATATATCAGAGTGACCCTCGTATATGATAAAGTAGAGCCCATTAGTAGAATGTTTCTGGTATAATCACCATCAAGGCATAGGAGAAGGCACACCCTAAGAAAACTTACACTATTGGAGTGCAACATTTCAAACTCATCCTTGGGATGGATGACGTCAAAGTGATTGATTGTAGGAGCCTCTAGACCTGCCGTCGATTTTTTTTCCACCCCCTGATCTTTATTTACCAGAATGGGGCGTACTTTTTTCACACGCTTCTGTAAAAGCGTCATTATTTACAGCAGTATCTATTAGGTATCCAAAAACAATTATGCGGTCTTGATTAGTACAAATTAGATGAGGGCATATTTCGTTAATATAATCTTTGTAAAGGTTTTTTTTAAGAAATTTTGATAGTATCAAAGATTCTCCTCTTATTTCCTACAGCTTCACATATATAACTCATTCAGGGAAACAATGGTTGCACCTCATCAATCTAGAGAAATCTATTGCCAATTTAAATCCATAAGAAAGAAAAAATCATCAAAAAAATCAAGTTCAAAGCACTCTCTTTCCTTCTTCCTCTAATCCTGTTAAAATAGAATAAAAATACGGTGAATCGGCGGATTATATTCCGTGAATTCACTGTTAAGATAACATTTAGGTTTGTGGTTCTGGACAGTGTTGCCGACGTAACACAACTTTTTCGTAGAATCTGTCATTTTCAAGTTCTGATCGTTTTTGAGTTATGCCTTCAAACGTTTCTGAATTATTTTTATTGTATTCTTTGCTGTTTTACCTATTTTCTGGTTTAGTTTCTGTTTTTGTGAGATCTGTAGGGTTAGGTTAGATAATGCTGGGTGGTTAGGTTAGATAATGCACCATATCACAGTACACTGATTGATAAACCTCCAACTAGTGCATGGACAAAACCAAAAATTGCAGAATGGCTGACGGAACATAATCTTCCTTTTGAAAACACTATGTTGAAAAGTGAACTGCTGCAAAACGTTAGTCGGTAAGCAGTAATTAAAGGGGCAGGTTTGTGTTTCATAATGTTCTTTTCAGGAACAAGCCTAAAAATGAATATGTGGCAGATTATATGGCTGAAGAGTACGACCACAAAGTATTACGTCGTCCCCCTTTTCATTGCATATTCAATCCTATAGAATTGATATGGATAATAATTGATACAATCGTCATATAGGTCGAGATGGAAGAACGACTGATAACTGTTTGGATACGTGGAAAGAAACTGTCAACAGTTACACCACAGACCTAGATGAACAGCATCAGACATACAGAGGAAGAAATTGAAAGATGGTCAATTCGCGAAAGAGTATTTGATAGACTAGAAGTTAATCCTTTAATAATTTACTTAAACAGCGATTCAGATACTGAAAGTTGTTTTACTGACAATGAATAATTAAACTTTGTGTGAATTAAATGAAAAGCCCCTATGTTGACAAGCAGACGTTTCGAAACAGATTTTTGATTAAAACTTAAAAAAAAAACTTTTCGTGTTACTTTTGCATTTACAGTTTTATTGATTATACAAATGCCAAAGTCTGGGTATTTTGGTGTTGATGTGGCAATATTGTAACGTGGGTGCGCCATAGATTTTGATGACGTGCAACCATTGTTTCCCTGAATGAGCTGTACATACAGCCTCACTTTGTTGGCATATAGTAGGCTGTAAAATATGTTGATCCCGTTTGCATTTTAAAAATAGTTTCTTTCCAAATTTTGAAAGACAGAAAGGACTAGTAGCAGAAAAACCCTGCTTTAATATTACATTGAGGACTTAGAAAATAACTTTATCCAAGAAGTTTTGGTAGGACTTAAAATATGCTAAATTTTGACTAATAAAACTTGTGCTATGCTCTAATCCGATGAAAACAGCGCACTAACATATCCCTGGCACCCTGTATCCCTGGTTGTTGTATGGTACCAACAACCCCTTGTGTAAGTCAAGTCTGGTCTATTGATTTTTATACTTTTGTCGTTAAGATTTTAAAAATTAGTTCAGTAATTCATAAAAAAATTATTGTTTTTTGACAGACAGATATACATATGAAGTATGTAAATAAAGTAACAAAACCGGTGGCGTAGCGTTCGATCTGGCAACACTGTTAGCCTTTGGAGGGAAGGCAGGCCAAAATTTGATGCGTCTTCAGTATTGGTTTGAACTTTTTAGAGTTACTTGATCGTCCACAGCAATTATTTTCATGAACCCGATTTTTCTAGAGCGTGCTGAAACTGAGTGACAATTTCGAACAATGATGCTCTATCAAGTTCTATTTTAGACTTTGGCATAGTACGGCGGAAACTTTAACAAGCCAATTGAAACAGTGCTTTATCAAGGGACCAAATTTTCATGTGATTTAAGACATTCTCAGCATTGCCGAGGTTCGATTAAAGATGAAACGCAGCGGAAGGCTCTCAACTGGAGGAAGTGATGAAAATATCCATATAATCCGAGATCTTGTGCGTTCTGATCGTCCTTAAAGAATTCCTGTCTCCACAACCCCCTTATTCACCAAACTGTTATCGTTGTGACTTTTCCTTTTCTTAAAATTAAAAAAGTCGCATCAAAGAGCACCATTTTGGGGCATTGGAGAATACTGAAAGAGCCATAATCGACTAGTTGAAAGCAATTCCAGTATCTGAGTTGCAGCACTGTTATGAAGAGTAAATAAACTGTCTTCAGCGCTGTATGGCTTCCCAAGGCAACTACTTTAAAGAAGGTAATGTAGAATTGTGATTTCAATTTAATAAACATTTTTTTAAAAATTACATTATTTACACACCTTATACATGCTGCCCAATCTCCTGAAAAAATGAACCTGCCAAGTTATACAAATGCCCAGAACAGAACCATAAAAAACCACACAACTCTTTTTTGGTGACCTGACAGGTAAGATTTTATTCTAAACCAATAATTGGCATGCCTAAGTCTAAGAGGATTAAAAGCAGTCTAACTAATAAAGAAAAAGGAGAAGAAATCCTGTAAAGAAACTTAGAGTAAACAAAAGAGGTAAATATCAACTAAATATTTATAAGATTCCAGATGTATCTCATTCAAATTGCAAAAGATTTCATAAAAATAAAAATATACCATAAAAATCACCATCAACACTACATCATTTATGAAATGAAGAAAGACCTCTTACCTTGTTAATGACTTCTTTAACTTCTTTCTCAACAGGAATCTCCACTGGTAATTCTTCAGCTTCTTCCTTAAACTCAACGTGTATGTTGGATTGTTTAGGTGATGACTTAGCTGGCAAACACAGAAAAATATTAATAATTTTTGTTTTTCTAGGAGATAGAAAAAAAACCTTTCTGGGGATTGGATTTTCCTTGTTGAGAAACATTTTTCTCTGTATTTTCAGTCTCTCTTGACTCTTTCAATGATGCAACATTGTCGTTTTCTTTTGAAGATTCAGGTTCAACGTTGTTGTTAACAGCAGATTTTTCTTTATTTATCTAACAAAAGTAATATTTGCAAATTAGAAATAACTGTTTAATCTCTGCTTTGCTAAGCATTAAATTTGATTTTTTTGTTATCAATCTATGCTAATACAATGTTGCTTGTTGAGCAATTTGATAACAACTGTTTTTTAAATGTTAATAGTTGTGTAAACAATAAAAAAAAACCGGTTAACATCAAGAATGTACAAACCTTTTTTGAAGCTTTTTTATTTTTCTTCTCTTTCAACTTAGGCCTGGTACCTAAGAGGGCACTGGTTTGTTTACGATGTTCTGCCAGTGCTTGTTCATAACTTTTCTTCTTTATACCAAATTTGAATACCAAAAATAAGGAAAATGAACCGACGACTAACACACTTATGAAAATCAAGGGAACTGTTAGATCCATTTCTGCTGTAGAATTTAAAAAAATACGCATTTAAATAATTATTATAAATAATAAATGAAAAAATATTTAATCACTAATCACAATAAAAATAACCTGTAACTTTATTGTACCGAAAGTGTAGGGATTTAGATAAAATACAGATTTAATTTATGATTTAAAGGTTTACAAAAAAAAAGATCACTAAATAACTGTATATAAAGTCTACGCACCATAAGTTAAAATAAATGGAAAAAGTCGTCGCAATAATTGTTAAAAGGCATAAAAACCGGGCCACGTAGCAATTTGCAAACTATTTTAGATTTGGAAAAGTGTTACGTACCGTTTAATAAAAATAATTACTTTGTAAAACGGACACTAACAATAACCGTGATGTAAAATAGTGCAATTCTAACAAATAAAACCGATAAGTAGATTTTTATAGTCACCACAAAAAAACGAAAAATAGAATAGAACAAAACTCAAGACTAGAAACGATAGGCCACCAGAGTTTTGACGTTTGCAGTTGTCACTTGGATATATTAAAATAAAGCAAGTTTTGATTTTTTTCTCTGAGGTTGGCGACGCTGTTGTTGATCTGTCACTATTCAAAAACGAGTTCGCTATTTGTCATTTTGAAATATACTTTGGGACTTTAGTGTTTGTTTTATCGATTTAATTTTACTGTTTGCTGCATCTTAATTTCTTCAATTATGGGCGACAATTGGGATGATGGTAAGATTTTGTTTTAATATAATGTAATTTCTTATATTCTTACGCTCTTTATGAATAGTGTGGATCGATGCCTCTACTGTATTTGAAAATTCACAAAAGGCAGAACAAAATAATAACAGTCATAGAAATAAAGGTAATGGAAGGGCTGGTAATCAACGGAACTGGAGAAATACTGACGACAAAAGAGTCGGAGAGAGATGTGAGACTGTTAAGATCCCCACAAAATGTGTAGGAAGAGTTATTGGTAAGTCTATGTTTATGTTAGTAGGTATACACGTTTATTAGTGACTTTTTGTTATAAAATTCATAACCTATTAACAAAAAAAGACATACTGTTTATGTCTAACACAAAATAACTGTTTTAAGAACTTACTGATACAAACTTACAAGGCACAAAAGGGCCAGACCCTATGTGAATTTGAAATTGAATTTAAATTCACCTAAATATAATGAAATATTAATGTATATCTTAATAGGAAAGGGCGGGAGTAAGATCATGGACTTGCAAAGTAATTCTGGTGCTCGCATACAAGTGACAAAAAAAACAGAAGAAGATAACACTTTTGTCAAAATTTTTGGTGATGATGAAACTATAGCCAAAGCTGTAGATCTGATAAATGAAACTGTTCAAGAGAAGCCAAGAAATTATCAAAATGGAAGTGGTTTTGCTTATACTGAAGTACCTGAAACTTCACAAAGCACAGAACCCAAGAAAGTTAATTGGTTTGAAAATATGACAGATTGCGTAAGTTGCTTGACTGTATGCTGGGCTGTCAGTATTGTTCAGAGTGAACTTGTAGTTTTGTGATAAAAGTTTTATATTTAGCTGCGCCAAGAAGAGGAGTACTGGTCCAAGTTTCCTCTTATAGTGAAAACATTTTATAAAGAACATCCAGAAGTGAGTGCTTTTACTGAAAAACAAGTTGAAACAATCAGAAAAATCAACAATAACATAGGTATTAACTTATGTCTCTTAAACTAACTTCATCTAAGTCAGAGATTTTTAGTTGTAAATCGAACTTTTGGAAGTGAAGACAGCAAACCAATACCTAACCCAATAACAACATTTCAACAGGCATTTTACGAATATCCAGAAATTTTGGATGAGCTTCAAAGAGCTTGTTTTGAGAAACCAACACCAATACAGTGTCAGGCCTGGCCCATCTTGCTGTCTGGAGAAGATATGATTGGCATTGCACAAACAGGATCAGGCAAAACTTTAGCTTTCCTGCTACCAGCCTTTATCCATATTGAAGGACAAACAGTACCCAAAGAGGAGAGGAAAGGGCCTGCAGTACTGATTGTTGCTCCCACAAGGGAGCTGGCATTACAGATTGATAAGGAGGTAAAGAAGTATCACTATAAGGGTATTACATCGTAAGTTTTATTACTAGAAATATAACAAATCATTATAAAAGATTGGATTTTTAGCTGTTGTGTGTATGGAGGAGCAGATAGGAAGCAGCAAATTAGAGAGCTCAGAAATGGTGTTGATATTGTCATTGCCACCCCAGGAAGAATGAATGACCTTCATGATTCTGGTAAGAGATCAAAATTGTTGACATTTTCTTCTTGTAGTGCTAGAGCCCGTCAGTGAACCTTTACATCCAATCTTTGCCTCCATCTGTATTGATCTCCTACAGCCCCTTTCTAGTTTTTGAGGAGCAGTAGTTCTTCAGCCTGTCTTACATTGTCCTTCTGTTGGGTCTTTGTTCCCCCTCCTTTCCTGTTAGCCCCTATTCTCTCCATTCTCCTTGATCTTTGGTTTTTTGGTATGGTCCATGTCTCACTAATGGCTTAATTAGCTTTTTACACATCTTAACTTTCATGTTCCTTTGTATAAGTTTAGATCTTAGGACAGAATACAAGGAGTTAGTAAGTTTTTTAACCTTCATAATACAATTTTTTGTACGCGCTCATAATCCTTTCTCAAATCTATGAACATGGAATAAAAGAGTATTCAAATCTGTCGTTTCCTCCATTATTTGACGGACTATAAACAATTGAAATTATTTTTAGGTGATTTATACATTGAAAATATAACCTATGTGGTTTTGGATGAGGCTGATCGCATGCTGGACATGGGATTTGAAGCACAGATTAGAAGAGTGTTGTATTCGATAAGACCTACAAGACAAAGTGTTATGACTAGCGCAACTTGGCCTTCAGGCGTTAGACGACTTGCAGTCAGTTACATGAAAGATCCTATTCAGGTTTATGTAGGGTCATTGGATCTGGCTGCAACACACAGTGTTTCACAAGTTATTCACATAATTGATGAAAATGAGAAGGAAGAAACTGTATGTCTCCTGTCTGATGTATAAATCATGAGTTTATTTAATTTTTTTCTTTCAGTTCTTTAATTTCCTCTTAAATTTAGGTCCAGAGGACAAAGTTATCGTTTTCTGTGGCACCAAATCAAAAACCGATTATCTTTCAGTTGAATGTGCCATGAAAGGATTTCCTAGTACATCTATACACAGTAACAGAGATCAGGTTGATAGAGAACAAGCTATAGCTGATATTTCCGATGGTACTGCTAAAATTTTGATTGCTACTGATGTAGCTTCCAGAGGATTAGACATAGATGATGTTACGTAAGAGAAGTTGCGCGGTACATTTGAACTACTATCGATTTTTTTTTAATATTTTGCAGGCACGTGGTAAACTATGATTTTCCTAAGAATATCGAAGAGTATGTGCATAGAGTAGGGCGAACAGGCAGAGCTGGAAAAACAGGAGAGTCCATCAGTTATTTCACAAGAAAAGATTGGGGTGGTGCCGCAGAATTAATCAAAATATTGGGGGAAGCTGAACAGGTAAAACTGCTATTTGATCTGTGATGATTTACTTATTTTTTTTCTGATCAGTACATTCCTGAGGAGCTGCATGGTATGGCTGAAAGATTCGAAGCCATGCAGGAGAAAAGAAGTCAGCAACCGGGAAGAGGGCCGTCATTTGGCGCTAACAGAAGTCGTTGGTAATCTGTATTATATGTTAGTTTTTAGGATTATGCTTTAGCTCATAGAATCTCCTATTTCAGTTGAGTTTTGATGCTTAAGTTCCAATTTTTAGGGATGTTTTTAGATATTTTTTTCCAATAAATGTTGTTGCATGCTACCTGACTTTCTCTTTCCTGCAAATAATACACAGTCTATCCAGTGGAAAAGGTAAATGGTTAGATTTGTTATTTATACCTAAGGATTAAAAATAAAGAAAAAACGATAATATATAACATCTCATCTCATAAATTTTTTCCTTAGGACAGACTGTATAGACTTTCATCTAAGTGTTTTACTTAAAAGAAGTTTGTAATTTTTACAACAATATGGGACTATCGTTGAAAAACCCAGGAATTGTTGGTAATATATTAATATTTAGGCATAAACTTTAGCTGATAGAGATTCCAATAAACTATACTGCTGTGTACATGTTATATTTATTTTAATAAATGTTATTCAAGCTCTCTACTGCGTTTTTTTCCTTATATAAAAGACTCTTAACATTTTAGTTAAAGGAATTGTACAGTTTTTCTAAAGACATGTGGCTTTGTTTCATACAATTAATGACATAGTTCGTATCTTTTGCTTCTCTCAAGTCATTTTCCTCATACATGTCTAGTTCTTGTCCTGATTTCTACAAAAAAGATGAATCGATTACCACTTTTCCTTAATAATGTATCAAAACATTACTTTTTTATCCAAATGTTTATTACATTTGATAATGTTGACTTGTCGACAGCAAGTTTCATCCTCTCCATTGTAGTCCTTAATGCAGCAGCAGATCGAGCATAATTTCAAAATGAGAGCAAGAGGATAAGCCAAGAAAAATATAGTGTTCAGGCAAAATTCCGTTCGCCTTTAAAAAAAATTTAATGGGACATTTGAACTACTAAGGGTGATTCGCAAGTTCAGCGATTTTTAAAATTCTGTTAATATAATGTTATTGGTGTTATGGAAAATATTCCAAAGTGAAAGGGGCAGTTGCAGTTCGAGCAGCGTAAAAAATGAATGAGATAGAAACCGACCCCTGAAATCAATCTTGTGCGAATATGTTCCACAATAACAGTGGATGCGGTATATTCATGTTCTTGTCAAGTTTTATAGATTCTATAGAAAAGTGTCAAGAGCGCTTACGTTGGGCGGAGCATTTAGCCAGGCTGAATGGCCATAGTTTAGAAAAGTATATATTATATGAACTGACCTCAGGTGAATGTAGGCATGTAGGTCAGAAACTTCCTTACGAGAATGCTGCAATGAAACATTAAAGAGCTCTAATGCTAATCATCAATGGGAGGTGACTACCTCCAACAGAAGCCCAATGGAGATAACTAGTTCATCAGTATCAAGGACCGAGACCTAGAAACAGCTACATCCCGCTTCCTGGTTAGTTCAAATGTCCAGAATGTGGCCGGTTATTTCACTAAAATACGTCTTTTCAGCTATAGAAGACCACATGCCCGCTAATCTTGGAATTTAAAAGGATTAACTCGGATTCGAGTATTCGGCTATTTATGTTTGTAGAGAGACGTTACTGTGGGTTTAGTAACATTTTAAAGACGTACTCAACTTTGAGCAGGTTTCAAACAATTCTTCCATTGGAACCTTTGGTGTGAAACGCTAAGCTTGATGAGATTTACCACTAAATCACTTTTTTGAACTTCTCGACGCACATGTTAGCATCATCAGGAGATGATTTAATCTCTCGGGCTTTGTACAAATGGGCAAATATACAAATGTAAGAAAATCATGAACCGGGATAAAGGACTTATTCCGTACAGTCAACTTTTTCAATTATTAATATAAGGCTCGGTAAACTTCACGGTTCATGATTTTTACAGGCTTCATTAGTTAGGGTTATCATATAAATAGAACATAGTTTAGTTTTACAATTAGATTAAATCATCTCCTGATGATGCTAACATGGTTGGCGAAACGTGCGTCGAGAAGTTCAAAAAAGTGATTTGGTGTTTAGTGATAAATCTCTTCAAGTTTAAGGTTTCAAACAATTAAGTCGATAAATATCTTATCATAAGCAATTTGACTGAATGTAGTGAGTGTGGAGCACTGAAATGTACAAATAAATATGAGGCACTCAGTTGCACCTGGCTTTGGTCAACAGACAATGGATTTGTTTCTGCAATAAACCGACACCATACTACATATTACCAAACAAAGAAAGAATAAGTTTTTTAAACTAGACACAATTAAACATATAGCCCAAAACGTACACTATTTAAATTTTCATCTTTTCATTCAAATAATCTCTTTCTAAAAACTTTCTAAAAACACACTTATATAGGTGAGTGAATTGGTCTTTTTTAGTTGTAAACATGGAAAGCTTTTAATTCTTCTATTGGAACCTTCGATGTGAAATCCCTTTTTAAACTTCTCAACGTACGTTTCGCTAACCATGTTAGCATCATCAGAAAAACATAACCAAGAAATCTATCAAATAACTAAATTACAACATTAATAAGTAAACATTTAAACTGTACATCAAAAGGGACAGATACCGCAGTGCGATAGGTGCTTAAAATGGGGACACACTCAAAACTAATGCACCCGACTGCAGAAATGCATAAATCTAGCGTTCTATAGATCTACTATAGACCTTTATAGAGTAGCAAAACCGCGCAATCAGCGAAAGAAAAGACCTTCGGTGTGTATCCTGTGGTGAAAATCACCTCACCAATTATAAGGGTTGTAAGATTTAATAAAGAACTTCAACAAAGAAACTTCCCCTCTCTTACACCTAAAATCCAACAAGGACAACAAAATAATACCCATATTATTGATAATAAAGTGAGAGAAGGTACTTCATTCGTTCAGTCACCAATGGATTCAAATTTTCTAATAGCAACTTTGATGTTGGAGCTACAAACCCTAATCAATCAGAAGATAGAGACATACTAGAGAAATTAGTCGAGCAAATGGTCCAATGAAAGGACACAATGATAAATATTGTGTAAAATAGCCCTTTGGAATGCTAATGGCCTAGTTAACCATGGTCTCGAAATATCAGGTTTCCTTAGAGAACATAATATTGACCTGATGTTGATCTCTGAATCGCATTATACCAATCGAAGCTATTTTAGAATTCAAAGCTATATAATATACCAACATCCGAATGGTACAGCTCATGATGGTTCCAGAGAGCACATATTCAGGCAACTAATGTTATCGAAGATAAGCGAGGTCTAATAACTTTTTTTTCACTTTATTGTACTCCACGTCACAATTTAAAAGGAGAGCATTATGATGAGTAGTTTGCCACATTTGACAGTAGATTCCTGGCTGGTGGTGGTTATAATGCCAAACATCTCATATGGGGATCAATATTGATAACTACTAAAGGCCGAGAGTTCGTAATATATGTATATGGACAAAAATAATCTAAATACTTTGTCTACTGGTAGGCTCACATACTGACCTAGTGATAAGAACAAAGTACCGGACACTATTGACTTCTGTATTAATTATTATTCCTACTAGGCCTTGTCTAGCAGAACAAAGCCTCGATCTTTCTCCTACAATAGTAACAATCAATTCGAACATCACATTGATGACAAAAACTCGCCGTACTCACTAATTCAAGAAACTAACTGAGATTTGTTTAAACACTTGCTTGATGAAAGAATACATACTGATATGCTATTAAAAATCTCGTGAAAACATAGACAAGTTTGTTGAAGATCTATCTATTATAATACAAAAGCCGCGTGGGATGTAACCCCTGAAATGAGTAGTCAAATTCCGAATCAGAATTGCTCTGTAATAGCACAACATGCAATTGCCAAACAACAAAGGCTACGGAAAAGGTGAATGACAACTAGAGCTCCAGAAGACACGACAAGACTTAACAGAGCAGTGAAAGAGGTGAAAGAATTACTCAGTAATACCTTGAAGGTCTTACTCCCACTGAAGCTACTGATTACTCTTTGTGGAAGGCAACAGTCAAAATCAATAAAACACAAGAGAGCATACCACCAATCAGAAAAGAAGATGGAACTTGGGAGAGAACAAATACTGATAAGGCTGAAAGTAATACATCTAGCTAACGTTTTTCAGCCAATGAAAACTTTAGAGAAGAGGAAGAAATAACCTCAAAAGAAAAGTCCAGGATTTGACCTTATAACTGGGCAAGTCGTTAAACAGTTACCAGAATAAGCATTAGTTGTCCTTACACAAATTTATAATGCAGAACTTAGCGTCGGTCGTTATCCACATCAGTGGAAAGTAGGACAAATCATATTGCTTCCAAAATCTGGTAAACCAACGGAGGAAGACCAGGGATCGCAAACCCGTCGATCGCGGGCTACCGGTAGCTCGAGTGGACAATTTCGGTAGCTTGGTATACCATTTGGGTATCTTGTATGTCTAAAATATGTTTCCATTATTGTATTAAACAAGTTTAGATAGCTCTCTCTGTGAATATTATTAAAGTAGCTCAACACATTGAAAAGGTTGGCGACCCCTCATATATATCCATTACACTTTTCACTACCTTGTCAAAGCTTTTTGAGAAGTTGTTACTAGAGAGACTGAAGCCATTGCTTGACGAAGTAAATATCGTTCGAGAACACCAGTTCGGATTTCGCGAAAGACACGGAACAATCGAATAAGTGCACAAGCTAGTGAAAACTATTAATAACGCTTTTGAAGATAAAAAGTACTGCTCGGCTGCATTCTTGGATATTACACAAGCCTTCGATTGAGTACGGCACCCAGGCTTACTATATAAACTTAAATCCAAATTTCCTACACCATACTACCAGGTATTATTATCATACTTGACGATCAGATACTTTGCTGTAAAATATAAAGAAAAAATAACTAACATATATCTGATAAAATCAGGAGTCACTCAAGGTAATGTTTTGGGTCCCATATTTTTTCAAATATTCACTGGTAACCTACCAACAACACCAAACATGTCTACCTTCTTGATAAAATAAAAGAATGGGTAACCTAAAAATCAACGAGGCAAAATCTCAGCAACTCACTTTCACTTCAAGGAAGGCATCATGCCCGAATGTAGCAGTTAATGGATATCAACTCCCCCAGGCAGACTGCAAAATATCTTAAAATGAGACTTGACCGAAGACTAAACGGGAAGCAACTTGACTTAAAATTATCCAAACTCTACCAGTTAACTGGCATAACATCCAAATTATCGTTGTTTAATAAGTTAACCATTTACAAAGTGATCCTCAAACCTGTTTGGAGTTACGGCATACAACCGTGGGGTAGTGTGAGTGTATTTAATATAAAAATACTTCAAAGATTCCAGTCCAAAACCCTGAGAATAATTACTGATGCTCCTTGGTTCGTGACAAATCAAACTTTACACCGCGATCTAAAAATAAAACCTGTGCTAGAAGCCAAGTGCGCGAGTGCGAAATATTTATCGCGATTTGATCCAACTTCCCTGCTGTCAGCCTCCTGGATAATAGCCAAAAGACGCACAGACTGGAACGCTGTGATTCCTTGGAGATAAGCTATAGAATTAAAGATAAAATTTAGATTATTAGGCCTTTCATGAGCTCCCTAATCCCTAAATATTGTAACAGTTGCTTATTACTTTAAGGTAAATTGCAAATATATGAAAAATTAAAAAAAAATTATGCTAGTAATTGTGAAGATAACATACAGTGGCAACCAACGAACTGTCCTTTCGCCAGTATCAGGATGAACTGGCCATCCAGCTATATCGTAACATACAGTCCTGTTTTTTAATTCTCGCTCTTGATATCGGTTAAGAGGTTTTGGCAGATCAATCAACATCTCCATTCCCCATTGACCTATCCTATGGAACCCCAGAGCACCCAACAGAGCCTTGATAAATCCTAAAATAAGCACTTGTTCATTGTTCTCGAGTTTTTACAGTTTTTTTTTTAGTTTTACCCAATAATATGAGTCCGAATAAAATTCCAAGGAGTATAATGAGTACCAGATAAATCACATTTTCAAAAATACTTTTTCTGCAAAAAGGCTCTAAAGCGGAGCAGGGTTTGTGACTGCATGTACGACCTTTTCTACATTTGCAGCCTTGACATGCATAAAAAAATGACAAAAACAGGAAATTGCTAACATAAAACTTGTACATAAGTGAAAAAATAATGCTACAAAAATAATGTGACAAAACTGACGTCTTTGTTACACAGGGGCGATCAAAATGTTGATAAAAATAGGTTTAATAGAAAAAAATAAATTAAATGATTGATACATTTGAACTACCAACATTTGCCTATTGTTAGATTGAAATTACTTTCTACTTTCATTTTTGTTTCATAGAAATAAAATTAAGAAAAAAAATACTTGAAAAGGTTATATTCTTGCAAAATAAAACAAAACTTTAACGAAATATGTATTTATTAAAATATAAGTATACAATCTCTCTTAAATTCTCATAATCTGACAACTAGTTCTACCACACAGCGTGTTAGTTCCTCCTACCATTACTTCAATTCTGGCAAAGGTGCCACCGCTGTAACCTTTGGTCAGTCTTTCTGGATTTATTACTAGACATTGATCAATTTCCTGAAATAAAACAAAATATCAATTATCCTATTTGGATCTTTGGTATGGAACACTCAACTTAAAGAGATTTACAACTAAACACCAAATCACTTTTTTAATTTCTCGGACCTAGTTTCGCTAAACATGTGAACATCATCATCTGATTCAATTGATCATCAGGAGGTTGAATCAACTCCTAATAAGGTTAACATGGTGTTTAGTGGTATTTATAAAAAAAATTAGATAAACTGAAATGCGAGAACTACCGTGGCATATCAATGATTTGCACAACTTATAAAGTTCTAACAAATATAAAGTCTAGTCACCGAAGAAAGACAGTCGACATAAACAATGACCAATGCGTGATATTTTACCCAGAGTCGCTGAGCGCCCCTGTTATTGGCGGGAATCGATCGAGCCGATTTAAACCACCAATGAAAACCCAGATGTTAGGCAGGTTGCCGTTCGACAGAAACACAGTGGACAGTTCTTAGTGCGGTTCTGTAACGATTACGTGCAATATGCATGAATATGTTTAGGTTTAGTTTCTTTCTTCAAAAAATAGGCTGTAGTAAAGTAGAGGATAGTACCATATATCGAAGGAATGGGCAAATATCAAGCAGGATTTAGAAGATTTAGGATGCTCAACAATAGATTCATTGTTCATCGTTTGTCAAATAATTGAAAATGCAACCGAATTTGATATTCCTTTATTCCAAATGTTCATAGGTTTCAGACAGAAGTAGGACTGCAAAGAGCAGTAGTATTTCACTTTTAACAGTAGTAATTTTGTTCAAAGAGCTCTAGTATACGAGTGAGAATCGATAGAGTGCATAAATAGACTAGACTTTTGTTTATATGAGGGTTATTATTTATGTATCCGGAATTGACAACAATGCTGTTGCTAAGTCATCTTAAAGTCTGTGACATATACATATACATGACATCTCAGTGAAAAAATGGAATTCATTCGTGAGAATTTTCATGAGATGATTTACTACGATTTTCGACGTAGACTATCACAACAACAGTGCATCGATCAACTCACTTCGACTTTTGGCGATGAAGTATCCTCTAAAACCACTGTATATCACTGATTTAGTGAATTCAATCGTGCACGCTCACGAACGAATTTAAAGAAGGTCGTCCAAAATCGTCCAAAAAAAAGTTATGCCAGAAAACATCGATACTGTGCGCAAACTAATAAAGCAAGATCCTCATGTCATATACCGTGAGATTAAGACATCCCTGGGTTCGGGGAAACAAACCTGACCAAAACAATAACATGACAAGAGATATCAGAAATCGCACTATGAAGGGTAACACAGTTAGTTATTCCTTACATTCTGCCCTAAGATCTAAATTTATTTAAAGGAATATGAAAGTTAGGATCTAAAAATCACTCATTCGAACAGTAGTCACTTATGGTTGTGAGGCGTGGGTCCTCACAAAGAAAACAAAAGAGATGCTTGCAGTATTTCAAAGAAGAATACTCAGAAGTTTTGGTGGTGTGAATGACAATGGAATTAGGATGATCAGGTATAACTTTAAACTCAAGGAATTGTAGAAAGATCTGGACATTGTAGATTATGTGACAGTTCAGTGACTCAGATAGGCGGGGAACGAGCGAGAATGTCAGAAAATGAGGTAGACCAAAGGCAAAATGGTAGGAGAATGTAAGAAGAGATACTGATGAACCACTGCACATGAAAAATTGACAAGGGGCTGTGGAGATCAATCTGGATGAAGGCAAAGGTTGGAGAAGATCAAGGCTCACTGACGGGTTGAAGCATCACAAGATGTTTATTGGTAAATCTCTTAGAGTTAAAACAAAACATGCTGAAATGGCGATTCAAATTGAGAAGTCTTGACTAGTGCATGTAACCTATACACATATTTATTTTGCTTTTCATTTTTATGCGCAGGTATTTGCAAAAATATAGAATAATATTAAGATTATTAAATTATTATATTTCTTGAGGTTAGGAAGGGAAAGTGATCGTTGGGAGCCAAATCCGGCACATGTGAAAACACTGAAGCGTAGCAGCAACAATCCGAGGCGGGTGTGCATCGGGTATTATCGTGGTGAAAAGGCACCTCTTTTGGGCTGGATGTGAAGAAATTTCGCCGCACGCCATATAATGAATCATACTTGATAAATATCAGTTATTTAGTCACTTGGGCCATCTCTGTATCAGGCCGATAACTTTTCGAACGACACATAACAGGTTACATTTTATTTGACCGGTTCTGACAGTTTTTAATTAATATCTTGGGGTCCTAACCAAACCAAAAATACTAACTTACTTTGATGAAATGTCTCAAATTTGAGGGCAAAATTAAAATATGAGGCTTCACGCCCATCACTCCGAATTTTTCCATGAGGGTGGCATCAATACAGACGTCTTTGCTGGCTGGATCCAGGGGATAGAAGCTTTGTTGTTCCAATAGATGAGATGCCAGGCGACCCATACGATCAGCAGGAGCATTAGTTTTATCTCTAAAAAGTATTTTAATTTCAGGTTAAAGTTATATTATTAGGTCTAGTAATAATGCCGGTTCCTACGAAGAAGTATGAATAAAGTAATGACACTGGTGAAGTTGGGTTACAATCTGGCAACACTTACCTTTTGGAGTGGAGGCGGATCAATATCTGATACTTCTTTAGTCTCTTCTCATTCACTCTGCATAAATAGCCAAAACAAAGTTTTATCTCTATATGCCTTGTCATGGTTTGTTGTAATGTTTCCCAGATTGTCTGGTTTTTTATTTTATCCAATTTTATTTTCTTGGCTATTCTTCTAAAGAATTTCATTTCTATCGCGGTTATTTCTCTATCATGATTTGGTAGTAATGCCCATGTCTTGCTTGAATGTGATTATTGATTCAACGACTGAGTGATGTATTTGTAGGTTGATTATATTTTCTATTTTCCTTTTACCTAATAGTATTCTCTTTAGTTCATAGTTTATTCCATTTGCCTTTTTGGGTCTGTCTGCAATTTCTAATATCATTATTCCCAAATATTCGACGATTGAGAATCTTTCTATAAACATTCTATTACGTAATATTTCCTTTTTTGTATTTCCATTTTGTTTTTTATAGTTAATGGCCATGTATTTTATTTTATTAGTATTGCTAATCATGTTCAACTTCTTTATCTCCTCTATCCATATGTCTAATAGTTTTTGCATCTTTGAGTTTGAGTCCAAGATTACTATGCCATTCGCGTATAGTAGTCACTCTAATTTAACTTAACTAACCCAACATACGAGAAGTGGCTCTAGAGACTTAAAACGCGCACTAAAGACGCATCAGATATTCTCTTGCCACCCCTCTAAAGGGGAGACCAACAGTGTTGTCAGATCGAACGTTACATTTTACGTTTATTACTTTATTTACAGGCCTCGTATATGCTGATATGATGACGAGACTAGTAGAAACACCTAAACTTACAAATGTATCTCAAACGTGCTCAAATTAAACAGAATATCCGGGGTGGTGGCTCCAACAACCACTCCATTGATTTCTATCAAAAATGGATCAGGAACAAAGGTTAAATTCGCATATCTTTCTCGAATTTCATACGGAGGAGTCGGATACACCGGGTAATGATGGGGTTCTCTTTGCGATGAGGCTATCACCACTTTAACGTCGGTATTTTCCAGAGAATTCATGATGGTATCAACCAATTCCATGAAGAACACGTCGAAGCTTTGCCTCAACTCTCCGTTGTGAATGGCCTGGTTGGTTTTCTCATAGAATGGACCGGTCAACAGTAAAACGTGTGGTTTATGTTCTTTGACGTAGTTGATGAGGTCGCTTAGTGGCTCAAACGCGATGGTGTCTTGAATGGTAAAGGGGCCACATGCTACAACAATTTGTAATGGATCTGAAAAGAAAAAAGACCTTAATCGATCTGAAATATTTTTACACCTATTTTAAGATCTTTATTACCAATAGTAAAAGAAAAGTGAGGGTGGTAACTGGTAATTTTCTTCAAAATTATTTGTGATATAACAATGGAATTAAAATTGTATTTTAACAGGTTCATAAGATAGCAGATGAGTTAAATATTGGCAAATCGATCGTACTTGACCATCCGAAAAAAATGGGTATGTCTGTGGATTCGATGTGTGGATCTCTCACAAATTTAGCGAGTGAAATCTGCCGGATCGAATCTCTTCGTGCGATCTTTCCCTAAAAAAAAAAATCTGAAGCGGATGGTAACTGGTGACCAAAAGTAGATTGTGTACAACGGGCAACGAAAAAAACCATGGTAGTTGCCAGGGTCAGTGGTTTTAAGTACGGCGAAAGAAAATCTTCATCCGAATCTTCATCCGATCTTCATCCGAAGAAAATTATGCTTTGCATTTTGTGGGATTGGATCTAACCAAAACATTAATATCGACCTTTAAAGTCTACAATTACATCGACTGAAGGCAGTAAGCGATGGAAAACGGCCAGAATTACCAAACAGGAAAGGCGTCGTGTTTCATTATGACAATGTACGACCACAGGTTTCAATTAGGACCCGGCAAAAATTGTTGAGTTTCAATTGGGATGTTTTGCCCCATCCACTTTACCCTCCAGATAACGCACACTCTGAGGACCATCTATTCCGCTCCCTCAAAAATTGTTTAAATGGAAAATCTAATTATTTAAATGGAATAAACGGAAGATTTTGTTTTGGGATGCTATTTTTTGGCAAAAAGGTAATATGGAAATTCTTACCATTAATCTAAATAATAATGGTAATTACATAATAAATAAAATAAATATTTACATAAACTGTTTGTGAAAAATTAATTTAATTTGAAAAATACGAAAAAATCGAACTACTTCAATTTTTCGCTCACACCCTATATACAATTACTCCTTAATTACGGTATTAATTTGCCGTTGGAACTTAATTCCGACAAACGAAACCAGCAGACAGAAATGACGAACGCGTGCGGGACAAAGATGGATCTATAAACACAGCAGCCAAACGCAATTCAATCAGTTTTAATTAGCTCGAAGCGTCGCTTGCCTGTATCGCCAAGTAAAAGATCGATAAAGATTCTTTTAAATAGTTCGAAAAAAACCACCTGAAATTCTGTTTTATCGCGTTGAATTAACCTGGTAGTTGAGTGACCAGTTCGGATGGTGAAGCGTGCGATTCCAAGGCGAATAATCGTGGTGATGTGAAAATTAATGTAAACATAACCTCGAAATTATGGAACACAAAGCGATGGTGGAGCTAGTCAGGCAGCTTCCGCAGATATGGGATCGCGACAGTCCTATCTTCCGGGACAAAGACATAAAGGAGAAAGCTTGGGCTGAGGTGGCCGGCAAACTGAACGTGTCAGGTAAGAACTACTTGACTACAGAGTCGTACTAAGATTCGTTTCTTACACTAATATTAAAATAATAATCCACCTGGAAATATGGTACAGCAGAATGATAACGGGGTCCTAATTGATGCTTCTATGTTATTTCATGGTTGGTATTGTTCATTATTCAGGCTAACGTATTATTAAATCAACATTCAAAATTTATATCTAAAAATTCGAGCTGTAGGTTTACAGAATATTTCAGCATCACTTCTTACATTGTCCTTTCACCTGGCATCTATTCTTTTTTCTGTGTGAAGATCTACGTCTCGCAAACATAAGTGATTACTAGGCGAATGAGAGTTTTATACATCCTAACTTTCACGTTCCTTTGTATAAATCTAGATCAAGTAGTAAGAAGTTCCGTACTTACTCTCTGCAATCTAGTTTTGTTTTTACATTTCATAATACGATTTCTGATATATCCTCTGATGCTATTTTCATCTAGTTTGCCCCCCAGATAAATAAATATATCCACAACCTATAAACCAATAAATCAGCTAAGACCAGAGATCGTGTTTCATTTTAAATACATTATACACTCAAACAGCCAACATTTTTTGTGGATTTTTCCACACGGATCTTACATCTATTGGCCCTTCAAGCTGGATCTAACAAGAGCTGTAACAAGATCTATTTCGTATATCAATTAGTACTTTATATATTTATAAATAGCAAAGACACATAATAATTATGTATTTTCTTCAACTCTAATGATCTCAATTTATTTAATCAGTATCGTGAAATGTTGAAAATATTTTATAAAAGACTTGAAAATTTAATTGTATACAATGACAATATATCACTAACAAAGAATAGCTGGAAAGAAAGTCTTCACTGACTAAATGCTTATTACTTATTATTTTTTTAACAGAAATAATCTTTTACGAAATACGTAGAAATAAATGGACTAAGATAATGAAGACATCGATAAACTTGAACTTCAAAAGCTGAAAATCATCAAGAATATATATATATACATATATATATATATATATATATATATATATATATATATATATATATATATATATATATATATATATATATATATATATATATATACACATACACACACGATATGTTGTACAAAAATGATGGAAGTACGGTCCTGGAACATAATTATACCGTGTCGTGATGCTGCACAATTAGTCTTGGACTCTGTCTTCACATAAAAAAACTCCACATTAACAAATGAAGGAATAACATTGTAGATTTAAAAATTTTCTCGTCGGTCCAGTAACGCCCATATCAAGAAAAGCCTTGACCATCTCCATTGTAACTAATGAAGAAAGACAGTAACATTTGAACTACCCTGTACACCGACATTAATAATAGGATTGTTTAATTATTCAAACCAACCCCGTAGACAGAGATAGTGAATGCGAGCGACACAGAACCATTCTCAGATAAAGAGATGTAGAATATGACCTGGACTGAAATGACCACCAAACTGAACGCGTCAGGGAACAAATTAAAACCCAGAGTCAAAATAGAGATACATTTTTTACACTAATATTGAATAAAAATTAAAACTAGTGAGATTTTCGAAGGAGGAGTCCGTTTGCGTGTAACGAAAAAATGTATCTTCTGAAATCCACTGATTTTTTCCCATAGAGAATATATTTTTAATTTTCTTCTATATAAATCCACAAGATTAAACTGAAAAATGATTGAACTAAACAGACAAATTGTGATAAAACCTCTAGATGATTAAGAAATCTTAAATATAAATAAGTGTGTTTAACATTTTGATGCCTTAAAAAAGTAAATATTTATTAATAAGTGTTTTATATTCCGTTCGAGGTCAATTAAACTTTTTCATTTTCCCTTTATTTGTATATTAAACAAATTAAAAAAACTTAATTATATTTAAATTTTTGGACATTTCTATGGCGTGTCAAACATTTTGACACTGGATGTAATTCAAAACCAAACAAAAATTTTTTCAATTATAAAATTAAAATACTTCAAGTCCGACCCTGGATCAAAATTATACCGTATCGTGATGCTGCACAATTAGTCTCGGACTCCGTCTTCACATAAAAAATTCCAAATTGAAAATTGACGGTAAAAAATTCTAGAATTATACCTTTTCTTATCGGTCTGCAAGTATAATCGAGAAAAAATCCAACCTAACAAACGGGCGATGGAAAGTACAATTTGGGCCACTCTGTACACAATTATTTATTAATTTAGACATTAATTCGCCGATTCTGCTTAATTACTCGAACCAACCGCGCAGCCAGAGATGGAGAACGCGAACGAGACAGAGACGCAGCTATAAACCCGACAGCCAAACGCAATTCAATCGGCTTTAATTAGCTCGAAGCGTCACCCGTCTGTATCGTCAAGCGAAAGATCGATATTCTTCAAAATTGTTCGAAAAACCGTCCGAAAATTAACCTTCGTCGTGTTCTTTTGCTTTGGAGTTCAGGTCGAGTGGTGAAATCGGCAATTCCTGGGAGAAAAACGATGGTAAACGCTTAGGAATTAATGTAAACATAACCTCGAAATTATGGAACACAAAGCGCTGGTAGAGCTGATCAAACAGCATCCACAGATATGGGATCGAAACAGTCTTTTCTTCCGGGACAAAGACATGAAGGAGAAGGCTTGGGTTGAGGTGGCCGGCAAACTAAACGCCTCAGGTAAGAAACCTGACCGCAGAGTCGTACTAGGATCAGTTTCTTGCACTAATACTGAATTGAAATGACTTTAAATTGATGTTTACATTTTCCCAAAGCCATTTTTAGCGGAGTGGATAAAATTTTACGTTTTCAAGGAGCAAATATGAAAATAAAATCTCTTATGTACAGTGAGGAAAAAAAATATCTGAACAAAAGGCGCGATGTTTACGGAAAAAACAAGAAGCAATATCATTAGCTACTTCTTCAATTGAAATGAAGCCAATTTTAGCTGAAATGCTCTGAATTTTAGCTGGTACGTCGTTTCTTTTTTTCGATTTCAATGTGGCCAGTTTCTTCATATTTTTCCACTATGTAATGTAAGCCAGCTCTCAAGTCGCCAAACTTGTATTATATTTCTCGAGCATCGGTTTATAAATATTTGTAAATTTTGTCCTATTGCTTTTGTCAATGTGTGAAATGACATGACAGATGACAGTGACATTGAAGACAAATCTAGCTTTATTTATTCTGTTGCTTACATCTTTCAGTTCTCGCCATTGTACTTCACAAAGAGTTAGATTCCTTCACTTCCTCCATCACTTTTTTACCAGTATCATTCCTGCTTTGTTTCTTTATTTAAGTACATCATCTAGATTTTTTATTTTAATTTTTAGTTCAACTTTTTTCCTTCTCTATTTCGAAATCTTTAAATTCTAAATTCTGTTTATTTCAGTTAAAACTTTGACTTTTGTTGCAGTTGACGTCTGTAAGGATACATTCAAGTCTCTCCGAGAAAAATACTTGAGAGAACGCGAGAAGGCTCAGCACCAAGCCGAATATTACAAGCCGTGGGAACTTCTCAACGACCTGCGCTTCTTGGATCCGCACATCCTGACCAGAGCATCCATATGGAGCGGTAGTGGTGCTGGTAGCACTACCAGTGAGGAAGAACTACCGGCCAACAACGATTCCGATCCCACCAACTTCGATCGTAAGCTGATCTATTTTGTGAAAAAAGCCTCGCCAATATGGGACCGAAATTCCAATACTTATCCAAATAAAATTTCCAAACACCAACTGTGGGACGGTATTGCCACTAGTTTAAATAGGGACGTCCATACTTGTATGCTGAGGTGGAAAGCATTGAGAGAAAAGTACATCAGACAGAAGATCAAGTTTCACGATGGAGAGGCCAAATGGGAGCTGTTGGATAGTCTTGGTTTCTTGGACAAAGTTATACAATACAGAAGAAAACAGTCTGATATCAAAACGAACTACAATGACAATATTCCTGGATTCAGCGCGAACTTATACCAAGAAAACAGTTACAGTAACGTCCAATCTAACTTTGATGCTGATGACAATTCTTTAACCGACTCCTCCAGTGATTTCCTCAACATAGTTAAGGAGGAAAACATTATCCAACAAGTGGCAGATAGCTCGTACACAAGCACCAATCACAACAGGAAACGAGAACGTTCTGCCAGCTCCAACAGCGAAGTACTATCCGAAAAAAGACGGAGAACGGAAGAGGAACCACCTCAGGTGACGAAAACGGAAAGTAAAGCCATCGACGTGGTGGAAAAAACGCCGGAACAACTGTTCGGCGATTTGGTGGCGAGTTTGTTAAACAAAAAGCCGGAGAATCAGCGAAATTTGTACATGATCGAAATAATGACAGTTCTCTCGAAATAAAGAAAGATTTAAGGCTAGATATATGAAGAAATGTTTATTTTTATATGTATACTCTTTTTATTTAAGAGTTCGCATTGCAAGAAAGACGTACAGAGGAAATAATATCATTTATTATATATGAAAAGATGAGTAATACTTAGCTTAAGCTATAATAAAATCTATTTTTGTAAGCGGACTTTTTTTCCACCTCCCATCATCCTACAATATCTCATATAAGGGGTGTGTAAATAAACTAATGACACTGGTGGCGTAGCGTTCGATCTGGCAACACTGACGGCTTTCCCTTTGGAGGGGAAGCAGGCTATCGCCTGATGCGTCTTCAGTACGAGTTTAAACTCCCTAAATTTACTTCGTGGTCCGTAGAAATGCTTTTCTTGGACTGGATGTTTCTCGTACGTTCTAAAAATGAGTGGTTTGGCCACAGTGCGCCGGAAACTTGTAAAACTTCAACAAGTCAATGGAAACAGCATTTTATCAAGGGTTCGGGTTTTTAGGTGGTTTAAGGTGTCTACAGAATCCGAGAGATCTTGTGCGTTTTGATCCTCTGTTAAGGTTAATTAAATAGATCAGATAAAATGATTGGGTCAGAGTTGAATTTGACTTACACAACCGTTCATGACATTTTGACCAATGAATTGGGAATGAAGAAAATCTGCGTAAAAATCGAAATCCGAAAACAAATCAAAAACAAAACAGGAGAGAAATATGTCTTGACTTTTTGTGGCGGATTGAGCATTAATCTCATTTTCTGCAACGTGTCATTACTGGTGACGAATCTTTTCTAGGATTTCTAAATACGACACGAAAACGAAGTGCCAGAGTGAGGAATGGCACATTCCAACCTCACCACGGCCAAAAAAATCAGCTGAAAAGCAAAAAACTATGCTGATTTGCTGCAGAACGCCCTAGAAAAAATCGATCCACGAATAGAATTGCTACGGACCACCAAGCGATTTTAGGGAGTTGAAATTCGCACTGAAAACGCGTCGGATGTTAACTTGCATTCTCTCTAAAGGAGAAGCCAACAGTGTTACCAGATTGACGCTCCATTCTCATTACTTAATTTACACACATCATAGATTTCCTTTCATTGAACTGGTATTAAATTTCGCATATGTCAAAGCAGAGGGAGGAAAGTATAACAGCAGAAAGTCAGTTTCACGATCATGGAGAGGTCAAATTCAAATTGTTGGGCAGTCTTAGGTTTTTTAAAAGGTATACTTTACTCCCACCGTTTTCTTTTCAAAATTCAAGGCTCTATTGTAAAAAACTGGTTATACATTTGATTCAAAGTATTGTCCATCGTTGGCCACTACTTTCTCCCGTCTTTCAGGCAGCATTTGAATACCACGCTGAAAAAAATGGTCACCTTTTGAAGCGATCCAATTTTTGACTTCTTCATAAGAACGGAAGTGATGGTCTGCCAGGCCGTGTGCCATCGATCGAAACAGGTGATAGTCAGAGGAAGCAACGTCTGGAGAATACGGCGGGTGGGGTAGGACTTCCTATTTCAACGTTTCCAAGTATGTTTTGACCACTTTCGCAATTTGGAGCCGAGCATTGTCATGCGGCCGAATCACTTTATCGTGTCTTTTGCTGTATTGCGAAACTTGCATTGTCATTCAATGCCCCGCTTAAACGCATCAATTGCGTTCGATAACGATCCCCTGTGATTGTTTTAGACGGTTTTAACAGCTCATAATACACTACACCGACCTGGTCCCACCAAATACAAAGCATGACCTTCGCGCCGTTAATATTCGGTTTGGTCGTCGGCGTGGAAGCGTCACCGGGATATCCCCATGATTTCCGACGTTTGAGGAATCGTAATAAACCCATTTTTCGTCCCCAGTCACAATGCGATGCAGAAATCCCTTCCGTTTTTGCCTTTCGTATGGCACTCAATATACTTGCTTCTGGGTCATTCCCAGGTCTTTGAGGCGTTTTTAAATTGCTTGTTAAGTCACTCCCAATGATATTGCCAACTCTTCTTGACCTTGACACGACTTCATCTTCAAAAACTTTGGCTTTTTCACCGCTATGCCGGTCTTCAACGTGAAAATCACCGCTCTTGAAGCGTTAAAACCACTCACGACACTTTTTTCACTCATAGCGGCCTCACCATAAGTGTTTGAGAGCATTCTGTAAGGCCTCAGCCGCAGATTTCTTCATATTAAAGAAATAAATTAACACCTCCCGCAAATGACGAGAATTTGGCTCATAAACTGTTCTTTTTAATCGCGAATAACATTAGATGTAAACACAAATCGACTACTGTTGCTCTGGGGTTATGTTTACAAGATGCCTAAAGGTATTGCATGCCGTCTATGATAAATTCATTTTAACGACTACTTACCGCTAACGCCATCTATAGGAAAACGGCGGGAGCAAAATTGTATACCTTTTAAAATAAATCACACAATACAGAAGTAAACAAAACATCAAAGTGAACTAAAATGACACTGTTTCTAGAGTCAGCAAGATATGATATCGAAACAGCCGTTATAGTAAGTCCAACTGACTTTTCCAATAATTTTATCAACATCAACCATTGAAAGATAATTCCACGAGAATGGATGGCAAATCTAAAAAACTGAGTTCAACCTGCAAAGATCAAATTATTTCATTGTTTCAACAAGGACCGAGTTATCGATTGGAATCGTAATCGAATATTGTATTGGAAAAAAATTGAAAATGTCACACGCGACACCGCAATATATAATTAAAAAGTTTAAAAGTGGATCTGTTAAAACGTACGGGCAGAAAACGTTCCCTGACAGTGCCTGAATCCTGTGCATGAAGCAGGATATAGAGGTAGGACGGCAAGGAAAAAACCCTTCATAAATGAAAGAAAAAAACGATTGCAGTTTGTTCGAGAGCACGCAAACAAACTTTTTTCATTTTGGAAAAAATGTGTTGTTTTCTGATGAAAGCAAGTAAAAAAATTGCGACCGAAAGTTAAGCATTAACCCCATTAAAAATTTATTGGCACTATTGGAGTTAAAAGTGCAAAAATTTCAATTTTCCTTAAGGAATGGCCTAATTTTCAACCTCCAAAAAGCTTGGGCAGAAATCCACTCTCAGGAGACTACCAAGCTCATAGAATCAATGCCCAGGAGACTTCAAACTATTATAAATGAGATTTAAAATATCGGTGTTTAAAAGATTGTATATTGAAGAATGTTGTTTGTTATAATTATAACACATTATTTTGTGTTAAAAGCATTATTCAAAATATTTTTTCGAAAGAAAATAAAAGTATGAATAATTTTTTGATCCACTGTATATTTCGCGTTTCGTCGTGTTCAAAAGCCTACAGAAGCAGTTCGAGATATTTGCGCAGTACACTCAGTAAAAAAGTCTCTGAATACCCGTAGTGAAATTGAAACAAACCTCTTTATTGGGAGAACTAAACGCCAAATGTTAAAATTGATTAAAAACACAATTTCGTGAAACAATAAGCTTTATTGTATGCACAAAACATTCAATAGAAATAAAACTGTATAACGTAAACAACAATAATTTCAAAACAAAATACGGAAGTATGCAAAAAAAGTATCCAAACACGTTTAAAACTGTAAAAAAATATTGTTTAAATTTTATTTCAATAGCCTGTTGGTCTACCCTTGCTTTTTATAACAGACAATAAACGGGTTTTCATTGAATAAACTATTTTTTTTTGTTAAGTCTGGGGGTATATGACTTCATTCCTGCAAAATTAATTCTCTGAAGGTGCTGTTTGTTTTTAATCATTTTCTGTGTAAGTTTCTTTCCAATATAGCCCCACAAATGCTCGATAGGGTTCAAATTTGGCGATTGCGGTGGTGCCCGGAGCTGTCTAGGTGCATTATACGGCAGCTATTCCCATGTTTTTCGAGCCATAGGTCGTTATCTTGTTGGAAAAGGAAAGTATTTTCTACACCCAATTTAATTGCACTATCGTTTAAATTATTTTTTAATATATTCATGTACATGTACTGATCATTGCAAATTTCCAACCACTGCAGCTCCCGTGCAACCCCAAATAAGTACCTCGCCGCCACCATGTTTGACCATCGGTATAATGTTTTTTAAGTTTAAATGTTTTCCTTCCATCCGATTCTAAGACATTAAATTTGCTTTCGTCAGAAAAGATAACAGTCTCCCCAAAATCCCCCGGACTTCCTAGCTTCTTCCTAGGCGTTCGTCCGTGCAACCCTTTGTTTTTAATAATATTACGGTCTGTTTGAGGCGTTACTAATACATGATAATCTTCATTAAGAATATCTGCAATTTCGGTGGCACTTGTAGATGGACTGGTGTTGACCTCTTTAATAACTGCACACTTTTGGATGTTGTTTAATGTTTCTGACCATCCTGAACAAGGTTTATTGCCAACATCGCCGAATTCCTTATACCGGGAAATAATATTGTGAATTGTCGACGGTGGATTTTGTAAAAATATTTCCAATTTGTCGAAATGATTTTCCTTCTCGATCCATTCTAATAATCACTTTCCAAGTGGTATACGCAATTTCCACATTCAAGGCTAATATTAAACTGCTTGTGTAAAGCATCAATTATATTTAGATAAAACTGTAAAATGTAAACAAAGAATTAAGTGTACTTTCGTAAACAAAATTGTTTATGTCATTGTACACCTATGCAGGTGTTCAGAAACTTTTTTGCCTTCTGTTTTAGAAAATTCGTCATTAAAATGGAAATAAATAGTCTTTGAATTTAACAATTGATTTTTCAATAATCAAAAGTCTTTAAATAATATATAATACCTATAAAATAATTTGCAGAACATATTTTCACCAAGTTAGTAAGTGTTCGGAGACTTTTTTATCGAGTGTATATGGAGAGGACACTCTAGCCGATCGGACTGCTTGAGATCGATTTGCCAAGTTCCTAAATTATAACTTCGACATGGATTACACGCCTTGCTCCAGTCGACCCACCGACTTCGACGAGGACCATCTTAAAGAGGTTTTGAAGGAGGACGGTCGGTTAGAATGCCGAGGATTGACTGAGAAGATGGTTTGCGGCCTAGTGACAATCTCCCGACACTTCTCCGTCAAAAACTCGGAGCGTGTGTGCCACACAAACTAACTGACAAGGAAAATCGCCATAACAAAGCTGCTTCAAATTTGCTGAGCAACACGCGCCCACAAGCAACGATTCTTGTACAGAATCGTTACTGGAGATGAGAAATGGTGCTTTACGTGAATAATGAAGCAAAGGAAGGGGTGAGTGGTCCCAGGACACTCCAAAGCCGAGAGTTAGGTAAGATCTCAATTCCGAGAAGATCATGATCTGAGTTTGGTAGGGCTGGGAGGGTTTCGTGTACTTGGAAATGCTGAAGAAGAACAAGACGGTTGACAAGTAAATTCTACGATTCTAACGATTCAAATCATAGTTTTCAAAATAAGATGGCTAGTTTAAATTTTATGGTAAATAGATTAATTAATTTTTCTTTAAATAAAGACAACTGTAACAAAAAATTAAAATTAATTGGGGAGGTATCTGAAGTGAATGGTTATAATAAGAACATTGTAGATAAATTAATTAGAAAACATAAGTTCAGAAACTTATTGAAAAAATCTTCGACTTTCGAAAGGATCAGTACACAAATAAATTCATGGTAATACAATTTCGAACATGACCACAATATAGATATTAGTAATTTTAGACTAATTAAAAGTGTTAATAATAATAGGGCATTGGATGTATATGAAAGCATTCAAATAGAAAAATGTAAGAAAATCATGAACCGAGATAAAGAACCTATTTCGTTCAGTCAACTCTCAATCAATTATTAATGTAAGGCTCAGTAAACTTCACGGTTCATGATTTTTACACGCTTCGCTAGGTAGAGTTTTCATATAAATAGAACATAGTTTAGTTTTAGAATTAGATTAAATCATCTCCTGATGATGCTAACATGGTTAGCGAAACGTGGGTCGAGAAGTAAAAAAAATTTAAAAAAAGGAAAGTGATTTGGTGTTTAGTGGTAAATCTCTTTAAGTTTAGTGTTTCACACCAAAGGTTCCAATAGAAGAATTGATCTTCAAGTTTACCTTAGTTATATAATGAACGAAATATAGAAAAAAATAATGTTATTTTTTGTTATATTGCCATCGTTAAAACCTGTTAAAAAATGTTATATTGCCATCGCAAAATAATGGTTATTCAGCGATACACTGCATTCTTTTCGATATCTTAATTTAATTCCACTTAAGAAAATAAAATAAAACATTTGCTTCACGAAAGTCGACGCAGGAAACTGCTTATGCAGTGTTTGTTTATAAACAAGCGACTTCAGCAGAACGCTCGGTGAAATCAAAACCTCAATGACGAGATTGATAAAAAATGCAACTAGTAGACAAAATATCATCAGAGAATTTTCTCACCAACAGGATCATATTTAAAATATAAAAAATATATCAATTCTTCTATTGAAACTTTTAGTGCGAGAATTCGAAGAGATTCACCACTAAATACCAAATCACTTCAGGAATCAACTGCAGATGATTTTAACAAGGTTAGCGAAACGCGCGTCGAGAAGTTTAAAACATTGGTAAATCTCTTCGAGTTAAATAAAAAAAAAATATGAACTTACCTTTGCTAATCGGTGGTTCAGAAGGTAAAGTAAAGTCCGTATCGGCGTAAATCTCCTGAACCAGAAGCTGAGGTCTTTTCCATTTATACTGTTTGGTATAATCCCCTTTCCCGACTACAATCTGACCGGGAAAAAGGGAATATCGGTGAACTTTCGACAGATTGAGCTGTATAGTACGACCCAAACGTCTTTGAGTCTGTTCGAGGAGGACAGACTGATTATTCAGCTTGCCATCAGAATCTGATACAATTCTTCCTGCATACACATTTGATTCTTCCTTGAACATGGAAAAAATTACAAGCTATTAAACCAAACATCCGGCAATAAAAAAAAGATATGCGTTTTACTCAAAGTTTGTCGATTAACAAAACCTTTAAACATTTTAAATATATTCATTCTTCTAGGCAGTTTTTGATCGTTTACAGTTTTATTTTTATCAATCCTTATATAGGGTTTTCCAATAGGGGCCATCGAACTTTGACAGTATACCGGGTTTCTCACGGTAGCCGTTCGCTAGAAGTTTTCGTGGTTAGAAAAAACTTAGAATTCTGAATTTTTGGACTTCAGGAGTATTTAAGATTATCTTTCATTTTAAAATATTTTCAAGGTCATAGCACTTCCGGTTATCCCGGAAGCCCTACAGCGTCGAGGTCCATTTTTGGATGTCAACAAGCAAAATTGTCCCATTTGGGAAGATAAGAATCCACATAAGACCCATCAGTTGCAAATGCATCCACAAAAAGGCACCGTTTGGTGTGAATTTTGGTCCGGGCCCATGGTCATTGGCCCATACTTCTTCCAAAATGAAGCTGACACCCAATAACTGTCACCGGCGAGAGGTACAGCTCGATGATAACTAATGTTCTGTGGTGTAAATTAGAAGATCTCAACGACATGTGGTTCCAACAAGACGGCGCTACCAAGAATGTAAATATGAAACAGGGAATTTTTTTATATAAAATACACGTTTATTGTATGAAAATTATAAAAAATATTTTATTCGAAGTATTGCTATACATTTTTCCCACCTGTCTGACAATTTATGTGTGGATGTCATGGCAAAAAAACTGTTGCTCTTTTGAAGCAAACCAGTCATCGAGCCATTTTCGTAAGTGAAGCGCTGCTCAGCAAGTGCGTGTTCCATCAATGTAAATAAGTAGTAATCGGACGGAGCTAAGTCTGGTGAGTAAGCTGCATGCGAAAGTATTTCCCAACTAAACGCCTCAATCGCTGTCTTGACCAGTTTTGCTGTGTGTGATGGTGCATTATCATGAAGCAAAATCACTTTGTGTTGTCTTTTTTGATATTATGGTCGTTTTTTACACAAAACTTAATTCAAATCTATCATTTGTTGTGGGTAGCGGTCCGTACGGTTTCGCCAGGTTTTAGCGGCTCATAATAAATCACACCCTTACGATCCCACCAAATACAGAGCATTGTCTGCCGTCCATAGCGATTTGGCCTTGCAGTCGATGTCGATGGTTCGCCTGGAGTTACCCATGATGTTTTACACTTAGGATTCTGAAAATATATCCACATTTCATCGCCAGTCACAACTCGATGGAGAAATTAGTTTCTTTTGTACCTGGCGAACAACATTTCGCAAGTGGTTTTTCGGTTTCCTACTGTCTTTCATTCAGTTCATGTGGAACCCATTGTCCCAGCTTCAGAATGTTTCCCATGGTTTTCAAACGTATAGAGACGACGGTTTCTCGTGTCACATTTAATTGATCAGCGAGTTGTTACGTTTGAGCGTCATTCTCATCGAACAATGCTTGAAATTCGCTGTCTTCAAACTTTTTCGGTGGTCTTCCATGTTTCTCGTTTCTCACGTCACAATGGTCACTTTTGAATTTTTTACACCACTCAAAGCACTGTGATTTACCAAGAGCATGTTCACCGTAAGCTTCGACAAGCATTCCATGCGATTCTGCAGCAGTTTTCTTCAAATGGTAACAGAAAAACAGACACAAAATTCGACATGTTGAATTGTGAGTTGAAGATCATTTGCCAGATGTTAACAAGGAAATGGCGCCAATGACGCGGTTTGACGGTAAACAGCTAGGGCCATCTATGGGCAAATTCCGGTTTCATATTTACAGATCTGGCACGTGCCACCCAGCGGATGCAACAACGAATCTTCTGCACCAAAAATTCGACGGCATGGTTTCGGCGACGTCAACTAGCCACCGAGATCGTGTAATTTAACTCCATTAGATTTTTCTTGTGGGGCTTTAATCACGGGTCTATGCGAATAAATCGCAAACGATTCTTGCCTTAAAAGTCAACACAACCAATGTCATCAATGATTTGGAGCCCAATTTTTGCGGTCGAATCTTCGAAAATTGGACTTCTCGGATACGCGCCCCTCAGCGAAGTCGCGACAGCCCTTTGGCCGATATCATATTCCATATTCTGTATCATATTCATATTGCAATTGAATCTCTTTCAAATAAAAAAAATTATATCTCATACACAACTTGTTTTATTTACATTCAGTAGCGGCTCGTGAGGGAGGGCGTTGGGGCGCCGCCCCTCCAGCATTTATCACAGTAAACCATTTTTCAGAGCAAAACACCATATTTTATTTCCGTTCAGTTTCTTACCTTTAACTCATTTTCCTGGTTCACCTCCTGTATAGAGTTTCAATAGCACGAAAAGTAAAAAGGACTAAGGGGAAAGCAAAAAAAAAATCTTCAGCAGCACTATTTTCTTCTAGGTCCTCCCACTTTAAAAACCCACGAGCCGCCACGGTTTACATTTAAAGTTCGAGAGACCTTAAGGTACTACTGTCGATACCACAAGTGTCAAATGAGTGCTCTGTCATTTGACTTCCGTAGTATTTATATTTGGCAACACCGCGTAAAAGCAAAAAAGATAGAAGTATGCTTACAGTAACTGTGTTTCATTCAAAATATGAGATCATGCGCAAAAAGCAATTTCTCTTCAATATTAAAGTTTATTTATATAATATATATTTTATTGTGTTACTTCTTCAATTGGAACCTTTGGTGTGAAACACTAAACTTGAAGAGATTTACCACTAAACTCCAAATCACTTTTTTTGAATTTCTCGACGCACGTTTTGCTAACCATGTTAGCATCATCAGGAGATAATTTAATCTTATTAAGATTATTATTATATCTTATTAGATGAAATCATCTCCTGATGATGTTAACATGGTTAGCGAAACGCGCGTCGA
This sequence comes from Cosmopolites sordidus, assembly GCA_031761425.1. NCBI lineage: Eukaryota > Metazoa > Arthropoda > Insecta > Coleoptera > Curculionidae > Cosmopolites > Cosmopolites sordidus. The sequence continues at coordinate 277,657 of JARFXV010000522.1, read as the reverse complement.
GAAGCTCAAAAAAAGTGATTTGGTGTTTAGTGGTAAATCTCAAAAAGTGTTACTTTATGTAATAAATGTATTAATAAAAAGTACTTCCGTTGATACCACTTGCATTGTAATATGAACGGTACTTTTTGTGAAATAAAATAAAATCTGTGATTTCTCGTAAGGATCAATGGTAAAGGCATTTTTTTTTAATATAATTTTTCTGGTTCTCTGCAGCTCTTTCAAAACTTAACTGGTTCATTATCTTATTCTAATGTACCAATATGCCAAGTTTCATTTCATTCTGAACATTAATTCTATAACCGACAGCACTACGTGAACGGGAAACCCTATATATTAGGTCTTCGACTTAATTCAAGGCCTTTTTTGGCTACCTCTCTTGGCCACCTTTCAGGCAACTGTCGAATCTAAAAGGATTGGTGTTTTTGATGTACTGAAATCATTAAGACTTTTTCGGCTTCCTCAACAGATGCGAAGCGGCTAGCAACCAGGTGATGTTACAGAAATTGGAAGGGATGAAAATTCGATGAGGGTCAAGTCTGGAGAATACGCCAAGTGCGATAAAATCTTCTTTTGATGTATTGAAGTAATTAAGACTTTCTCGACTTCCTCCGCAGATGTGAGGCGGCTAGCCACCAGGTGATGTTGCAGAAATTGGAAGAGATGAAAATTTTATGGGACCAAGTCTGGATAATATGCCGAGTGCGATAAAATTTTCCAATTAAACTCGGTAATCGCAACCTCCCCTCAAATGTTGCTTTTCGAACCACATCATAGGTAATTATATTTAAGCAGCAGTTGTAAATGAAATGATGGAGAATTTTTTGTCCTTGGCTAAGCTAATGGACACGACTCAGAGTTGTCATATTATTTAATGGATGCAAAGAAGGTGGTATACTCAACATTTATAGTGAATATATCATACGCAGAGCTCTAGAGCAGAGGTTACCAAACTTTTCAATGTGTTGAGCTCCTTTAATAATATTCAAATAGAAAGAGCTATCTAAACTTGTTTAATGCAATAATGGAAACACATTTTCGACTTACTAGATACCTAAATTGGTATACCAAGCAACCGAAATTGTTCATGCGAGCTACCGGTAGCTCGCGATCGACGGGTTGACGACCACTGCTCTACAGTATTAGACGGATGGTATCAGTATTGGTGGTGTTAAAATAACTAATTTAAGACATGCCGATGAGACTGCAGTTCTTGCGAGATTATCCGAGGAACTGACCTTAATTTTCAAAAAAAAAATAAAGGATGAAAGCCGCGTTTACGGACTAGAAATAAACGAGAAGAAAACGAAAATAACGACCGTCAAAACAACAGGCCCAGTTATATTTCGCAATTTAATATCGAACGCGGTAACACTGATGAGACCAGAAGATGCGAAACGACAAGAATAGAATGCGAAATTTGCAGAAGATCTGGAAGGATAGGGACATAACATAGAACATAAAGAAACATAATAAAAGCCTTAGATTTTCCAGTATTGTTATATCCCGCTGAAACATGGACCATTAAAAAAACAAGCACATTGATTCTTTTAAATTTTAGTGCTTCATATTCTGTGGACTACCAGACGAACAAACGCATCCGTTTTTAAAGAAATTAATGATCCCACAAGGCTATCCCAAATAATTCAAGAACGAATACTAATACCTAACTAAACCAATCCTAGAAAGACTAGTGTTGCAGGGTTCTAGATTATGCCTCACGCCACACGACCTCCAAAAAGATGGACAAACCAAAGGAGAAGCTGGACGTCAATAATTTCAACACGAACTGTCAAACCTCGCAAAAAAACAATCTGTGGCCAAATAAGGTAGGTTCTCCATGGAGGCGTTGTTGGTCTAGCACGTTTTTCTACCGACAGACAAATGAAGGAAATATTTCAAGCCGTCTGCAAATATACCAAATAGAAGGAAGTTTTAGAGCATAAAACTAAACTAGAAAGGATTAACCATGTTAGCGAAACGTGTATCGAGAAGTTAAAAAAGTTACTTGGTGTTTAGTGGTAAATCTCCTCGAGTGTTCACATAGAGGAATAATTCAGACTTTGTAACATCCAACTATAACCTGTTTTGAACAATAGCACGCTTCTTGCTTGGATGGAGATTCATTGAAAATTTAAACTAAGTCTTAATGTGAAGCGTTAAATATTTTGCCTTTAAAATCAAAGAGTTATACTAGGGCAGAATTAAACAAGTTGTTGATAGATGACTTCGAAAAAGAAGTGAACTTAAATAAAATGTATGTTAGTAGTGTTAATTTTAAACCTACCTCGTCGTTATCATCTTCATTTGGTAATCCTAACTTGTACTTATCTCTTATGGCTGCAATCAAATCCTCAGCCATATTATTCAATGCCTTACCTTTTTTCCCAATAATTTCATACATGAATGGTTGGTTTCCTTTAAGCCCATCATCAAACACTGGCTTGATTGTTACATGGTATGGTTTTCCTTTAAAGGTAGCTTCATTTGAGCCATAACTGCACTGTACAGTCTTTGCATTAGACCTTTTTGAGTAGTTTCCAGTTTGAGAGCTGTATAAATCAGGAGAAGCAATAAAAACAACTGAACAAACCGATAAAAAACAACTGAAAAAAGTGCAAAGAGAAGGAATGTGCACCATCTGCAGTGCACTTCTGTGCAGGTTAGGCAGAGATCTTTTTCTTCAACAAATTATTATTGGAAATGAAGCGCATTCTATACAGCAATCCACATAAGAAAAAAAAACAATGGTTAGCACCAGGACAACCACCTTTGTCCAATCAAAAAGCAGATCTTCACCCTAAAAAAAGGGTTACCGACAGTATTGTGGAATTTAACAGGAATCATTCACTATGAGGTTTTGAATCCTAATGAAACCATAAACGCTAAATATTATTGTATTCAGCTTGATAGACCAAACATGGTTTTGATTCAAAAACGCACAAGGCTGATTAATAGAAAAAGTGTTGAGAGTGTCAGGATCACCCAAGAAAAAAGTTAGGCCTGGAAGTACTTCCTTGCCCACCGTATTCTCCTGATGTTGCACCGTCAGATAAATGACTAAATGATGCTTTATTGTCTAACAGCTACTAACTATCTAACAGGATACTGTCCAATTAAAAGACAATTCAAAACACAAGTAGATATAACAAAAATAACTTGAACTTAACATAACAATGATACAAAAATATTTATATAAAATTAAAAATTAATTCTAAGATCATTACAAAAACTATTTCCAAAGCACCGCACGAACTTTCGGCACCCTCTCAAAAGCTGATTTATACTGAGTAAGCGGGGACTGAAAAATATCCATAAAGGATATAGAAACGTTTCCACCAATGACATATCTGTTATGGTCTCGGCATGCACGAAATAATGGTGCATTGGAGGCTGCTAGAGGTAGGTATGGTGAAAATATCCCGAACCCGGCTATTAATTCGGGGGACATAAAACCGAATTTCACTGAGGAGTTGATCGAAATCAATTAAGCCACAGCAGAGCTTCAGCAGAAAAAGCTGAGCAGCATATACTCTACTATCCTCCAGGGACAGACAGGAGAATTTCTCCAATAACAGAGTATGGCTATAACCTCCGTAATATATATTGGCGACCAAACAGTGGAAGCATACAGAAGTCTCTAGATCGTTCTAAGGTATTATACAGAGTTAGAAGACAGCTGATATTATCAAAAGCTTTTGTTGATCTAACTAGGAGACCAAGCATTGCTAACTGCATGATTTGATCAATGTGATAGTTAAACGACAGTTTTCTATCGATATACACTTCCAGAAATTACACTGCCATCAAAGCCTAATCTGCTCATCTTTTGAACTATAAGTCCATGGTCAAGTTGGTCGAATGCTTTCGTGTATATTGTGTCAACCTGACATTTATTTTTTACCAACCAGGTATTTTTTACCAACATAGGTTGGTAGTGGTGGATTTTCTTTGACAGAACCCATGTTGCTCAGGGATAATCAAATGTTTAATTTTAAAAAAGATTTGATTGTGATACAGGTTTCAAAAAATTTAGCAAAGTTGCACAAGATTAATATGGGGCGATAGTTAATGACATGTACTGAGTTGCCTGATTTGTGAACAGGAATGATCTTGGAGATGGCCTTGTTTTAACTCATAGATTGAACAAATAAAGCAGTGGTTCGGTCAAAATGATAGAGCAGTCCTTAACAAGAAAAGCTGAGATTTTGTTTGGACCAGCTGTGAGTTTATTCTTTAACTTTTTAATAGCAACTTTTATGTCAGTAACGTTAAGACGCTGTAGCGTGTCCGATTTATTTGTGAATGTATCATTATCAGTTGAGATAGGGAAGCCCGTAGAAGAAATAAAAACCCTTTTGAAAAGGTGTGCAAAACCATTGTGAATGGAATGTACCTTTCCCGCGGGAAACGTACTGCCAGAATTGTTTCGGGTCGTCAGAGAGGATTGTATTTTATTAATGTAGTTTTGGTAGGCTTGAATTATTTTACTATTTAATTCAGATCAGTCAGTCAGATCACCATCTTTTCAGATTTATGGAACATTTTCTTCATGAAAAAAAATACCTAAAGCGACAGCTGTTAAGACTACACACCGCGAATATTATACTTGAAAATCATCCTCATTTTACAAAAAGGAAATAGAAAGTTTGTCGGAGAGATGGACGAAAATTGTCAATAACGATGAAGATTATTTTATAGATTAAACTGTATACACTTAAATTTCGAACAGTATCGACATTAGTTATGGGTTTCTCTAATAATTATTTTTGTGAAATCTTACCCCGGACTGCTCATGGTGGTCTCCAGAACCTCATCGGACAGTTTCCTGGCTTGTACTGGGGTTTGGATACGCGAGCTTGCAGCCTGACTACCCTAGAACAAAGAAAAGTCCTTCTGGAGATAAGGAAGAACGTTGAATTTTGTCTGAGATGATTTTGTCACGTTACCTTATATATTATCTGTGAGTTTTTGTTTACAAATATTTTAAATTTTTACATAAAATGATTTTATTTTGAAAACTTTCTTGGTAGATGTTTAATTGAAATATAAATGGGAACAAACATGGATATATTTAAAACATGCATAAACGAAACACCTAGAGAAGCAATTGGAGCATGTAAAGAAAAACTAATTCAATCACATTGAATCATTTCCTGATGATGTTAACGTGGTTAGCGAAACGCGAGCCGAGAAGTTTGTTAATTAATGAATTAATTAAATCTTCGTTTGATTAAATCTTCTCCTGATGATGTTATCATGGTTAGCGAAACGCGCGTCTGATGTTTATAAAAAGTGATTTGGTATTTAGTGGTAAATATCTTCGAGTTTAGTGTTTCATAACGAAGGTTCCAAAAGAACTGATATATGAAGTAAGGAAAAAACAAAAACCATATAGGTGGTATCAAGGAATGGAAGAATTGTGAAAAAATCATTAAATATACTAACAAACGAGACACCAATAAAAATGAAACATGAGAATTAAGATGCAATAGACTGAAGACTGAGTTATAATACCACCCATTTCAATTTCCCAATAGGACCTGAATATTTCTCTAAACTGCTAACTTAGATTCGACCAAAGCTTGAAGAACAGATAAAGAACATACACTTACCTCATCACCAATCAGAGGAAATAGCCATTAAATTAAAAATGTAGAGTCGGTAAGATATGGATATCTAAGGATTATTTTTTAAAATGTTTAAATGGAACAAAGAAAACTGAAGAGCATCTTGCAGTATTTAAGAGTGCTCAGAAGAATTGTTGGTGCTGTAAATGATAATGGAAATAGACTATGCGAAGGTTCTGAAGAAGCATGAGATGTTGGCCTGCATTCCCTCTAAAAGGAAAGCCAACAGTGCTGCCAGATCGAGCCCTATGCCACCAGTCTGATAACTTTCTTTCTGCACCTCGTATATGACAAAAATCCTCAAAAAGCAAGAGAAAAAATCAATATCAAAACAGTGTGGTTTTCAACCGAGAAGTACATACATACGGTAAGTAGATTTAAAAAAAAAAACAAAAAGCAAAAGCTTAGGGGAAACTAAAAAATAGATATTAGTGACACACAAATATATAGTAATCCAAGTAAAAGAAAAGAGAGAAGAATCGAAATGGTTTTGAAGTAAAGAAAGGACTTAAACCAAAATGCTGTTTATTGTCCATGTTATTTTAAAATCTACCTAGAGCAAACATTAAAGACATGGAAGAACAAAAGCTGTAACATGGGAATATACCTCAACTATATTGTACAATGCACACTCTGTTTTGTTAACAACCAAGTACTCATAGCCCATGACTAAGAGGACACATATGATACGTAAATTAAGGCAGCAAATAGGGACTAGACATAAGCAAGACTCTAGATGACAGACAAAGAATAAAACACCGCAAAAAATATAAATACATGGGTATGAATATCACGGAATATGGCACTTGAATCAAAGAAAAAAGCAGAGGCGATGTAAAATGGGATTGTAGTTTGGGACTAGTAAATATCAAAAAGTAATAAACACTGAATATACAACGGAACTGTGAAAAATATAACTATTCGGGGCAGCTAAGTATGGCAGTTAAAATCAAAGACCGTGAGGACTCAATGCAACAGCAATGGACTTTTAGAGCCGCAGTAAAATCCAGCAGAGAATCACCAACGAAACAATTAGAGGAGTAATGGAATTCCCACTATAATGGATGACAAGAACAAAGCAATTCTTTTATTAGAACCTTCGGTGTGAAACATTAAACTCGAAGAGACTTACCAGTAAACACCGATTCACTTTTTTTAAACTTCACGACGCACGTTTCGTTAACCGTGTTAGCATCATCAGGAGATAATTTAATATTCGTTTAATGAACTAATCTCCTGATGATGCTAACATGGTTAGCTAAACGCACATCGTGAAGTTTAAAAAAGTTAGTTTAGAACAAATCAGTCTGGATGGTATGGGCATTGACAGAGCATGCTGAAAGAAGGCAATACAGAAGCAGGTTTTAACATGGTCACCACGGGGAAAAAAGAAAGAGTCGAATACAGTGAATATATAGAGATAAACAGAAAACATCCGACTGGGAATCAGAAGACGTAGAAACTTTAAAAAGTTTGTATTTTTAAAAGTTGATTTTTTAATGAAATCTGACAAGGGCAGACCTTTTCGGTAGAGGTTTCCTATAGTTGAAGGCGAAAAACATTCTGATTTTTTCTAGTTTCCTTTCTTAGAAAATTTGCCAACTGAATTATTTAATTGGAAAAATGTCCGGAGGATAAGAAGGTCCATCATACAAAAAATATAATATTCTGACTTTGAACATTATTGTTAATGAAAATTACACGGACTTTTTTGTGAAATATATATTATGTAAAATCGAATCGATTTTTATCTTAAAAAAAAAGCCCTTCTGGGCGAAAATTTAAGTAAATACCTTGTTGCTACAGATAATTATCCCACAAAAATGTCCTTATCATTGAACACAATCACTTAAAAGATCCTTCTTGGTATAAAATATTTCAGAATACACAACAAAAAATTATCTTTATACAAGATGCCATTATTAATTGCAATTAGGGAGCATTCTTTATAACCTTCTTACAACAACAATCTTTCTTTATACTTAAATAGGAAACAGTTTAGTCAATATAGTCATTCAACATTAAAATTTTAGGTGTTTATCTTTTTTTAGTAAAGTACAGTAAAATGATATGCCTGGTAAGGAATAAAACAAAGAAAGATTAGTCACAAGGGAGATAGATAAAAAAAGTGATAGACATAATATCCTGATTCAAATATACGTAATCAAAATATAGTTTTACTGAAAAGAGCCCCTTAAGATTCCTCTAGGACATTGTTTTCCCCTTACCAAATTCAGAAAAATGTAAAGACACCGACAAAAATAGCAGGAAACCTGAAGAAGATCCAGATCACATTTAACACTCCCATTATTTGCATTAAATAGTGTTATATCAAGAAAATTTAGAAAAACCAACGATGAAACTAGGATGGCAGACAAAAGTTGTCATCAGCAATTACAAGATGTTCTACAGCATATTGCGAATGGTATAAAACAAATATATACATTAAAAAAAAACAACAAAATAGGAATTATTATTTAAAGCTTCAACATACAATTATGCCATTTCCAAAAAGAAAATTACAAAATTGTACTGATGACTCATTCCTACATCAAAATAAATAATTTAAGAAACCCTTATCAATCATGTTCTGGGTTAATGCCCCTTTTATACAAGTATTACCGTTTAAATGATTGTAAATTATGATTGATACAACACAGCATAGAAAATGTTCTTGAAGTCATTAATTATCCCCAAATGATGAGGGTGATACCCCTATAGACGAGTATGGATCTAGTCACGACCTAAACATACGTGGACCAAACCCACAATCGCCAACACAGGGATTGAAATCGACGAAAAAAAAATTCAGGGGGTTGTATCTTCTTGAAGTGCTTGGAAAATCCCTCGAAGCTTGTGATGCACATTTTTTAATGAGTGTGGATCTAGTCACGACAATTAAATCAACGTGAGGCTAGACCCAAACCCACTGAAAAGTGTTCACAAATCCATAAAAATCTTCCTTCTTCATTAAAAAAAAAACTTAAATTAAGCACTGCATACAAACAATTAAAATCTATTAAGGATGTTTAACGTAAAGAAATTAAAACGTTAAAATACAAATGTGTTAAAATTACGGCAGAGGTTAATCGGATTATATATTTTTCGTACGTAAGTTATTACAGAGAAGAGGTGAACAAAAAAAAAGCTACAAATTCAGAGGTTGTTTACACTACTTTTATTTGGTGGCGAAAGTGCAAAAGTTAGACCGTCCGCGTAACACGTCGAATCAACCAGTTGATCGGAGCAACAGGTTGGAAAAATGCCGATATCGATTTTCCAAAAAATCTCGTCCGAACTGAGGAAAATCTGCGCCGAGACCGCACCGACAAAAGCCAAGCGTCTTCCACGGATTTAACAATGGCCGCTGAAGGATCGAGTAGCCTTGGAATTTCTCAGAAAACTTCAAAGTCATTTGCGCAAGCACGCCGCGTCGACGGTCCCGAATCGACCGTCTTTGTTAGATGCGCACGAAATCGACAGAGACGGCGAAACGGACATACGATCTCCGGGGCTACTGAAGTGAAACGAAAGGCAAAAGAAATATGGTGGCAATTTTGGTTTTTAAGAGCGGGGGATTCTAAACTGTGAAGACTGAGAATAACGTTAAGATTTTTCTGTACCTACCTTAGGCGTACCCGGGATATCTGACTTCATAACATTTGATTGGTTCATGGAAGCTACATACGGAGATCTGTTTACAACTTTTTAAGGAAAATGATCATAAAAAAACTCTAATTTCTCTTTAGAAATAAATTAAAGACAAAGGATACCGGTCTTTATGACTTGGCAAATTTGTTGCGGTTTGGTCTTTCGTTTTTTGAAACTCCTTTCTTTCCATTTTTTCCAAATGTTCCACTGTGGGTGCTTCTCCTCTCAAATTCGACGTTGTATAAGCCACCCATTGATCTACTAATTCTTCGGCTTCGATATTGTACGTTAAACATATCGATAAACCTTTTTGAATAAACCAGATTTCAAAAACAATTGCCTATTTCTCTCTAAGGTTATACTCACATTTTTCTATAACATCTGCCGCAGGATTAATATTGTATAATTGAAACTGGCCCAAAATTTCCTCTTTAGACTCCATTTAATTTTTCCAATTAAACACTAGAATTATACACTGATAAAATCAAGAGAAAAGTCTTGAGGATACTAACACAGAAAAATAACAAACCACTGATAAAACGCGGGAAGAAATGACAGTTAAACCAAATTAGAAAGACAGTGCTAGTTGCCTAAAATTAATCCCTATTCAGAATAAATTAATGAAGTCAGTAATAACCCATCTTTATCCCAATATATATAATTTAACTTCGATTACTCGGCACCGATGATGATTATAAACACTTAATGCCAGTCTGAATGTAGGAACACCGGCTCTTTGTCTACATTACTTTCATAAAAATGGGATAGTCGATTATCCGAACGCTGCGAATCTTTCGTCTCTGATATTGGGCTTCATGGGAACATGACCTCATCTGGGACATGTATGGATAATTGTGTGAATACAGCTTAAAAAGAAAAGAGACAAACCATAACCTTACTTTATCAAAGGCCGATTTATAACTTCGAAAATATGTTTTTCATTTTTAATTATTTATAATGATAATAATTCGTAAGTTAATATCGTCTTATTCTTCGATATATTTTAAAAGATTGTACTGCCATAAAGTCAGTATTCAGTTTTTATACTACATATTTTTCTTATTGTTTGGATTTGTTTTAGGTAACAATTAGAGAATATATCAAAGGAAACAAGATGGTTCTTCCAAAATCCAGAGAAGACCCAATTATTCTGAAACTGGAAAGTCCCGAATTTAAATCAATCTTTACTGACGAATTGAAAATGCTTGCTGAACTATTTAGGAAATATAATTATGACATTAGAGTTGCTGGAGGTGCAGTGAGGGACTTGCTGATGAACTTGCAACCTAAAGATGTAGATTTTGCTACTACTGCTACACCAACAGAAATGAAAAAGATGTTTGAAGCTGAAAATATCAGAATGATTAATACCAATGGGGAGAAGCATGGTACTATTACCCCTAGAATAAACGATAAAGCAAATTTTGAAGTGACAACATTAAGAATTGATGTAGTCACTGATGGTAGACATGCAGAAGTTCTGTTTACCACAGATTGGTTTTTGGATGCTTTAAGGCGAGATTTAACTATTAATTCAATGTTTCTTGACTTAGATGGAAATATTTATGATTATTTTTATGGGTATGATGACTTAAAGAAAAGGAGGGTGGCCTTTGTTGGTGATGCAGTGACTAGAATTCAAGAAGATTATTTAAGAATCCTCAGATATTTTAGGTAAATAATTTTTTATTTATTTAAGGTAGGTGATTAATTAAATATATTCAGATTTTATGGTAAAATAACTAATGAAAAAAATAATCATGAAGAACAGACCTTGCAAGCCATCTGTGATAATGCTGCTGGGTTGGAAAGGATATCTGGAGAAAGGCTCTGGACTGAACTAAAAAAAATACTAGAAGGTAATTTTGCTGGAGATCTTATGGCAGTAATTGTGAATTGTGGACTATCAGAATATATTGGTAACACATTTATATTATGCATAATTTAACTCTTTGTATGTGTTGTGTTAAATTTAAGGTTTACCAAAAAAACCAAATCTTACAGAATTGAAGAGAGTGTGGAATCAAAGCCGTGACTTGAATCTAAATGCCGTAACTTTACTGGCGTCACTACTAAATAATGTTGATGATGCTGTAAATCTGAATGCTCGCTTAAAACTATCAGCTTTTGAAAGAGATTTAGCTACATTTATTGTTGAACATAGAGAACCAAAACTGCATGCCTTACCATTATTGCCTTATCAACAGATTATTGTAAAAACAAAATCAAAACCTCTGGTCATGAAGCAGTATGTTTCAGAAGTGTTAAAGTACATTAATTCACCATATTTGAATGATATGGAGAACTGGGAGATCCCAAAGTTTCCTATAAATGGGGCCATGCTGAAAGAAAATGGAGTGGAAAGTGGAAGATTTATGGGTGTTGTCATGCAAGAACTGAGAAATCTTTGGGCTGATGGAGAGTTTCAAATGAGCACAAATGAAATTTTGTCCCATATACCAGAAGTGTTACAAAAATTGGAAGAAAGAAAGAAGAAACGCTGATGGTATATAATTATGTAATTTATTAAAAAAATGTCATAAATACACATGGTTTTTTTTTTACTGTACTAGAAAATGAATCACATATACAGAGCCTTCATTTAATCCTATAATCCACCTGACTAGTGATTGATTTAAAATTAGGAACTTTAATTTTTATGTTGAATTATTTAAAGGTGGTATCGCTTGTCACCAAACATGTTCCCTAGATCGTCAGCCTGTAAATTTTGTTAGTTTCCATACTTTTTGAGCAACAAAAATATTTTAAAAACATCTCTTAAACATGTATAATTATTTAAAAGAAATAATTTTCATTGTTTACATTTCATTATATATTGTCCGTAAAAATCTACAAGCCCTTCTCTTCTTCTTTCTTCCTTCCATGGCATCTGCCCCGATTGACTTATTTTAATATTTAATTTACTTTAGGTTCAAAGTAATGTAGGACTGGTCAAATGTTATGTTTATTTTCGTTATTAATGCTAAACTGTGAGCCAGTCACCAAAGTCTGCATACACTACGCAAATTAGTTATATAATAAGTTACATTCCCAACACAAATAATCAACAATAGGCACAGAACCAATATTTTAACTGCAAATTACATTCAAAAATAAATAAATAAATAGTCCTGAATTATCTCACAAAAATATGCATTCTCAAGTATCTGTTCAGTACATCAGAATACATATGTACATATTATATACAAAAAATGAATATTTTGTTTGTCCACCTTCAATACTTATGACCGCTTGTAATCTTGCATTGACAGGACTAAATTTTACGTGGCGTCTGAGGTGATTTTGAGCCCAAGCCGATTGTAGAACATTTTTTAAAGATACCTTATTGGAAATATCGCATTTTCGCACTCTTCTTTCTAACTCATCCCACAGTCGGTATAAACGGGTGACTGGGGTGGCGAATGAAGTTGCTTGTGTGTTTAGGATCATTATCTTGTTGAAATATACATCCATTTTCCCAAATCCAAACGTCCAACTGGTGGCATCATTTTTTTTTGTTTTTCTTTTTTTCTCCATATTTTGATTTTTTCGTCAGATCCAAAAATGTTATTTGCTTTCATCGGTAAATAAAAAAAATGATGAAATGAAAGATAAAATTATTTTCTAAAAATCAAAATCAATTTTTTTTAGATGAGTGGTTTTTTTTCTTGAAAGGAGCTGTAATTCAGGAATTCGAAAAATAAAACTCAAGCGTTCGGACCAAACGTCTATTTCATACTATCCCAAACATTTTTCCTCTTGGCCATCCAGGCCCAACTTGGCCATAAACATCCTAAATAAATAAACAAAAGTAACCCATCTATCGAAGGCGGTGGGAAGGGTTTCCGAGTACGTGAAAGAATGCGGGTTATTGTCCGTATGGTGCCTCGTGCTAGGTACTTAGCTTATGCTTGCTTGTTGCTTACAGTCAGCCATACCTGACTCCCTTTGCGTCCTCGTGAAGGATATTCTTACGAAAACCTCTGAATTAACAAAAAAATCAAATGTTAGAAATAAATACATAAAATAACAGTTATGGATTCTCGTAGTCAGCGTCTGACTACGAGAATCCATAACTACGAATAAGGTCTAAGCGACTTAATTTTGTCAGAGGGAACTATCCCTCTATATACAGCGTTCTGAACCCGCTAAATCTTCAACCACGTAGCGATCGTTATCTAACACTGTCGTTACAGTGGAAAGGCCCTCGGTAACGTGGTTCAAATTTCTTACTTTGTCCATCGATTGAACTTTTTGTTCGCTGGATTAAGACCTGTTGTCCTACAACGAACGTTTTCGTCTCGGTTTACCCCTTATCATATAATTTTTTCTGCTTTTGCTGACTTTCAGCCATATTCTCTGACACCTCCTTTTTCATAGATGGAATGTCAAGAGACTCGGCCTCACAGACCTCGACAGTCAAAAATGCGTCATTAACACCTCGGGGCTGATAACCAAAAAATACCTCGTAAGGCGATTTTCCGGTCACTGAGTTCGTCGCAGTATTAGTGCCCCACCTAACTGCAGCTAAAGACATCCCAATGCAGATCGTCATACACACTAGTCGATAAAGAGGATAAAATTACTCGATTTACCCTTTCTACTTGTCCCTTGGCTCGAGGAGTAGCCGTAGCACAGACGACTCGCTTGGTACCTAAATCAGAACAAAACTTTGTAAATGCGTTACAAGTAAAAGCACTTACCCTATTATATCAGTCGACGTGGAACGCCGAACATATCTATAATCTTGTTCGGAAAATGTATAACGGGTGTCGCTTTATTAGCACATCTTTGAGAAAAACAAACTTGGTAAAACATCTATTAAATAGCTATTTCTTCGAGTATTTTTTACAAAAGGACATAAGTGGTCTACGTGAAGGGTGTCCATGGTTCTTTTTTTTTGATGGTGTGCAACTTACTGGGCGTTTTTCCTGACTGCTTTTTGTTGTACAAGCAGGCCAAACAAGAGGCAATATAGTTTCTCACATAATTCCTCATCGCAGGGAACCAGTAACGCTTAGAGATTGCTTCTAGGGTTTTGTCAACTGTAAAATGTCCTGCTGAGTCATGATAGCACATCAATATATTTCGCCTGGAAAATTTAGGAACTACCCAACGTTATTCAATAATAACTGCTACAGCTTGCACATTATCGGGGACAATTAGGATTTCCATAGAAGCCACAGCTAAATCTACCGTTAGATTTACTACAACTTTGCGATTGATTAAAACTGAGCCACCAGCAAGCTCAAGGATACATTTACTGGATAAACTTGCAAATTTAGATTTTTTTACACCCGTCTTGTGTATAGTGACTGCATTGCTACCCAAGTCCCCTGATTTTTCTTGCTTACTTTTTGGACAGTGGTTTTCGCTGTGCCCCAACAGTTTGCACCCTTTGCACTCAACACGAGGTTTCAAGCACTTTGCTGCAATATGTCCTCTTTGACTGCAATTTAAGCAGTTTGCCAAAAAATCATTGCTTCTTGACTTATTCTGCAATTGTTAAGTATATAACGACATTTTTTGTTTTTGAATGAACGTAGAAGGTTTACTAACTTGTAGAGCGGACAGGTATTCTTCATATAGTTTTTTTTTGTTTTTTCGCCACGATCTAAAAGAAAGAAAAAATAATATATGAACACGCCACAATCATTCAGATAATATTCTTCATATAGATCTTCTGGTGGTTCATATGCATGGTTATTGTCCGTGGTGAATGCGGGTTATTGTCCGTATGGTGCCTCGTGCTATGTACGGGACGTTCTTTCCTTTTGGTTCTTAATGCTTGTTGCTTACAGAGCCATGAAATCCTTTGATCTGAGGACCCTATGTACCGTTTCGACACTGGCACATTTTTCAGTTTCTTAAAGAACATGAAATATGAATTTAGAAGCAATAGTTTTGGGATTTAGTCTAATTTTTTTTCAAAATTGTACAGATATCGCGTTCACTCAATTTTTTTGGACGACCAGCTCTGGGCTTATTCTACACTGTATCACGTATATTAAAGTTTTTATTATAATCTGAATCGTAGCACCACACAAATGTACTGTTTTGCAATTTTATTATAACATTTTCCTTCACTCACGTAATTTTACGTAACCATTGTAACAAAAATATACTTTTTAAAAAACTTATGCCTAAATTGAACTAAAATATAATTTACATTTCTGATAAGAATACTAGAAACAGTAAATATTTTTTTTATTTCTTCAAGATGGTGTATTTCTTGGTGTATGTATTCAGGGCTATTTATTTATTTTGAATGTAATTTGCAATTAAATTTTTAATTCCGTTGGTTCCGTGCTTATTGTTGTTTATTTGTATTGGAATGTGACTTTTAAAAATAAAAAAGCCAGCAATTAAGATGTAAATTTTTCAAAAAATCGTTTTTTTAGTAGCTTAAAAAATCTTTGAACCTTTTAAAATACGGTGCGAATTTTTCTTCTTGAAATTTCTCACTTTCTTTCCAAAGCGCATCGGACTACTCCGAAACGACACCATAAAGTACCTGCAGGGAAGGTACAGCCTAATGTTTTCCTTTATGATTTCTAACTTATCGTTAAAAGATGTTTATGTTTAGTCAGAAGAATTTACAAACAAAAGTACGTTAGTACAACTCCAATACAAGTACAAAAAGGCAATTTCCTAGATTTAAATCAGGGTTTTATGTGTAGTGCTAATTTTTAACCGTTTATTTGTAATCTCAGCGTGCTTATAACTTACAATGAGTAACGCAAAAGTGTGCCAGGGTCGGAAAAGTACAAAAAAAAATGTATCCCACGCGGTGTCAGAGATGCGTCAATTATAGAGATGACCGTTGAATAGATTTGATGCTGGCCGCGATTCGAACGGAGTCAAATCGATTTATAACGACCTGACCCGAGTTGCTAAACGGTTGTTTGAGAGGCTACACGCAAAATAGCAACGAAATTTTTAATGCTACTGTCTGGAAATTGGCCCCAACATCTTATTCAAGTGGCAAAGAAGTCTTGAATATAGCAACTGATATTGCTGTGTGCTCTTTTAATCACGGTCTGACTAATATTCTTCGAATTATGAATGTTCTGGAGATGGATAATGGCGTCAATCATACAATTTTTGTCTGGAAGCCGACGCTAAGCGGATCAAACACGTCGAGATGTCTTTGACAGATGCAACGAAAGAGCCACGCTCTAACATAAAATGTCCGAGGAACGGGAATAAGGAAGAATATTTAAATATAGAAGGGCAGCTTTATGGTCCTGCGACAGCAGATTAATAGTAAGAATTTTTAAACAGTCGGATTTTTCATATTTTCATGTGTATAACACATTTCAAAACTTTGAACGCGTTTTCCGCAAAACATAGTTTTTCAAAACGACATGCAGCAATCTCCAACAATTTTCATTCTTTTCAGGCGAATTTTTAAGAATGTCTTTAAAATAACATTTTGGAGTGAAATACGTACGGAATTTTCGATAAGTTAATTTAAACATTATTTATGTTTAAACATATTACCTTTTCTTCCACCCAAAAAAAAAAATGTCAAATAAGCCCTTTTTTAGCTTATTCCAGTGGTGTTTACCCTTAAACCGTTTTAAAAATATAACTAATTTGCATGGTTTATGTAGACTTTTGTGACTGTACTAAGTACGTAAATATAAAACCGGATTTTTTTTATAGAAAATACACGTTTATTGTATGAAAAATATTTTATTCAAAGTATTGCCCATCGCCAGGTATTCATTTTTCCCACCTGTCTGATAATTTGTGGATGCCACGCCAAAAAAACTGTTTTTCTTTTGAGGCAAACCAGTTATTGAACCATTTTCGTAAGCAGTGAAGCGTTGCTCAGCAAGTGCGTGCCCCATCGATGCAAATAAGTAGTGATTGGACGGAGCCAAGTCTGTTGAGTAAGCCGCATCCGAATGTATTTGCCAACTAAATGCCGCAATCGTTTCCTTGGCCAGTTTTGCTGTGTGTGATGGTGCATTATCATGAAGCGAAATCAATTTGTGTTGCCTTTTTTGATATTCTGATCGTTTTTCACGCAAAGCTTGATTCAAATTGATCATTTGTTGTCGGTGGCGTTCAGTATTAACAGCTTCGGCATGTTTTAGTAGCTCATAATAGATCACACCCTTTTTGATCCCACCAAAAACAGAGCATTGTCTTTCGTCCATAGCGATTTGGCCTTGCAGTCGATGTCGATGATTCCCCTGGAGTTACCCATGACCTTTTAGCTTAGGATTCTCAAAATATATCCACTTTTCCTCACCAGTCACAATTTGATGGGGAAATGACTTTCTTTTGTACCTGGCGAGCAGCATTTCGCAAGTGGTTTTTTGATTTTCCTGCTGTCTTTCATTCAGTTCATGTGGAATCCATTTTCCCATCTTCTATAACGTTTGCGTTTGAGCGTCATCCTCAACAACAAAGCTTGTAATTCGCCGTCTTCAAACTTTTTCGGTGGTCTTCCACGTTCTTCGTTTCTCACGTCAAAATCGCCACTTTTATATATTTTAAACCACTGAAAGCACTGTGATTTGCCAAGAGCATGCTCACCATAAGCGTCAACAAGCATTCAATGTGATTCTGCAGCAGTTTTCTTCAAATGGTAACAGAAAATCAATACTATCCGCAAATCGTAGTTTGCAGACACAAAATTTGACACGTTCAACCTTATTACAAACTATGCAGATGTCAACAAGGAAATGGCGCCAATGATGCGGTTTGACGATAACTACATTGACAGGCTAGATGGATTGATTGCTAGGGCCATCTATGTGCAAATTCCGGTTTCATATTTACAGACCTGGTATATAACTCAAAGAAAAATATTATAAAAACTGAAAAAAAAACAATAAACGTTTCTTGTTAATCATTGCCAACGTTTCGTTTTAGTTGGTTATCTATAGGTTACATGGGTTTCAGGATTAAAAAAGGCTCTGTATAAGTATTAAGTATTTATTTCCAAAGATATAGGTCATGATATAAAAAAATATAATGTAAACAACCAATCTTTTAACCAGAACATAAGTGTATTGGAAATATATACAGGTTTTTTTACAATAAATAAAAACAAAAGTTTTTCAATTAACATATAATACAGGAGTGTAATGAGAACTGTAAGGTCTTCAAGATTTAAAGCAATTTTTATCATCTACAATCTTTTTTGTAACGCTAATGTTACTTCTAAGTATACTAGCCTCTATAGGACAAGACAAAAGTAATTTAACCAATAAATAAGACTAGCGAGCTAACTGGATGATTAGCGCAGCGCACATCTCGAAAAACTCCATTGTGTGGTGACCACTGGGCTTCGTTGTCGATACCGTACCTGTCTGCACCGGGGTTGGTACTATATCTAATAACAAAGTGGCAGGATTCACGTTGTTTGACTCAGCTTCTTCGTTATTCAAACTTTTAAAATCTAATAAATAGTTCTTGTAGTCCACCTGATAGAAAAAATGATAGAAAGGGATTTTCTTTGTTCTTTATTTTTCTTACCTGGTAGAGTTGAAGCGACATCATTACATATCTGTCGTGTAGTTGGTTCTTGTGTCTGACTCGGACGTGGTACGGATTGATGACTTTCCACTCATAATCCAGAGCCTTCATTGCTTTATAAACCTCCATCATGATGTCGTTGGGCTTGCTCTGGGATCTGATTCCAAGATGCCATTTTGCTCGCTTCACTATAAGATCGAATTTAGTCGTCAATATTAAATCGTTAAATCTTACATATTATGAAAGGGCAACAAAACTATTTACTCCTTGCAGTCTGTTCTAAGTTCTAAACTTATACAAAAGAACATGAGAGAACAACATTTAGAGGAATTTTTGATGCTGATAATGAGGTATAACTCAAGCAATTGGGCTTTTGAATAATTTTTTTGGTATCATAAATGGAAAGCCCATGTATAAGTTTTATAACAAAACTGTTTTTATTTTTATTGTTTTCCTTATAATTAAAAAGTTATATCAAATTGAAAACAATTTTTTAAAGCTAGTACCGATGACACGCCGACAATTCCCGAAAAAAACCGGAACCAAGATAAGGCCAATATCGCCAATATCGGTTCGGCTCGGAGCAATTCGGAATTTTCTTTCGCGCTCTTCCTGAAAAGACGTAATCGGAGTCTCGTGTAAATAAAACAATTTATCGATCTTAGTCATTGTTCTATAGGTTTAACCAAAATGTTTGACTGCATTTTTTGGTTTGCGATCGATTTGAAATACTTGATACTTGCTTTTCATTATTATTTAGGCTTTCGGTGCTGTTTTCGACATTATACTCATATATCTTTACATAAGATATGGAGGCTCAAAGGTAAGTTCAGAATGAAATCAGATTAGCGTTCTTTTTGTTTTTTGAATTCGTTTTTATAACTTTTATTTATATTATTTAATTCATGTAGGTAAAACAAATGAACGTGCCAAATTTATAAGGAATATTCCTGGTGTCCGCAAAGAATCTACATGTAGCAACACAACCGATGGTAGTAGCAATAAGAAAGCCCTACAGGATCGTCTATTTTGTAGGATACGAATAATAATATTCAAGAATTAGAGAAGAATAGACAAGAATAAAATTCCACTACCAATTTGGAAGGTAATTGTATATGAAAAGTCTTATACTTATGAAAGTGTTTCAGGATAATCTAATTTGTAGGTGATCAAAGGGTACAGAAAAACATCAACTAGTTAAATTAAAGACAGGCAAAGCAGCAAAGTCCATGGAATCAAAACAAACATCTGAAGGAGTATGCAAAAAAAAAAATAGAAAAGCAAACCTACTATCCAAATATAAAGTAAAGAAAATGGTATATTTCTATTCTAAATAAAACAAAACAATTAAAATATTTAGTGTTTTCAGGATTTTGGTACATTTCATCTATTAATTGAACATATTTATTTGATAAGATTATTATTTTCAAAAAAAACTAGCACCTCGAAGTTCAGCTGAATTGAACCGAATGTCATTTTTGAGAAAATCTGTGACCATAAAAATATCTACAACAGGTATATGATCAGAATTATCCTTTATGAACCCTTTGTCACACATTACTGAACTAAATTAGTAATCGACAATATTTTATTTTGCACTTAACCAACAATCATTTTGACATTGTATATATATACGAATAGAAGCTGTTGACAGTATTGACATGAAAACACTTTAGTATTCTGACGTCACAAACATAGCAGCTAATCGCGACGCGTTCGTAGTCACGTGATTTTTTTTTAATTTCAGACATTTTAAGGAATTTGTAATTAATTGTAACAAGTTTTTTAAAACTTTTTCTATTTAAAATAAAGTAAAAAATCGATAATTATTTTTTATTCAAAAACCCAATTATACAAAGGTCGGGAAATCACAGAATATGTGAGGGTTTAGCGACTTACGGGGCGAAATTGCCAGACAGTCAAGTACTAAAGAGAATAATGAAGGGACGAATCGGGAGTAACAGAAAGAGAGGTGGATGAAGGAAGATATGCTGAAGAACTACTGCACATTAATAACTGGCGGGGGGTTTGAGATCGATCCGGATGAATGTGAGGGTTGAAAGAGGTCAAAGCTCACTGACGGGCTGTAGCACCACAAGGCAGCATGTTTCGTGAACTAAGCCTAATTATTACTTATTGGATTTTATTCTCTCTTTTAATTATGATATAATTTTGTTGGCATAATTAGTAGTCGAGAAAGTACTACTTTGCATAGAAAATACTGATATTTACGCTATGATATTCAACACTCGAAAGGGACTGTTGAAATTTATTTTATTTTTTTATAAAACATTAATACACTCATCGGCAAAAGTCTTGCACCCCATTTTTATTTTGATACGATAATAAATTGGGTTATTTTTTCAAAAGAAAGTTTAAAGAATTAGTGATTAGTGTGATATACAAAAAAAATGAGTAATTTTGTCTTTGTTCTTGGTTTTTATAAATATTAAAAAAAATAAAACGAGCGAAAATAAAACCAGCCCTAACAGAAGAACTTGATAAACAACCTGCGCAGAACTGGCAAGAATTAAAACAAAAAATTATTAAAACAGCCTTAAAGTTGGTCCCTTTACAAAAACGTAGAAAACATCCGTGGTGGGATGAAGTTTGCGCGCAAGCAGTATTAAGCCGAAGTAAAGCATTCAAAGATTGGAACAGTCAAAAAACAGCGATAAACTATAACATCTTTTTGGAAGTAAGAAAAGAAACATCGAAGCTAATTAGACAAACTAAAAGAAAATATGAAAACAATCAACTTAATGAAATAGAAAAAGATTTCCAAAAAAATAACACCCGAAACTTTTACAAAACATTTAAAACTAAATTAACAGGCTATCAACCGCAGAGCCTATGCTTTCAAAAGGAAAACGGACAATTAGCTCTAAATAACCAAGACAATTGCAAGGAACTTGCGAAATATTTTGAACAAATACTAAACTGTCCTGAGCCCTTAAACAAATTACCAACACTAAACCCTAAACAAACAAACCCAGATTCATTACCACCGAATGAAGAGGAAATAATTAGGCAAATCAAGCGGCTTAAAAATAACAAAGCTTCTGGTGAAGATGGAATCACTGCTGAACTTTTGAAATCCGCTGGTCCAGGTACAATCAAGGAAATAACCAAAATTCTACAAGAAGTTTGGCGAACCGAACGGATTCCGGAAGACTGGAAAGATGCTCTAATCCATCCACTACATAAGAAAGGAGATAGAACGGATGTAAACAACTATAGAGGAATATCTCTTCTCCCAGTATGTTACAAGATTCTATCTCAATGTCTACTAGACAGAGCACAGGGACAGTTAGAACCGAACATTGGTGAATATCAAGCAGGTTTTCGACCGGGCAGATCCTGCCCTGAACAGATCCTGAATCTAAAGTTGATTCTAAGACATCAAAAACTGTACAAAAAAAGATGTATTAACGGCACAGAAACAGATTGAGATCCTAAACGAAACAGCAGAAAAGGTAGGACTCCAAATTTCCTTTGAAAAGACAGAATACATGACCTGCAACAGACTAAGAACACCATTTCTAAAAACGAAATATGGTAACATCAGACGAGTCTCTCAATTCAAATATTTGGGTGAAATAATCATGGAAAATGGGTTGGAAACAGCGGCCAATAAGGGTAGATGTCAAAAAATGGAAACGGCATTGAGACTTACACAAAATATTTACAACAAAAAATGCCTATCTAAAAACACAAACTATTATTAAGCCAGAATGTTTATATGCTGCAGAAACGCTAATTTTGAATAGAAAGAGGGACATCGAGGACATTGAAAAGAAGGAAAGAAAAATCATAAGAAAAATCCTAGGCCCCAAACAAATAAATAGCACAACATACCGACTTCGAGAAAACCAAGAAATCAAACAATACACAGATATACATAGCGATATGAGAAAAAGAAGACTTAAGTTTTACGGACCCATCAAACGGATGAATCCGGGTAGGCTAACTAGACAAATAGTCGAATTTTATGAAAATAGGAGTAGAGCTAAAGTAGAAATAATTAAATGGATTGCTGCAATTAAAGAGGACCTAAGATCAGCAAATATTACACAAAGTGAAATTCAGGATAGAGGCTGTTTCAGACACAAGATTAACGTTTGGAAAGTTGGCCAGAGAGAAAAATGTAGGAAGACTGGAACAACTCAAAGCGAAAGCTCATAGCGAAAGAATGAAATTAGTATGGGCTCAAAGGAAGGCTAACAACAACAAACGCCTCTAATTGTACTTCGCGTGGTCCACCACGGCCCATACGTGAATAATAATAATAATAAAAAAAAATATGTATGCATCTAAAAATAAAATAGAATACATTCTCAAAAAAAGTTAAATCAATGTAAATATTGTTCAATAGGCAGTATTACCTCCCCTACTTATTAATGCGTACACTTTTCGATGCATGCCAATAATTGGTCAATTTCTCTTGAGCGGCTAAAATTTGCTCCTGGCGATTTCTTAGTGGATTGTTCCTACGGTTAATGGCTCTAGAAAGGTAGTCCCAAATTTATTCGATTGGATTCATATCCGGCGATAATGACGGCTGTTAATTCCAGCTTCATTTAGAGCCATCTGGACGATAGTAGCCCTATGCGGTCGGGCGCTATCATTCATACAGATAAAATTGTTACCAATTTCTTACTGTAATGGATAAATAACAGGTCTGATGATATATTCCAAGTAGAAATGTGCGTTCATTGTTTGGGGGGCGTGAATGAGCTCTGTTATCCCATTGTAAAATATTCCTCCCCAAAACATTTCGCTACCGCCCTGATATGCAGCTACTTCAATAGATGCATTATGGCGATGCTGTCTTCCTACCTCCCTCCAAACCCCCTGACGATAATCATTGCTGATTAAACCAATTCTTGTTTCATCGGTAAAAACGACGCTTCTCCATTGAGGCAATAATCAGACTTGATGCTCTCTGGCCCATTGAAAACGTCTTTGCCTTTGCTGGTAACTTAACAGGGAAACTCTAATTGGGCGTCTGCGATGTAGTCCAACGTTGAAAAGCCTTCTGGAAACCGTAAGACTTGATAGAGCACGATTGTACATCAGTTGGAACTGAAATTATATCGCTCTAATCGGTACTGAGGGGTTTCTTCGTGCAAATATGCTCAATGTGCAAGATAACGATCTTGTCGTTCATTTGTAACCGTTCTTCGACCACTTCTGGGTAGGGAAGCAACATCACCAGTTTCTTAGAATTGTTCTGCTAACAGTACTCTGAACAATATTTAAACGAGTAGCAATTTGATATCACGAGAAACCTTTTTGGTACAAGGCAATAACTCGGGCTATATTAAATGCAGAAATTTCAGCCCCAGGCATTTTTATTGCTATACTGTACGATTAACACAAATAAACTGATGTAGTAAAACACCGTATAAATCCATTGCTAGTAAATGTTAATAAAAAATCCAGATATTTTTGGCACGTTTATGTTTATTTTTTTTGATAAATTCTGTAGCTCTTATTGCGCATAGATGCCATATTGAGATTTACGTATTTTTTTAGATAAATAAGGGAGGTGCAAGACTTTTGCCGATGACTTTATTCTAGTCGGGAATGAACGGATTAAATGTTGGTAAGTAAACATGCAGATCGCCGCAGGACGGACGTCTTTTTACGGCGCATCCAAAATTGTTGTTTGTGAACCGGCGTAAGTAACGGGTGCTTTTTTTAGTATGTCCGAACTTCCGATGAGAGTCGCTGTCAAACGAACTGTGAGTTTGTGCTCTCTACTTATCAACATTATTCAGTATAGTCTGACAGATCATCATGGAACGTTTAACATTAGAGCAACGTTTGCAAATTGTCGAAATGTATAGCCAAAATCGGTGTTCTGTGCGCCAAATTTATAGAACACTTCGTGAATGTTATGCTGCACATAACCGTCCAACCGGGCGGCATATTCGCCGAATTATCGACAAATTCCAAACGCATTTCAAGTGCTCGATATTAAAACAAAACAAGACAAAGAATTGTGCGTTCCGAAAACGCTGGCTGCTATTGCTGGCAGTGTCGATGAAGATCGATCGAATCGAAGATGAAGATCGATTTACAAGATCCAGCTTGTCCATGAACTGAAGTCGCAAGACCATCGTTTGAGTCGTACGTTCAATGATTTAACCGCAAAATTTTGTTCAGCGAAGAAGGCCATTTTTAGCTAAGTGGTTCCGTTAATAAATAAAATTGCCGCATTTGGAGTAAAAATTGTCCACAAATAATTTTCACAATTACTGTTATATCCAGAAAAATGCACCTTTTGGCACGGATTATACGCCGGTGGCATCAATGGGCCGTATTTCTTTAAAAATCAAGTTTGAAAGTACGTTACCGTTAAGCGGGAAAATCCCTTCAGAAATTTCAATTTTTTTTTCATATTTCGAAAATATATTATATTGAGAGCATACTGGCAAGAGGAAAAACAAAAATATTACATATTTACGTTATACGAGTTATCGTATATACATACAGTCGAGCGCGCCGGAGCCCGCATATCGCGACCCAGGCAGCTTAATCAGCATCTTGGCATCTGAGATGCGCAAACGAAAGAGTCAGTGGGACACTGTCTAACAGAGACAGAGAACGAAGAGTTCTGCGATGGTACAGTAGTTAACCGATGTTAGCACGATGAGTCCACTGCTTCGAATGAACTCTAAGGCATTAGGCCGTTAGGGTAAAGCGCATCCAAACTTTAGATGCTGAGCTGTAAATATCGGCAGGTAAAAACCGGGCTATTCAATTACAATATGATCTTACCTATTACCGGGGTGTTTTGGAAATTTAGCAGGTCATTTTGGTTATTATATGACCATTTTTTAAGGATATTTTTATTTCCAATATTTCTAGTAGGTTTAATTTTTTACTTTTTCTGAATATAATAATTTAACAATGTTATAGATATAAAATGATTGTTTTTAATACGATGTGTAGACATTCCACTGCTTTTTATATTATTTAAGACATCTTTTTTTATGTTCTTATATAACATAGCTCGAACAAATTCTACAAAAAGACATTATCAAGGTAATCAATTTACTGATAAACACGGATAAAGTTTCGGGTCAAGTACAAGTGATAGTGTATTTGTGTGTATAGTGCAAGTATAATTATTGGCACTTATAAGTGCGATTAACGAGGCAACCGGAGGAATCTTTCCGAGACAAAAGCAGCTGGTATAGTCGAAAACAGCAGCGGGTTGAAAAAAACCAGGTTTTCGAAAAGGCTGAAGGTCTATTATATGCGCCTGGCATCTGATTCATCGGTAAGTCACTAAAACTAATCGTTTTATCGTACTGAACCTTTAAACGCGATTATCTCGTGTTTAGAAAAACTGCTGTGTTTAGAAAAAACTTGCTGTGTTTAGAAAAACTTGCGCTCTGTAACTCAAAAAGTTATTGATCGATTTGGCTTTAAGGTTTTGTGCAAAAATTGGCACAAGCTCAGCTTATTTAAACTGACTGGGATATTCTCCTGTTGAAATTGATATATTAAACATATAGTCCACTACTGGAGCAATCCGATTTTTAATATTTTTTAGCATTCGAGTTCCAAGCTCATCATATTTCTTCCGTGAAACACAGTGGTGGCAATGTATTGGTTTCGGGTTGTATAGCTTGGAATTGTGTTGGAAAATTATGCTTCCTTGATAGGTGGTACGATGAATACTGAAAAACCGGATCTTAAAGATACGTTTATCTTTTAGCAAGCTAACGATCCTAAGCATATTGCCCCCAGAATAAAAGAATGTATGTTGTGTAGTGTTCCTAGTCAATATTAATGAAATGATGTCGAAATAATGAAAATGTCCCTAATGAAAAACTATGTCAAAGCTATGGACAAAGAAGATAATAGTTTCAAGTACCTAAAAGAAATATTTCTCAATTAAGTGATGCAAAACTAAAAGAAGGCATATTTATTGGACCTCAAATAAGGATGTTTCTACGTGATATCCGTTTTCAAGAAAAATGAAAAGGAATTGGCAGCTTGGAAGTGTTTTGTAAGTGTAGTGAAAGGATTTCTGGGTAATAAGAAAGATGAAAACTATAAAAACCTCATAGATGAACTCTTGAAAGCCTATGAAATACTAGAGTATCGCATGCCCTTAAAAACGCATTTTTACACTATTATTTGGATTTTTTTCGGAAAATTTGGGTGCAGTAAGCAACGAACAAGGAGAGAGGTTTCACCAGGACATCAACGACGATGAAAGCAAGATACCAGGGACGCTGGAACCCATCTATGTTGGGAGTAGAGATGTCCGGATCGGATCTGATCCGACTCCCAGATTCGGATCTTTTTAAAGAGCCCTATCAACCGGTTCCTAAAATTACTATACACGGATCTCGGATCCCAGACGGCTCTCGGATTCCAGACGGTTCTCGGTGCTGTTAGATAAGATCAAGGACAAGATCTTAGATAAGAACAAGGGCAGAAAGGTTATGTTCTATAATGCAAAGAATATGGCTTGTATCTTGTGGTGTGTGATGCCTGCGTCCGTCGGCACCTACCGCATAGAAAAATATAGTAGTAGTCGGGTCGCGGGTCTTTTTTAGATCCGTTGATCTATGAACCTTGAGAGAAAAGATCCGAGGGGAAAGGATCAGTGGATCCGTAATGCAAAATAAACCGTCCGAAGTAGCCGCACTGCGGCTTAAAATTTGCAATCTATCAGTGTTTTATGTACCTAAATATATAAATATATAGAATAATACACATAATAAAGACACATCACAATAAGTACATCAAATTTTAAAATTAATTTTTAAAAATTAAAATTTTTAAACAATTACAAATATGTAATATACACGTGAAAATATGATTTCAATTATCTTTTTAGTTTTCATTCGGCTTCGTTTCGTTTTCTGTCACAATTTGACCAGTTTTACTGAAAATTCTTTCACATGGCACCTTCACTAGACATAAAACAGAGCCTTTTTTGGAAAAAATCATATAGTCTTGGATACATATTTTTTCTTTGAAACCACCATATTAAGGGGTCCTCGTGACGATCGATTAAGGGCTCATTTAAATATTTTTCTATTTCATTAATAACTGCTGACGTAGGGTCTCTGGAACTTTTTACATTTATTACTTTGTTTTCAAATTTTTTCCATGAGAGAATGAATTATTGCTTTTTGATGTCAATGATGTCAAATATGGTTTTGGCTGGAAAAGTAATGGTGAATCTATGCGGCTAAACCATTTGCTCTATATGGACGATCTGAAATTATTTGCCTCATCAAACAGTCACCTACAGCAAATATTAAGAATAGTGGAAGAACTCTTCAGTGATATATGAATGCAATTTGGAGTGGAGAAGTGTCGCATATTAAACATCAATAGAGGAAAACTGCTGAACAATGCTTTTGAGACACAGAACAGACAAAATTATCGAGACAATAAGTGATGTCGATATGTAGAAGTATCTGGGTATGAGCGACCACGCCGAATTAATCACGGCTTAATGAAAGAAGAGCTTACCTGTCAATTTATCAAAAGAGTAAGACAAGTTTTGAAGACAGACTTAAATAGCAGAAACATGTCTAAGGCCATCAACACCTATTAATGTTCAATGCTAAATTATTTGTTCGGGATAGTTAACAGGAGCGCAACTGACGCACAAAATTTGCAACGTAAGATCAGGACACTGCTCATAAAATCGCAGAAACACCACCCTAGAAGTGCAGTGGAACGCACAACATTGCCGCGACAGCAAGGCGGTAGGGATTAGTCGATATTAGTAAGCAACTGGACCAACAAATAGGAAATCTACGGAAATATTTTTTTTAGTAGGCGGAAACGTCTATGCTATATAACGCTGTATGCCGGGCTGATGGATCAACACTACTGCGACTAAACGAAGATTAAGTTCAAGTCTATGCAAAAACAGAAACTGAGAAATTACAATCGTGGAGAGAAAAGCCTCTGCATGAGAGACATTTGAATGAGGTCACCCAGAAACAAGTCGACATATTAGCGTCGAACTACTGGCTGACTGCCGGACAGATGTTTCCGGAAACAGAAAGTTTCCTACTGGCAATACAAGACCAAGTTATACCTGCCAGAAATTACCTTAAGTACATAGTTCGGGACGAAAGTGTGGTGGATGATCGATGTAGATATGGGTGCCGGGTCTCCGAGACAATCCAACATATAACAGGGGACCGTGAAGCATTTGCAGCAACATAATATAAAGAAAGGCATGACGCAGTGTAGAAGATCATCCATCAAGAATTAGCTATAAAACTGCAGCTAAACGAATCAGAACAAGTCCCGTACTACAATTACAATCCGCAACCAGTTCTGGAGAACAACAGTTACAGAATGTATTGGAACAGTGCTTACCGAGCAGAAATTAAATATCAATAGGCCCGATATTGTTGTTATCGATAAAACTGCAAGAAAAACATTATTTATAGATATAGCTATCCCAAACAACAATAATTTAATTGCGAAACATACGAAAACATTCTGAAGTATAAAGAGCGTCAAGAACAGGTGAAAAGACAATGGGATATGAAGTGCGTCGAAACAATACCTATCATATCGTCATCAACTGGAATCATCCCAAAGAACTTGGTAAGGGATATTAAAATATTGGGCCTCACCGATCACCTTTTTAGACCCATGCAGAAGGCTGTATTACTTGGAACAGACTGAACCGTTCGAAAGTTTCTGGATAACAATAGGAAACCAAAGACATCCACCGTCACCACTCCAACCGTGTGGCCCGAAAACATGGAAAAGGCCCCCACAGAGCTTAATCCTTAGAGCCTGTTCTGCAGTGCGGGGATGTGCCGTGTGTGGACTGTACTCGAATTTTGCTCTGGATATGGCTTGTGCCTGGTATGTTCTTGTGTTGTAGGGCCGGTTCTTAGAGGAAGTGCGAATGCCTTTAGGCTAAATCCATAATAATTTAATCACAATTTAACAATATTTTATTTTTCCCAAAATTATTCAGAAATGAAACCACTCCGACTCTGGCGCCTTTTAAGAAACTAGGAATATTTTAAATGAGATTTATTGGGGCAATTAACATTTTGCCGAGGTAATGAAATCTCTTGAAACAGACTATACCATGTTCCTAAGACAATACTATTGGGAAAAAGCGCCCGCTCAAGGTAATGTGTAATTCTGCCGATGTTGCCACATTTGTTCATAAGAACGTTAGAAACCTAGCCAATGGTGCCATGTTTCGGGGCATATCAGTTCAGTCTGATAAACTCACGCCCAAATTTGTAACTACAAATTAGTTAAAGGCGAACTGGTTCGTCGATTAAAGACTGGCGATAGTAACATTAGAATTGGTTATCATAATGGCCAATCACTTATTGTTCCTCGTGAGCCATCTAAATAGTCAACATGTTATTTAAACTAAATAGTGTCTTAGACGCGTAACCCAGCATCAATTCATAGCATTACTCTTATTTATCAGAACGTGCGTGGCGTAAGAACAAAAACTGCGGATCTCTTCCAGTCATTCCTATCCAACAATTATCACAGGATTGCTCTGTCGGAGACCTGGTTGCAACCATCTGTTTTTGTTGCTGAGCTGTTCAGGTACATTCATCTTTGCAACTGTCGAAGCTCGACCTGTCTATCTTGGAGTTGTTCCCAAGTGTCGACATTGTTGGGTGCAAAATACTCACAAGTCAGACCATAATCTTTATTTTTTCTGTTTATATTCCTCCAAAATCAAATATTCACCAATATAAACTCATTTGATACCTTCGAATCTCTTTATTATATCATGAATTATAAAATTCTTATTTAGGTGATTTTAATTTAAATTATCAAAGCCCTGTTAACTATCAATTATCTAATCAATTTCTGCCAACACTGCACGGCTTTCAGGCATTTTTTGATATTCACCAACACAATCACATATTTAATATGTGATTGTTTGGATTGGAACGTTTCTGTGCGTTTACTCAGTATATCTCAGCTTTTGAGAGAATGCTGAAGGCTCGTGCGGTGTTTTGAAAAGAATTTTTGTAATGATCTTAGAATTAATTTTTCATTTTTTTATATAAATATGTTTGTACCATTGTTAAGTTCATATTATTTTTGTGTTTCATTATGTTCATTATATTTATTTGTGTTTTGAATTGTCTTTTAATTGGGCAGTAGCCTGTTAGACAAAAAAGCATCATTCATTAATTTTTTTCACCACTGTGATAGTACGAACCATTAGGAGGAAATAAATTCTTTAAGAAGATAACCAACTATAAAACGCTCTAGTTATAGTGTTTTTCTACAACTCTTATTTTATTGGCCTCCACTGTATATACCGAGCCGAATGAAGTAGTGATTCAATCAGTAAAGCTGGGTCCACACCAATATTTGCGTTGTGCGGGCTGTATGTGGTGTGCGTGCGTGGCAATGTAGACGCTCTGACACACAAATATTTTCGCCGCACAGTACGTATAAGGACCATCTGTTAAACTGGGTCCACATCAATAAAAATTTGCGTTGTGCAGGCTGTAGGTGTTGTGTTGTATGTGGTTTACCTGCGCGGCAATTGAGACGCTCTGACACACAAATATTGTCGCCGCACAGCAGGCACATGAACCATCTGTTGTCCACGGGATAATTCAAACAAATTGTTCCAGTAAATTCAACACATACGCGAAATTTTATTGGTGTGGACCCAGCTTTATCAGTTTTCTCGCGAAGGTCAAAGGAATTTGAGTGTGAATATGTTGTTGAAGTGAGATTAATATTTTTTGTTTCAAAAAGATACATAAGTGACGTGGTTATATCGAAATTTATTATTTATTAACTGATTGTAGTCAAAGCATGTTCCAGCAAGCATATTATTATGCTGAAGAAGAAGTGTGCTGCATTTATAACAATGAGCAATTTAATCAAAAAAAAAAGGAAAAAAATCGCAAGAAAGGGCAATATTAGACGAAGCGTTTGTACCAAAATCGAAAAGTCTAAACTACAGATAATAAGTATAAACACTCAAAAATATAAACAACTTTATTTCTGACGTTGGTTAGAATGACCGAATTATACATAACCTACAAACATCTCACTGCACACACACACAGACGGAGCGGGGCATAAAGCGCGCACAACACAAATATGTATTGACTGTGTGTGGTAATTTTGCGTTGTAAATATTTTCGCAGCACAGTAAATTCAACACACACGCAAAATTTTATTGGTGTGGACCCAGCATTAAAGAAAAAAAATCTTTATAACTAACCTTTATACAGTGGCTTAAAAAAATATAGTTACACCTATTTCTTACGTAAAATGTAATAAACTCGAGATACCTGAAAACCGAGATTCTGAAAGCAATTTTATTTCACAATAAATCAATATAAATTTAAATAATACGTACAACAGATCTTATTTTTAAAAAAGTGTAATTGAGCAAAACATAGAAACCATTTTTATAATGCCAAAAAAGTATTAACACAGCGGGTTTTTTTATTTAAAGTATTTTTTTGCAAAAGCTGCAAACTTCTGAGTTATCTCAGGCCTAATTTTTTTCCACTCTTGGATGGAATTGTGTTTTTTCTACCAAACCTAGCAAATACCTCAAATGTTCATTTGGATTTACAGCCGGAGACTGAGGGGGTGTTTTTATTGCCTAGGAACATCAACAACATCCATTCTTTTGTTCTGTTGGCTGTATGCTTAGAATCGTTATCTTGCTGGAAGATAAACGTATGTTTAAACTCCAGTTTTTCAGCTCTGATAGGTAGATTATGCCTCAAAAAATCAATATATTGTTTAGCATTCACTGTACCATCCATGAAACATAATTTTCCAAACCATACAACCCCAAACTAACACTCCGTTTTTCACAGTAGGTTTAACATTCCTAGATTGAAATTTCGTATTTGATTTTCTCCAAACCTCCGTCCATCTAAACCGTAAATATTAAATTTAGTCTTATCTGAAAATATAACATTTTTCCAAAAGCCGTTTGGTATATCTTTGCAAACTGAATCTTTTTTTTGCGGTTGACCTCACTGAAAGGTTTGTTTCTCTGCGCTCTACCGTAATAACTGAATTTGGTTTGAAAATTGAATGGAGCATCAGATGTTAAAGCTCTCTCTTCTGTTATATTAGAAGCAGATGATGGAAATTTGTTCAACTAATTGATAGATTCGTCCATTTTTCCCTTTCGGTAAACCGCTAAGGTCGTCCTTACCTTGGTTTGGTTTGTTTCAATTTGTCTATTATATTCCTAACCGAACTAAAACTAATTCCTAATCTATCATCTATTTTGCGATGGCTCAATCTCTAAACCCCATGGTTAAGAAAGTGCATACAATTGATGTGTTTGTCCAGTTTTTCCCATTCTTCTTTTAAAACACCCAAACAGATAAGGAGACAGGAAGATTTAAAGAATTACCCTCCAATAAGCCTCCTATCAGTAATGTACACAGCTTTCACTAAGATAATATCTAAAATAATTTTAAGAAAACTGAATGACGCACAACCAAGAGAACAAGCAGGATTCAAAAATGGATTCAGTACAATGGATTACATCCAGATTGTACAGCAGACCATAGAAAGACACAACGAATACACCACGCCACTGTGCTTGGCTTTTATCGACTACAAAAAGGCATTTGACTCCATCTCAAAGTATGCCATAATGGATGCACTGCTTAGCCAGGGGTTAGGCAAAGCATATGTAAACCTATTAGGATCGATCTAAGATGGAGCTACAGCGACAATTCACCTTCATGATCTTGATGTGAGAATTAATGTAGAACGAGGTGTACGGCTGGGTGACGTAATATCGCCTATTCGTTTCTCGGTTAAGTTTGAAGAAGTATTCCGTAAACTAAAACTTAAACCATCTTAGATTTGCAGATGATATCGTTCTACTTTCACAAAACCCAGATGAGCTGCAAAGACGCATTCAAGAGCTGCAAAGGGCTGGCGAACCATATGTTCAATAAATTCGCTGAGGACAGAAAAAAATCAGTTTTAGGAAGGGATTTGGAGATTGTGGACCACTTTATCTATCTTGGGCGAGGATTTCAATGGAGGGGGATACCGCTCGGGAGGTGGAACGGCGTGTTACATGTGGCTGGCAGGTATTTGGCAGGTTCAACATAGTGTTTAAGAGTAGTCTCCCACTTTGCCTGAAAAGAAAAGTCTTCGATCAGTGCGTCCTACCCGTTATGACATACGGAAGTGAAACCTGAACACTCACATCGCAATCAATTCAAAAACTTTGGGTAACACAGAGCGGAATGGAAAGATGTATGCTTAGCATTACAAGACGAGACAAAAAGCCCTGCGCATGGATCAGGAAACAAACGAAACTGTGTGACATCATTGGAAGAGTAAAGCAATTGAAATGGAGCTGGGCAGACCATGTGGCAAGGCGATGGGACGAAAGATGGACCAAGGCAATCCTGGAGTGGATACCGCTTGATCGCAAATGTCCGCGAAGAAGACCGAAAGCACAATGGACTGATGACATCGTTAAGTATATAGGACCTGAGTGGCAGAGGAAAGCCTAGGACCTTCATCCTGCCTTGGAATCAGCCCTGCCTGATCTTCATCCTGCCTGAAAGCCTTCATCCTGCAGTGGATCGACACAGGCTGATGATGATGGATGGTTCTTTTCATCATTAATTTTTAAGTTTATTTTTCTTCTTCCTCTCAATTTTTACTATCTCAAAATATGTTGCGTCATCAATGTTTTATATTTATTAAAAACTATTACATTAAAAAGCAATTTATTAAAAAAATACATTACATATTGATAAGTTGAATGTTTTGAGAACTGAGGGAAAAAAAGCAGTGAGCCCATACTTTTTTTAACCCTCCCCACTGTATGTTAATTATCTTGATTCACTTAGACATAAAATAAATATAAAATAATATAAAATTTCAACTAACCTCTGCTTCTATCTCCTGTAGCAGCTGCATGATTTGCAGCAGCCACTCTATCCCGTAGCGGAGCAATTCTTTCAGGATGGGGCTTCAGAGGGCTATTGAAATCTGTTGCTGGGACGATGCTAACAGGCGGAGGACTACCAGCTACGTAAAAATCTTTGATCTCAGCTTTGGCTGCTTCATCTGCAATGCGCTTATTGTCGATAATAAGGTGATAAGCGATTGCAAGTTGATCGTGAGGGTCTCCGCTGAGAAGGGCACTGTGAACTTCTGCTTCTTGGACTCCGAATTTGTCGCAAACTTCTCTAACTGCATCTATATCAATAACAGAAGAGTCCTGTTCAACTGGTGAAGGAAACAAATAAGCTGGACAATCTTTTTGAAACCATTCATGTTTTTTTATGTCCTCAATGGTTGCACGTTTCATTGGGTCTATTTGCAACATCTGGCAGAGAAGACTGGTGACAGACTTATTTAAATAGTCAGGAATGGGAAATATGCCAGATTTGATCTTCTTAAACAGGCTAGGGACATGCTCATCGTCAAATGGTAGTGTTCCACAAAGCAGAGCATATAATATCACACCACAAGACCAAATATCTACTTCAGGACCAGCATAAAGCTTACCAGATATTACTTCTGGCGCTGCATAGTTAGGTGAGCCGCAACTAGTTCTCAAAAACTCACCATCCATCATCATGTTTGACAAACCAAAGTCAGCAATTTTGACATGCATGTTATGATCTAACAGTAAGTTCTCTGGTTTAAGATCTCTATGCACTATCATGTGCCTGTGACAATAATCAACTCCAGATATAATTTGCTGAAAGAACCTCCTGGCTTCATGCTCTTGTAGTTTAGTATGCTTCACTATATAATCAAACAGCTCACCCCCAGAGACATACTCCATAATCATGAAGATATCAGTAGGCGTACTGATCACCTGGTACAGTTTAATAATATGGGGATGTCTGAATAGTTTCAAATTCTGTATTTCTCTTCTGATCTTCCCAACTACATCTAGGCTTTTAATTTTTTGCCGATTCAGAATTTTAACTGCTACCTTGTGCTTTGTTAATTGATGCTCTCCTATTTTTACTTTCCCGAATGTGCCTACACCGAGAGTTTGGCCCAAAATGTAGTGTCCGATCTTAACGGGGGGTTGGGCCCCAGATTTGCTGTTTTCCGACATGTTTCCAGATTATTATCTCACACTACTGTAATTCAAGTTGGTTAATCCCACAAGAAAACACATTTATATCGATCAACAATTAAATAATAGTAAACTTTTCACGAAATGCGCCGAACTTATATTATTTTTAGATCAAATTAAAATGTTTTTACTGACACTTATCATCCCACATATGAATTTGACGTTTAGGACATTGGAACTACCAGGAGTCGACTTGTTTATCACAATTTTAAACTCACCGTGACGTCGTAAATGCAGTACAAATAAATCGAATAATTAACGATTACAAAAAAACATGGTCAAAGTTCGATTTACGCTCTCTTTGTTGTTTTAAGGTTACATTTTTTTACTTGTATTCTGTGGTCCTAGAGATTGTTTAAAAAAAATCAAGTCATTCAAGCAACAAATTATTACAATTAATCTTCGTGAACGAACGGCAGTAAGATTTTTAAACGATGTCTAATCCAGATGATTTTAAAACAGCAAAAAGTATTTACGATTTCACTGTAAAGGATATTAAAGGAAACGAAGTATCTCTAGAAACATACAAAGGACATGTATGTATAATTGTAAATGTTGCGTCGCAGTGTGGTTTGACCGATTCAAACTATGCAGGATTGAATGAGTTATACGATGAGTATGGGGAAAGCAAAGGTCTTAGAATTTTAGGTAAATAAAACGAGTGTTGTAACAAAATGGTGAAATGTTATTTTTTTAATTTAGCATTTCCTTGTAATCAATTTGGACATCAAGAATCAGGTAAAAATGAGCAAATTTGCGAATTTGTGTCGAAAAAGAATGTTAAATTTGATATGTTTGACAAGGTAAGAATCGTTATTTATGATCAAAGATAAAGCTGAAAGTGTATATTGTTCCAGGTAAAAGTTAACGGGGGTGATGCTCATCCCTTGTGGAACTACTTAAAGTTTAAACAAGGTGGAACTTTGGGTAATTTTATCAAGTGGAACTTTACGAAATTTATAGTTGATAAAGAGGGACAGGTTGTTGAACGTTTCAGTCCAACTAGAAGCCCAAAGGAAATGATTCCATCACTGGAGAAGTATTTTTAATAACCTGCACAAACTTGCTTTTTAATCCATCATTATAACCAAATATGTTTTTATTATTATAATTTTACGCCAGTGTTTGTATAAGTAAAAAAAATAATAAACCTAAAATGATAAAAATTTATTTCAAAACCTATATATTTCAGAAAGAAAAAAATACAATTAATACTATTATAAAAATAAACTGGTATTTAAGGACATCTCGGCAACATGATTCATGGTTTCTAGTTTTTTTTTTAATTCTAGAAAGAAAAAAAATGATAATGCGTTGATAAATAGGGTATTTTTTTCGATATAAGCGCCCTATGTGGTAACAATGTTTGTTCAGGACTAGTAAAGTGCATGTTAAAAGATTATCTGAACTTTAATTTTGAGAATATTGTTGGCATAACTATTTTGTAGTAAAGTTTTGTATAAAAAAAATAACCACTGGTAGCCAGATCTGGCGAATAGGAGAATGGTTAAGGTCTATAATTTTTTTTTGCAAAAATTGACATAATAGCGGTGCGGGGGTGCACATCTCCGGAGTATAGCTTTGAAAGTGATACTTTAGCTGTATGTATAACATATAGCATCTGAACAGCCAAATGATATTATCCAGTGCCATTTTGTCTATATGGTATGTAAAATGTTAGTAATATTTTTATTGTAAATGATTCGTAATATAAAAACTAATCTAATGCAATTTCCTTATATGTAATTAGATGATGCGACTAATATTTTAAAAGTTTTCTTATCAATAAACATTTAAACTCTTTCATCATTTTTGTGTCTGTTATTAAAATTTATAGCATTAGTTATTTTATCCTACAATTTATTATAGCATAAAGATGATTTTTAGGGTTATACAAAAACTGAGGTGGATTTTTATAAATTATGCAAGATAAAAGAAAGTATCTCTTCTGGACAAGCCTTTAAAAACAAAACGGAGAATTAATTGCGATATCTGGGTATCTCGTATCT
Source organism: Cosmopolites sordidus (assembly GCA_031761425.1). Lineage (NCBI taxonomy): Eukaryota > Metazoa > Arthropoda > Insecta > Coleoptera > Curculionidae > Cosmopolites > Cosmopolites sordidus. The sequence continues at coordinate 239,753 of JARFXV010000522.1, read as the reverse complement.
TAAGAAAGATAATAAAAATATTGTACATGTTTAATTTGGTATTTGTTTATCAGGCAAATATTCTGTCAGTTTTTACAGGGAAGGGTGATTCAAATAAATATTTGTGAAAAATACATACTTTATTTATTTTACCAAAATATTTCAGAGAAAATTAAGAAGTAAATATACCAGAAATTACTTGTATAAAAAACACGACACTGTGACGAAGGCATAGCAAAACATTGTACATTAGAAGAAACGTTAAAAGAAAAAAAAACTGGTTAGTTTCTTCTGGGTATCTCTTTTCGTTGATCAGAAAGTGTTAAAAGTTATTTAATTGATATCAAATTTCTATGATTAATTCAAAACTAAAAATGTTGCTATTCTATTTTTAAGTTAAACAGCCCCCCTTAAAAAATAGTTGCTGCTGAACAGCGTCATCCGCAACTTACCAGGGGACTCATCTAAATATATATTGGGTTGTTTGGAAAATTTGCAGGGACTTTTCATTAGTTAGTACTTTTATGCTGGTAAACAAAAATCTGTGTTGGATTAGGAATGCTTGTTTACATCTTAATTAAACTCCTGTGATATTGACAGTGTTTACATTCAAATTCGCTTTAATTTACCTTCAGTACACTTACAGTTAGTTCAAGTTGATAATTTGCATTATGCTTTATTTTAAAACGGGCAATAACGCTGACGAACAAAAAACAGATTGGTATCTTTTATGGAAAGGGTTTTGTTGGAAAGTGTTTCAGGGATGCAGATTTTTAGCCTAGACGACCGACAACGGTCCTGATATCAACGCAATAAAGGTTGTAATAGCTCACCGGAATCATTTAAAACTGAAAAAGAGGTGAGGAACACCCTCTAAAAAGCATTATGGCCCCTACCACCACCTTGGGAAAAGTTTTAAATAATAAAAGTAATTATATAATAGATTAAATAAACTATTTGCGATTCTCTTTCCCTTAAAAAATCCCTATGAACTTTCCAGACAACCCAATATATTTATAAGAGTCCCAAGTTTGTAAGTCTCCTTATTAGACACTGGTTCACTATCCAAATTGTTCTAAACCTTCTCAAAGCAGAACTATAATGTTGGTAAAGCAGTTACCAACACATTTTTTTTTAATTCTGTTTTTATTTAGTAAAAACAAAACAAAAACAACACATCATTCTATCCTAACTAAAAAAAACCAATACCAGTAGCAAGGGTTTCAAAGTCTGAAGAGCGAGGTGGTTTTAGCGTCGTCGCCCGCCCCTTTGGCTACCTCCTTGTGAACCTGACGAGTTCAAAAACAACTCGATGTATCGGTGCTGCATGTTGCTTTTGTCCTTGGCCATGGCCTTCACTGCGTCCTCGTGTGATGGGAACGTGACATCAGCTTCTCCAGAGGGTCGGCCTGACGGCTCACACAACAGATGGATGCTTGATGGAATGATTGGTCTGAAAAACTGAAGAAAAATAAATTTAAGTATCAGAAAGCTTACCAGGAATATCTGCTTTACTTCAGCTATATCCTGCTGTGTGGCTCTAAAAGGCAATCCTCTCATGTGAATGCAATGACTCTGACGTCCCCAGGAATCATCAAAATGGTTACGTCCTCCTCTAGGACCACCATTCTGATTAGACCACGGATCTAGAATAGAACCAAATGATCACATCAATGTTCTCTTGTGATTTTTCTTATAAACAAGGCTGAAGATGTTGAATTTTCAACATTGGAGAGAGGTCTGGGGAATACAAGTCTAGTTAATATAATGAATATTAACTGAATTGAAATATTTTGGGTTTCTCATTGTCAAGGTTTAACAGGTCCGTTATCTGGCCAACTGACAAAAAGTTTTAACTTTGGAAGAGGATGAAAGCAGGAGGGTATCAAACCAAGAGATTAAGCTAATTTTTTTACTTGGTATTGGAACAGTCGCATCGCATCGAGCATCAGTTCTCGATAACTGATGTTAAGCGATGTCGGTCGCGGTGGAAACCTGGATGGGTAGCTGTAATATAGGATATAGGGTTTCCTATATTACTAAGCTATGGGCCTACTCGGCCTGAAGAGCTAAAATGTATCATTTATAGTTTTTAAATGAGAAGATAAAGAGTTTGATCTTTGAGATGAAATGGAAAGATGCAAATCTGGTTTGTGAGAATTCTCACAGTTCAGAATTTCTTAGACTACGCTCACAATCTTACTTATGCTTTTGAAGCTTCTGCTGCCTCTGGACGGGTACCTGCCTCCCGAGTTACCAAATCTGTCCCCACGATCATAGGGACCTGGACGGCTATTGAAACCGCCACCAGGTGGGCCCCTGTTTGGCGGACCTCCTCTACCTTCGAATCCAAGCGAACTGTTTATTACCTCGGATAAACTACTGCGAAATATTTCGATATATCTGCGGGGAAATCAGTCCATTAGATCATATACAGCACTAACTATTTGGACGAGATGCTCTGGTTTTTGTAGCTTTCTAAAACATTTTAATTTTTATAAGGTATTCGGGAGAGAAAACGAATCTGTCATGTTTTATATATAATGCAGCTAAATACTACTTAAATTAAAAAGTATAGGGAGTGATGCCACAAAAAGCAAACTACGAATTTATAGTAGGGTTGCCAACTTTTTTTTGCCTCAAGGTACAAACGATGAAAGTTAAAAAATACAGCATTTCTCGTTTTGACCCGGTACAAATAAAATTCATTGTTTTTTTTGTGAAATTAAATTTAGTTTTAATTGCTAATTTGCTGCTGCAGCTGTGACGCGCCCGATGCGTGCGTTGCTCGCAGGTGGTCTCCTACATTTTTGTCAATGCGTTACCGTGGCCTGTCCCGGTAGGACATTGAAATTTATGCAAGAAATGCGGGACGGTTGCTATTTTCATACAATTTTTATTTTTTTTTACTACACTCAAAATGTTAGAACACCCCATAGAAATTTCAAAATATAATTAAATTTTATTACTTTTTTTAGTGTTTTGTCATTTGTTTCAAAAACAAGTTAAAATATTGGAAAATGAAAAAAGTTTAATTTAAATTGATCAAAATATTAAACAATTATTACTAAATATTTACTTGTTTTTGGGCGTCAAAATGAGTATACACACATTTGTTTATATTTAGAATTTCTTAATCTTCTAGAGCTTTAATCATAATTTATCAGTTTATTTCTGATATTTATCAGTTTAATCTTATAGATTTGTATAGAAAAACATTTCAAATTTGTGATTCATAATGGTAAAAAATAAATGTTTTTCAGAAAAACGAAGACATTTTTTCAGAATTCATTTTTTCGTTACAACACACGGAAATCAACTGAGAGGTCACCTGCTCCATCAAGAAGAAAAAAAGACTCATTCTGAGGACTGTATGGAATTCATATTGCAGACTGCAAGAGCAATTGCGGAGGAAGCTAAAGTGTAAATAAGAATTAGGAATGTTCAAAAATTATTTAAATATAAAGCCCGAAAACATTGTAAGAAAAAAGTTAACCCAAATGACTTTCCCTGAACAGATCATGAAATGAACTGAGAAAATCCAATCTGGATGGGCCTGATGGTTTTTCTTTTTATAAACATTTTATTAGTTATCAAGTTATTTTTTAAGGATATACAAGATAATGTCCCCTTTCATTCTGCAAATTCTAATTGGTTTGAACAAAATTATATTTTAAAATTGAATTTGCCTGCTATTTCTCCATATTTCAATATCGTTGAAAATGCCTGGAAGATGCTTTCAAGACAAGTTTATAGGGACAATTTACAACAAAAGGGGGCACAAAAATAATTTAGTATTTATTCATTACCAACTACGATTTTATCGTCCTGAAGTCAATACTTTTTAAACATCATACTCGATACTTTGTAATTTGAGTAATATTGCGGTGTTGCCGGTGCGTATTCGACACAAATATTTTACTAAAAAAAGTTTTTGCCATTGAATGTAATTATTTGTTGTGTACTGTTTCCATTTTTTTCTCTACGTGCACCAATATGAGCTATATAAATTAAGAAAATAGATTTTTCACAGAGCAGAATGGTTTTAATTCACTATCTTTCTACTGACATACTTACCAAAAGTGAAACTTCAAGAAATAAATAAAAGTAAAACAATATCGTATCTCTTGAGCCACAATGACTTTAAATTAACAGAAAGGAAATAGGACTCATACCACAATATTCAGAGGTTGCCAGAGAAATGGAGCTATTATAATAAAAGACACTGATGACAAATAAAGTTATAATAGCATACGTAGTTAGTACAATAACTGTATAATATAAATATATAAATATATAACAAAAAAGTGAAAACAATATCAAATTTGGTTTAAAAAAAACTGTAAACATATTATTTAACAAAAATTTAGAAAAAATAATATGAAAATGTGGTCATAAAAATAGAGCCATAAAAGTTATTATGCAGTAAATATTGTTCCTTTACGTTTTGCTGTTAATTTATTGACACGTTTTGTTCATTCCAAGCGTTGAAATTAAAAAAATTAATAAAAACAAACTGGGCCGAATAATAATTTTGTTAGAAATGGGTCGTAGCGTCCATTATACAGCTGCTGAAAGGGTGCAGATTTTAACATTGCGGAAAAAAACAAAGTCGTTAAAGGTCAAGAAAGTCATAGGTCGTTCAAAAAAATAGTCGAAAATGCCCTAAAAACACCCAGTTCACGAAAACCGCGGAGCTAAAAGAAAAACGATATCTTGTACTGGCAGGCAGATTGTCCGAATTTCAAAAACCATTTAAATCGTCTACCGAAATTAAAAATGAACTGGGGTTAGAAATAAGTTCAAGAACAATTCGAAGAAGGCTTCAAGCAAATAACTTCCACGGTATAGCAGACAGAAAACTCCCTTTGTTATCCGTCAAGATTCTAAAACACCGTTTAAAGTTTGCCTAAGATCAGTTAAATTGGTATGGTGAACAGGGAATCAAAAAATGGGGCAGTATTTTATGGAGTGATAAAACAAATTAATTTAATAGGTTAGACCATCTAACCAAGAATTATTTCCAAAACATACTATTAAAACTGTAAAACATGTAAGCGGTAATATACAACTGTGGGAGCTTTTTCAAGGCTTAACATGATGTAGGACCAATTTACTCAATTAAATATATATATATATATATATATATATATATATATATATATATATATATATATATATATATATATATATATATATATATATATATATATATATATATATATATATATATATATATATATATATATATATATATATATATATATATATATATATATATATATATATATGGACCAAAATGAGTACATCTACAATCTTCAATGAGTCATGATATTTAAACACAAAGGACATAAAACTAAGTATTAATTGTTCCAAAAATGTGTATCTTATTTAGTACTCTTGTTCACTGTTAAATAGTGTGTATTGTGCTTGTTTCTCAAGTTTTCCCTTTTTTGTTATATATTTATATTATACAGTTATTGTACTAATTATGTATGCAATTACAACTTTATTGCCAGACAGTGTTTTTTATTGTAACGGATCATTTCTCTGGCCACCACTATAAGAATACAAACTTAAAAAAAAAACAGTCGTGTGGGGTGAAGGCAAAAATTGTTCGATCGGCAAGAAAGATCACGACATTAAGGACGCAAATGAAATTTTGAGTACAATCGCATTCATTATTTGGTACTTCGAACTTCCATTTGCTCTCAATTGTCAAAAATTCCTCGGTGGTATTCGTCGGTATTATTCTCGATGGTACTATTGAAAGCGGTTTTTTTACCATTGGGCTAAAACATTTTCTATCAGTCCTCGTATCAGTTTCTTTAAGATTAGTGAATTGGTTTATTACATTTATGCACATTTGGTTTACGAGTTAAACAGAAAAAATTATCATTGTCAATGCTAAATTAACCAGAATTATTTCTGTGTTATGTATTTCTAATTCACCACACGACTATTTATGAGTTACAGCATTCGTTATTTAAATACAGTATTTTATATTTTTTATTTATTTGATGAAGCATCATTTATTTGTTGAAGAAAAAAAAATTAAATTACTAAATCTTAGAGAGAGCGTGCCTTGGGTCAGACCCACTGTCCCCCCTACCCTTTTTTTTTGTAATTCCCATAGACTTAAAGAGAACAGTACGGCTGTTGTTGACGATTGTTTAATGTTTCTGTTTAACCGAGCTAGCTGGTAGACACGATGAAGTAAAGCAACAAGAAACAACGGCCGTACTTTCGTTAAAATTGTAGAATCTCTTTAGGCCTACGCCTTTACCCCACCTGTGTCCGATTTTTTCCCTGTGTTTCTGCAGCGCCCGCTCCGCAACCTCCCTGTTCACAAACTGTACGTAGGCCTCCCCTGAACTGCGCCCCGAGTAGTCGGTCAACAGCGTTATGCCATTGGGCACAATCTCCATCCCTACCCACAAAACAACCACCCAATGAGCCCACATACACAAATTAATGTACATACGCCCTAAGTGAGGCAATACTGTATGTCTTCAGATTATTTTACCTAATTCTAAATGTGGTTTTTATTTATCATACCGAAACTTGGACTAAAATCAACTTTAATATAATTTTTAATCAATTATATATAGGTTATGTTAAAAGAAACAGAACTTTTGACACTAGTTATTTAGAAATTCACTAAAATCCCTATTCAAATAATATATAGTCCTGTTGTGTATAAGTGAGTTTATTCCTTTAGTACTACAGTCTGTCAGTGAGACTTGACCTCTAAACAGAACGATCTCCAGTATCCCCTTCCCAATTTTTCATGTGTAGTAATTCTTCAGCATATCTTCCTACATTGTTTTGCCATCGCGTCTTTCTGCCGGCTCTTTTGGCCTTCACCTTTATTTCATATGTCTATCTCTCTTAAGAATTTTTTCTATTGTGTTATATGTTTAGGTCAGCTGCATATCCTACGACCTGTTTGGGTAGTTTATAAAAAAACAAACAAAGAAAAATTGAGTGTGTTATTTTATTTCTTACTTAAGACATAATTCACTCATCTGCGATCCCAGGCTCGATTTCCCTGGGTATCTAATCTGCTACTTTCACCAAATCAGGTGAGGTCTAGAGCAAACCTTCTCTAAAACGTTCCACAAAGGATTAAGGTCCGGATGTCGTAATGGCCACTCTTTAGCAGCGACTAACTCAGGCAAATTGGCCTGCAACGAACGCTGTGTCGATCACGTCTTATGAACTGGCATTAAATATTGCTGGAAGATCCAATGTTTTCCTGTTTTCATAGGTGACAAATTTTCTTCTTGTATAGCCATTCAATATCCACCAGACTCCTGCCTTCCTTATGTCTGGGTAAAATTATTCTCCCCATTGCAGCTTTAGGATGGTGTGCTCTGCCCTTACTGATAGTAGTCCGTGTTTTAAGCGGCTTTACTATCTTCATGAAACCTTTGTTTTGATAGTTTAATGCACGCGTTTTGAACCCTTGCTCGCAGAAAGGCATTTAAATGACGCCGTCTTCCGACATTCCCCACCAAACTCTCAGTTGACCCAGATGATGACCTCCTTCCAATTTCTAAATTTCTTCAGCAGTTTCTCGAGATCTAATAAATTCGATTACTCGAGTAAAAATATTTTCATCTGTAACAAGGATTTTCCAGTGCCGTCTGTTCTTATACCATTCAAATAGGACCATCGCTCTCGTGGCTCTTATATTACGCATTACGGTAAACTCTTAGCCTTAGATTATGTTTAATGAAGCGCGACATGGCTAGGAGCTGACATGACATGACAACCGCTAGAGTTGTTGCTCTGTCGCCAACAGAGAAGTTCTTGTGTTGTTTCACAGCGCGGCTTTCGATATTTTTAACGGTTTAAGCAAGTTGAAAATCTCAGTTGCAGATTTATCGCAATTGTGCAATGCTATAACAGTGATACGGTTCTCTTCGTTACCCCACTCCATGTTTACTTGACATATGTGGGTAAACTGATCTCTTTACATTAGTTTAGAAATCTGGTTAGCTTTGTTGACATTTAAAAACATTTTAGCGCGCTTTCACAATTAGGCGCAGAATTTATGGAAAAAACTACCTACATAAAACTACCTAAAAAAGAACCTCAGGCATATTTTGAATGGAAATTGTAAATATTTCAGTGGTTTGTGATGTTACTGAATATAAGGTTGAAAATAACGAAGCAGATAAAATGTACAATGAGGAAGGTGAAGAGTCATCAAAGCGAAAAAACTGGCCATAAGCAGTAAAATAAAAGAAAAATTAGTTTTGGAGATCCAACAACGTTTGAATCAACCTGTTATGGATTCAATTCGACATCTTGCTCTTGCCAGGGTAAATAAACATTGTTAAGATGTGCCACTCTACTCAAAAACACAGCAAAGGTATACGCTCTGACAAATAAACATTCCTTCTTCAGTATTCAGTAAGTGCTGTCTACAGTTTTTAACAAAGGCATTAAAATATGTGAAATACGCCGCGAATCAGGTCAATTTTATGGCATTATTTAAAAAAAAAAATTCAAAGCGGTTGACGCTACTCGTGAGATTTGTGTAGTGGAGGGGATGATGCCGTATCAGTCCGCACAGCTCAGCTCTGGTTTAAAAAGTCCCGGGAGGGAGACATGGGTCTTGAAGAAGATAGGGGAAGATTTGGCGACGATCTCTCGATACAGAATTTTTAATTCAACTCCCAGGTGAATTAGTATTTCACATTCCAAGGCATAGGAACAGTACCAAACTTTAAACAAGTATATATATAACCTCAAAAATAAATATCTTAAAATAATTTTGAATTCTGCGTAATTCTAGAACAAAAGTTCAATTTCTTTTTTAGATAGAAGAAATTTTTTATTTAATTTTATTTGTAAGAAAATTCTTGTTAATTTATAAAAAGTCCAAGATTTGTTACATAAATCAAAACATATTTGTACATAACTCACAGAAGTTCTAATATACCTTCCAAAAACACTATCTTTTAGAATATTAAATTATTTGGCATTTCATTGTACCTGTACCTGACACATTTTCTTCAAAATACATCAGAAAAATATCACAGGCCATACATTAATATACAATCAATTACCTAACACAAACATATCCACAAACTTATCACTAGCACTGTAATGAAAACTCTCTATCTTTAGAAATACTTGTTAATTACATTAAAATAAGTCTGTAGAAATGTTTGCATTTTTACTGATTACCTATGTTAACAAAATGAAATATAGATTCAACTGGCACCTACCTGTGAAAAACTGAGCTATTTCTTCCTTTGAACATTCAAAAGGAAGTCCTCTCAATCTCACACAGCCATCTTCATTTGAATTATAAGAAGAGCCACACCTCTTGATAACGTAATCCATTTCTGCTCTGTTCACTTTGAAAACTACACCAAGAAAATATATATCGCAAAAATTGCACATTTCAAACTGTTACCTTCTATATAACGACTGCCCATGTGCTCTTTGTCCTTTTTCTCAGCTTCAGTTAGATCTTCAGCACTTTCCAATTCAACAAAGGCTTCACCGCTGGGACGACCTTCCTTACTAAAGGTAAGGTGAACTTTGGTAATGCCAACTCCATCCAGAAATTTTGTTATGTGTTCTTCAGTGGCAGACCATGGTAAACCCCGTAATTTAACAATATATCCTTCATCATCATACATGTTGTACCTATCGTATCAAATTATTTCATATAAATCAATTGGCAAAAAAATGAATCAAGACAAATTTGATTTACCGGATATTTTCGAGTATTTAATCAGTTGTTACTTACTAGGTAATAATAGTTAGTAGATGACTAAAAATTACTCGATAAACACAAGTCAAATTTGTCCTGCTTTTACAATGAATTGACCCTAATTATACTAAATAAAAGGAATGTTTACCCTATTTCAAACATGTAGCTAAAACCGGAAAAAGTAATAATTTATTTTTTTTTATATAGTTATTATTAGTATTTTAACACAATTAAAATATTGGCTTAAAAATACATAAACAGTATTAAGCCAATTAAAGAAAATGGCGTTATACAAATCAACAATGTATCCTTTTGACTTATGATTGACAGTTAATTTATCACCGAAATAGGTTTCGTTTTTATCAATCTTTAAAAAAGCTATGAAAAAATTTAAGATTATTTATGTTTTTTTATACTAACAAATATTTTTATCTTATGCAGTTGTTTTCTTTTATGGAATTAGAGTTTTTATATTACATTTATAGACAATATTGCCAATAGTGAAAAATCTTAAATTTATTCTATGAGTTTGACAAGTTGTCTTTGAAGGTCACTAAAATTGTCAACATTTATGATACGTTCGTTTTTTGTGATATATTTTATATTTTTTACATTAAAAATAGGAATTATATTCTTCAGTATTGTGCAAATTATTAGAGATAGAAATAAAAAAATGCACTTGAAACATACTTAGTATAGAGTTAAATTGTAATTTTCCTTGTTTTTCCTAATAATATATATATAAATTAAAAATGACTCCCGAAGAAGTAGCTTTTGTTCGTGATGGTAGTTATCAGAACCAAACTAATCAATCCCCACTCGACATCTGTAAGTATAAACAATTCGGAATTATTGGGTGTTAGTTCTGTTGCATTAGCTCTTTGTTAATCAGTTGTTTGTTTTTTTATATTTATCCATTGTGTTCTGTTAAAGTATGATATTTTTTCTTGTTATGGCAGCTCATTCTCACAGTATCAACACGATCCCATCTATTCGTGATTTTATAATATCAGAGGATTTGTTAGCTGGACAAAGGCTCAATGGAAGGATGTCCAATGTTAGACGGTTTTTTTGTTTATTTGTTACATTTGATTTCCTCTTCATATCATTAATGTGGCTTATTTGTGTGATGGTAAGAAACAGCCAAATATAAAAATAAGAAAAACATGACAAGCATAGTATTTGTTTTAGTTAAATGGAGAATACATAATGAAAGCTTTATATGAACAGATAATCCATTATGATATACACACATCCTTGTTTGATATTGTACTGGTAGCATTTTGTAGATTTTTAGTTCTCATATTTTTCTATGCCATTTTATACATAAATCATTGGATTATAATATCAGTAAGTATCTGATCAAGAACTATGGAATAAGCTGGCATAATATGTTTTATTGTTTTTTTTTAGTTAACAACTGCCTTGAGTTGCATATTTCTTATAGCAAAAGTATTTATGTTCGATGTAAGTATTTTATTATTTAATTTTCAATAAATTATTGCTTTGGATAGTAAAATACACTTTTTCATTTCTTCATTCTAGTGGCCTAAGTCTTCCCAACCAGTGTTTGAAGTGCTGCTAGTTCTTGCATCCTTTGTGTTGTCCTGGGGTGAGGCCTGGTTTTTTGATTTCAGGGTAATACCTCAGGAAACACATGCCAGTAGATATTTTATAAGTATATTATGAATGTAAACTATCCAATTACCAAATAAAGTGTGAGTTTATTTACAGCTGCTACTGAATCTGAGAGGGCGCCACTTATAAGAAGCTATGTTCAAGGTCTTCCATCATTGTATACGGAGAGTGTTGGAAATTTTTATTCTCCAATGGGAACACCTGAAGGGTCTATGTACAGGTTTGAATCTCAACCTTCAACTGGACCCTATACTCCAGCAATGTTAACCACAGATCAGGTATTTATATTTTTCAATTTATGTTACTTTAAATTTATAATTTTATTCATTTATGCCAGAAAATGCCCACTGATAAATATTTATGGCTGTTTTTTTTTTAAATTTTAAAATAGGAATTTTACTTAGGCAAGCAGTATTTTACTAGGCAAGCAGAAAGGTATAATATATCATTTGAATAAATATTTACTTCTAAGATGATACAGGATGGAGCATCTATACTATATTATCTTTATGAAACTGAATTTTATGTTCAAAACTGATACTGATTATGTTCCCGCCATTTTTTTTTTTATTAAAAAGTTTTATTGAAAAAAGCAACATTTCTAGCAACACATTCAATGATATATTTTCCATCATTCTTCACTACCTACCCTCCACTTCTTGATTAATTTATTGATAGCTATTTGGCTAGAAGTTGCCAGACCTGGACTCGAAGAAGTTAAGCCAGTTTTTGACGTCCTCATCGTTGGCGAAGGTTACGCCTCTCGTTTGATTGGATAGCGAGCGGAAGAGATGATAATGGGTCGGCGCAAGATTTGGAGAGCGTGGCGGATGATTAAAAAACTCCCATTGGAGATAATTCGGGGCCTCCTTGACGATATTTGCTGTCTGAGGTCGTTCATTGTTGTGGCGCAAGATGACTTGGGCTTGTCGATCGTGTCGTTTCAGTTGAATAACCTCATTTATATGGTGTAACTGTGCTAGGTAGCGTTTCTTATTGACCTTCTTGTCTTCCAGCATTTCCCAGTATATTAGAAATCCCTCAGTCCCACAAAACGCAGATCATGGTCTTCTTGGGATGGAGATCTTGCTTAACTATCGGTTTGGTATGTCTCCTATGGCCAGCCACTCCTTGGCTTCATATGCAAAGTATAATGGTGTAGAGATACCATTTCTCATCTCTCGTGGCGATTCTGTAAGGTCGACATTTTGAGCAGCTTTGTTGAACTGATTTTCCTTGTTGTTGTCTGTTAGTTTGTGTGGAACCCAAGCTCCGAGTTTTTGAGCACATCCCATAGATTGAAGATGTCGGGAAATTGTCGCAACGTTTTTTTGACGGCCGCTCTCCTTCAAAAGCGCTTTAAGGTGGTCCTCGTCGAAGTCGAAAAGTCGATCGGAGCGGGGCGTGTCGTACAGGTCTAAGTTTCCATTTTTCCAAGTTGGGAAACCAATCTCCAGTAGTCGAAAAACGAAATATATGTAGCAAGTATCGAAAATGAAGTTTTTTCCGCTTGGAATTTTCATTTTAAAAGACTGAATGTTAATTGGAATTCCTTTTTTTAGATTTTTTTTCCTTTAAATAAACAACCCGAAGGACATTTGTAGATCAATAAGCAATTCTGTTCTAACTTAAATTGTTACTTCAAAAACTTAAATCTAAGGTCTTACTCCCTAAAATACCTTAAAGTCTAATTGTCTACTTATTTACACTAAACTAATGGCACAACCGCACTATTCTCTGCTTTGCACTAGTACAATCACTTAGCTAACTGGAAAGGCTTCACTCTCTTGAGTCTTCTTGTTAGATTGGTGTTGTCGAGGACCTGGATTCCCTAAACGTTCACGTGTTAACGGAGCCGTTGTTCGTGACTCTGTGCGATTTTTGAACTTGGGAAATTCTCATTTTAAAAGCCTGAAAGTTAATTTGAATTCAGTTAAAAAAAAACGATGCAATAGTTTGTTACAGTAAGAAAAGGGCTTTCGAATGCTTATAGAACTTATAGAACAACCCAATAAATAAAAAAATGAACGATACAGTGTAAATTGGCTGATATTTTTCCTTTAAGACCAATTACAGAGTGGCGCAAAATAAGGTTCCTAATTTGTTCGCTCTGTAAAATTTGAACGAAACATAAAAAGAAATCATCTACACAACAAATGAAACTTTTATTCTAGATATTTTTTTTTTATTACACATTCTCTGCTCGCAACTCTGTTCTCCTATGCTCTTCTCACAGCGTTTTCAAAGACTCTTCTCAGCATTTCAGGAGATGTTAGGGCTATCTCATACCAGATATTGTCCTTTAGGGCCTCGATGTTACATGATTGTTGAAATATACTTTATCCTTGAGATGGCCCCATACGAAAAAGTCTGGGAAAGTCAGATCCGGTGAGCGGGGTGGATATCTCACATTACTATTTTAGAATTATTGGCGTTAGAATTATTGACTGATTATTTTCAAAAAACAAGTTGACTATTCTAGTTCGTTGAGTAATTGTGTACCTCATCATACTTGAATTCTCTGACCTTTAGCTATAAAATAAAAAGGATAAAATTAAAAACTACAACAATCTAAAAAAGTTATGATTTCTCAAAAATAAGTATCTTATTGTGCGCCACCCTGTATGAAAAGCACTTTTAAATGTTATGAGATGAAAAAATAATTGTTCCACAACAGATGTCGCTTGGACAGTTTCCACGCATTTGCAAATGCAACATCATAATTAAGAAGTCAGTTCAACTGGTCATCTATACACAAATCGATTTAAAAAAATCATGCAATACACACACTGTAGGTCATCTTGTATATGGTTCAGAATATTTTATCCAGTTGGTATCTATAAAATTACAGATGTATTTCTCGAGATCTCAGTGAAACAATAACTTATGTACGTTTATACAAAAATTCTTATGGTAAAAATATTACGAGTTTGTTTAACAATTAAAATATTTTTCTATACGCTTTTTAGGAACAAACTTACAGACACTTAGGCGCCCATGCTCTCCAAACGGCCTGGGATTTACATATGAAGAGCGATTGGAAACTGGAAAAGCACCAAGATCAAGTTTACATCTATATTAGGAAAGATCCCAAAGCGGGTACCATCTTTAAATTAGTGGTGCGTTCTTACGCCTTATCATCATCTCGATGGTGATGCTTGAGTTTTCTTTTTATATCTACAGGCAGAAATAGATGCCTCACCTAGATTCCTTCTTGAAGAACTGTACTACAAGGTCCACGAGCTGGCCACGTGGAACTCGGCGGTGAAAGAGTCCCACAAGGTCCAAATCATTGACGAACACACCGATATCAGCTATCAGATATCGGCAGATGGGGCTCGTGGCCTGGTGACTAGCAGGGATTTCGTCACTTTGAGGCATTGGGCCTACATCGAAAAGTGTTACCTGATTGCCTGCGTGAAGACGGACCACCCGAATGTGCCTGTTCATAGTCACTATATAAGGTTAGTATATTGGGCTATTTTATGCCTACGGAGTTGATGGAAAAGTTGAGCGTAAGTCTGTTTTTATCTACTAATGGTTCATTTAATTTCCTTCTCTTGTGGGGTGATTAGACACAGGTGTTACAGTGCCATAATCTACCTTTTTTTCCATTTGTTAACAATTTTTTAATTTTTTCAAAGATGTCTATGTTAAATATCTTTAAAACACTTTACCTGAAGTTTTTTATTATCTTCAAGAAATGTATTTATTATTTTATTAGTTAGCCCTCATCAATGGCTATTGATGAACGTTGCTGTCCTTCATACAGAGATCGTTCGAAAAGTACTCACCTTGACACTAAACTCTACACTACACTACACACTACACTCTTGACACTAAAAAAAAAGATATTTACCACTAAACACTAAATCACTTTTTTTAAGGACGAAACGTGTGTTAAACGAGAACTTAAAAAAAAGTTATTTGGTGTTTAGTGGTAAATCTCTTTTAGTTTAGTGTTTCACACCAAAGGTTCCAATAGAAAAATTGATCTCACACTGGAAACTAAAACTAAGAATCCTAGTTTATTCTTTTCACATTCAAGATTAGCAAGCGCGTGCTGGCTTGCTGAAAAGATCGATTCTAGATGCGACCAATTATATGACGGGACATTCCAAACATTCGAATTGCTGTTAAAAATTAACTAACAAACATTAACCAGCTGTCTCCATAGAGTCCTGTTGGAGGTAGTCACCTCCCATTGACGACTTGTTGTCTACGTTCACAATATAATACTCACTTTTCTAGACGATAGTCCAGCCTGATCAAATACCCAACATAGGCACCCTCTTTCCAGGAGAACTTCCATATTTGATTGTTTTATGGTACATCTGATCCACATTATCTGCCTCAGATGACGTTGTGTGTGCTCTAGAGAATCCTCAAGTGTTTTCTGTAGCGTACCTCTATTCACAACCATAAGTACATGGCCGCCTTTAAGGGCAGGTCATGATATTCAAAAATTTCTTGGCGAAGTTTCCAAAGGGCTCTAGAAGTCCAGGTTCGGTTCAATTTCCAGCTTTCGGTCCAATTCGGTTGCCGATTTCCGTATCCAGATTTGAATTAACGAGACTACCCAAGTAACTAAAAGATTCCACATATTCAAGAGGAGATCCAGAATTTTCATGAACAACTAATAGCAAAATCACTTGGTTATACTTGAGACATCTCTCTATGAAGCCGAGAACTTTTCGAATGATCCTGGTATATTAATAGTTCCAATCAAGATCAATATTTGACCCTTTTACAGCATACTCTTGAGAGAAACTTGATGTTCAAGAACGGAAAAAATACTAAAAAGAATGGAAACATACTACTGAAAACAAAGTTTTCTTGTTCTTTTACAGAGGTGAAAATGGTGTTGGTGGCTACCTAATGGAAACCATTCCAAACCAACAGAAGAAGTGTAAATTCACCTGGATACTGAACACTAATCTTAACATCAAAATTCCCAAGTTTGTCCTGGAGAAGGAGATGATTAAGATGATGTTAACCTATCTGAAAGACTTGAGGACCCACGTTTCCAGAACGGGAGAGAAATGAAAATGACTGATTGCAAAAGATAAGTATAATTAGAGTTAGAAACTGGCGATTCGTTGACACAAAGCAGGTTTCAATATTTGAAATCGATATTTAAGAGAATGTTTGATGAATGAGTGAATAAAAGATCGTCAAAAATTGGAATCTTACCTTGTTAAGAAAAATTATTTTGGATTTATATGTTTATATTATAAATATGCTTTTTTATATATAGTGGAATTATATTGGTTGAGATTATATTGTTAAATATTTAATATTATAAGACTCCAGATATACAGACTATTCATTTACTAAGGTGAAAACCAGAATTCTTCAACTTTCTTTCTATTTACAGTGCATTTTATTAACCATTCCCCTCGATATAATTCATATCAGCTTTATTTTACATGTTATCCCATACATATTGATTATTCTCCATGAGAATAACACCAGTGCTCTGATACTTTAAACACGTGCTGGTTATTGTGTATGTGAAATGTCAAAATGATCACATCACTGTCATGTTGTCATGGTAACACATTAAAATTCATCTGTCATTGGTTGTCAGCAAAGTTAAAACACATTTTATAACATCACAGAGTGAATATTAAAGCAAAGTCACGGTATTTTAGGTATTTTTCTTTAATGAGATGTTTGTAACAAAACACAAACATATAACTAAAATATTAAAATAACACCAAGGTATTTTTTAAATGTGACATTTCTAAAATGCTATGTTCCATAAGACATTCACCATAACTTTTTTGTCAATGGCACAGCTGGATGTCATTTTAGAAGATGTCTGACACAGTCAGTTGTCAAGTTTATTGCAGTGAAGCTTTTAGCACTAAGTAAGTTAAGAATATTAAAAATACAGCAGTAATTTTAAATATTAACATTATAGTTTAGGTATTTTTAAAGTGACATTTCTTAAATATCATAATGATTTTACCACCTTACTTGTCATTATTGATATACCAGTGTGTCATTTTAATAAAAAAATGTCATTGTCAGTTGTCAAAGTGATATTTAATTTAAAAATACATATTAAATTGATTTAAATGAAATATTAAAATTACAACACGATATTTTAGGTAATTACTGTGAATGTTTGCGAGTTATTTTTTTAGTCACCAACAGAATATTGTACAAATAATTGCTGTAATTCAAATGTTTGTATGTTAAATATATTATTTATACATACAATATAAGTGACTGTGATGAAATATATGCAGATTCTTAGATAATTTTGTATTATTAGGTGATCTTAATTAAAAGAAATATATAAACCTTTAGTGCTTTATCTGATTCGTTTAATATATAAACTAAGTCAAAATACATTTTTGGTAATTTTATATGTACGGTTTGTATGTTTTATATGTATATATACGGTATGTTTTATATGTATATCTACGGTTTTTTAATATTTACGGTCTTAATTACAAGAATTACAAGGGTAGTACGAAAAGTTGTCTACTTGATACAGAGCTGGTTCTTATAATACTAAAGCCAAAAACTCTTATAAGAGGTATTGAGTATTTGTACTAGTGCGCTGGTATTTTAAGAACCGGCTGACTACTGTGTATATTAAATATCGAACTAATGCAATATCTACTGTCATTGTCATGGTAACACATTCAAATTCATCTGTTATTAACACTAGCCAAAGCCAAAACACATTTTTTGACATCACATAGTAAATATTTAAATAAAGTCAAGATACTTTAGGCAATTTCTCTTTAATGAGATGTTTATAACAAAATACAAACATATAACGAGAACTTAAGTATTGTCTGAATGCTTGTGGCGTGTTCATATATTTTTTTTCTTTTTTTGGGTTTTTCGCCACGATCTAATAAATATATCAAAATTATCTTACATAAATAAAGAATCATTGGGTAAAAAACAAAAAATACAAAACGGAGACAAATTTCTCAGTGATTCTTGGTCTGTAGTAAATTTGCCTAACAAACCAAATTTGAAAAAATACAAACATTTTTAAAAATAAATAAATAAATACTTTTGAACGTTAACGTTTCAGGAGGTCTTCTCCCGTTTTCAAAACGAACCTGAAAAATAAATTATATTAATTTCTATATATACTGAAAAGATAGGAAGTAAATATATTTTGTGTCAATGATACTTACATTGACAAATTTTAGTTTTAGTTTTTAGTAATTTAATTTAGTTTATAATAATAAACAGTGACATACTACCAAAAAATATATAGGTGAGGTCTACTGTGTGATTATTGTGAATTGAAATACTTAAAGGTTTTTAATTGTATTCTTTACAATTTTGTTGTATTATTTAAATCTACCGAAGACAGCAATACAGTTATTTTTATTTAAATTAATTATAGCGGTTTCTTTTAATCTTCTGTATTTTGTTACCGATTCTTAATACCGTTTTGGAATGATTTCAATTCATTTTATGTCTCGATTCGATGCGTGTTGACAAATTCTAGTTTTATTAAAGTCGTCCTTTCTAAGAAAGTTTTTATGTTCTTTTATTCTAACATTTAATGGTCCAGATGTCTCACCTATATAAAATTTGCTACATTCGCAGGGAATTATATAAACCACATTTTTGGTATTCTGTTGTGTGTTGTTTGGTTTGGTTTTTGTTAATATAGATCTGAGAGTATTTTTTATTGTCAATGTAAGTATAATATATATCAACTATTATTGTCAATGTAAGTGCTATTGGCTTGTACACAAAATATATTTACTTCCTATCTTTTCAGTATACATAGAAATTAATATAATTTATTTTCTAGATTCTTTTTGAAAACGGGAGAAGACCTCCCAAAACGTTAACGTTCAAAAATTGTATTTTTAAAAATTTTGTTCGTTAGGCAAATTTAGTACAGAAAAATAATCACTGAGATATTTGTCTCCGTTTTGTTGTTTATCCAGTGATTCTTTATTTACATGAGAACAGATATTTTTGATATTCTGTTGAGTTTTAGATCGTGGCGAAAAACCCAAAAAAAGAAAAAAAAATATAACGAGAACATTAAAATAACGCCAAGGTATTTTTTAAATGTGACATTTCGAAAATGCCAGGTGTCAATGACGTTCACTCTACTTTTTTGTCACCATTGTCAAAGCTGGGTGTCATTTTAAGAGACACAGCCAGTTGTCAAATTTATTACAGCGAAGCTTTTAGAACCAAGTAAGTTAAGAATATTACAGGACTATACTATATAACATCATGATTGTTTAGGTATTTTCAATGTGACGTTTCTTAAATGTCAATATTACTTACCAGTATACTTCCTGTTATTATTGACGTGGCAGAGTGTCACTTTAATAAAAAAATATGTAATTTTCAGTTGTCAAAGTGATATCTAATTTCATAATAAATTTTTAATTGATTTAAATGAGATATTAAAACTGCAACGTGCTACATTAGGTAATTAATGTGAATGTTTGCGAGTTAGTTTGTAGTCACATTCAAAATACTATATAAATGATTGGTGTGATTTAAATGTTTGTATGTTAAATATATTTATACATACGATATAAGTGACTGTGATCAAATAGATGCTATATCTTAGATAGTTTTGTATTATGCGATAATGATTAAAAGAAATATATATTCCTTTATGGCTTTATCTGATTCCTTTTTTTGTTTATCTCCGTTTTTTGTTAATTATTTACAAGTTTAATTGCAAGGGTGGTACGAAAACTTCTCGACCTGCTACAGAGATGGTCGTAAGTGGTTTTGCGTTATTTTATTAGCTAAATAATAAAGAAAAATGACAGTTATACATGTCAATGCTTTATTTGGTTCTTATACAAAATGTTATGTTATTGTCGTCGAAGGGATATTCGGTGTTGAATTATTTTTCTTGTAATGGGAACCAAGATTGGCAGGCTTCACTTGCAATTTCGCACATTGCAGACATGGCTTTGCTTGCAGAATCATACTCTAAATCAGAGTGATATTTTTTATTTAAAAACAATTGTCTATGAATAATTTTTTTTTATTTACCGTTACTGGATAAGCCCGATCTCTTCCCAAAAATGGATCCGTTGAAGGGAGGCTTCCTATAGGTTGCTTCTGATGGTGAAATAATGAACAAAAAAGTTGCTACCAGCAAAAGAACAGTTATTTGGGTCAGGATTGATTTAGTCATGATTTCTGCAAGAGGAAATAATATGTTTAGTGTTTGACGGTATTAGTATAGCAGGTATGTCCATATACGAGGTGTGCAAATAAAGTAATGCGATTGGTGGAGTAGCGTTCGATCTGACAACACTGTTGGCTTTCCCTTTAAATGAACGCCAGGACAACATCTGATGCATTTTCAGTACGAGTTTGAACTTCCTAGAGTCACTTGAGGGTCTGTATCAAATATTTTTCTAGTGAAGGGCGTTCTTCGTAGTCTTCGTCTCAGAAGGTCGAGACTCGATTGAAGATGAATCTCGCAGACTGAAGGCGTTTCTCGCAGAAGAACTGCAAGAAATGATCAAATTGTCCACAGAATCGGAGATTGTGTGATTGTCTGATCGACGGTTGACGGTCAAAAGGATTAGGGAGTAGTTGAATTTGACGATATTAATTTTTTTTTCGCTCTCCAAAGGAAAAGCCAACAGCCCGGCCATATCGAACGCCACGTCACCAGTCTCGTTACTTTATTTACACACCTCGTAAATATATGACTGCAGAGTAAGTATAGTAGTATAAATTAAAGTATTAAGATTGATCAAAGGCATTACGCAAACAAATAAAAGTATACGACAACAGTGTAAAAAAATTGTAGACATGTTCGAAACATATCTTATGGTGTCCAATTGTACATCATTTAATTTTACACAAACATCAGACCTGTTTGAGGAGGCGTATACGTGAGCGACCGAAAATAAGCTTATAGCATGATATATTTACTTACTTGCTGAAAATTATAAGTTGCTTGTTCGAGCGATGAGATGTGACTACGTGAAATGTGAAACAAAAGGCCGCTTTTATACAGGCCAAATTCTATTTGGTTTTCTATTAGTTTGGAAACCTATTTAGGCTCCATTTGGCGGGCAATATGTGTTGCTAATCTAATAACTGCTTTTCCACTTTGTTTTTACTCCAATTCGTGCCTGTCCCCAGTGATTTAAGCTTGAACGAGGAAAATTATATTGTCTGATATAGTTTCACCTCTGTCCCGAATCATGAATATAGAAAAGTAGGTTTGGATATATTAAATGTAACTTTATCAAAATAATTTAAGGGACAAGAAATGAAACATTAATTGCAAATCAGTATATGTTTATTATTTCTGTTTTTTTAAGTAAAGAAGTTATTCCAAAACCCCACGTACAAATTTTCAAAAAAAAAAAACGAAAACCTTAATCTTTTTTAACCTTCCGTTAAAGCTCGTGGATTTTAATAACACGCTTGGTCGCGTGTATTCCGACTGTAATCCTTTTCGTATTGTTTATATTATGTTTTTAGTATTATAAAAAATAAAACTGCTTGTTATTTTATATCAGGGATATATATATATATATATATATATATATATATATATATATATATATATATATATATATATATATATATATTGACCTTTAGTGTAAATACATGTCGATGGCGGCTCGTGGGTTTTTAAAGTGGGAGGGTGTAGAAGAAAATAGTGCTGGTGAAGATTTTTTTTGCTTTTCCCTTCCTCCTTTTTACTTTTCGTGCTATTGAAACCCTATACAGGAGTTAATATATATATATATATATATATATATATATATATATATATATATATATATATATATATATATATATATATATATATATATATAAGCCATTTTCAAAGGCTAGGGATTGAGACCCCAAAGTAAATCAACTAGATTCTCTTGAAATTTCAATTCCCTTCCGCTTCGACTGAGGAGTCCAACTGGTCAGTTGGACTCTTCAGCGGACAGCACTTGAAAATGCCAAATGAGATTTTGGCTAAACGTCGTGACTCTTCACAGAATCAATGGATCGACACCCGGAATGATTTAGAAACATATTCTACCATCCGTGTGAATATTAGATGTAACATGGATGACATGTTATAGATGTAAATATTAGATGTAACATGCATGACATATGTCATGGATGACATATGTTTCGTCTCTCGAGGTTCAGACTCATCAGGGCGCCGACATACACCATACCATCAAGAATAGGGAGAGTCTATCCACAGCCAACAACCCATGTTTTCGCCGACTTCCCGTCGGATGGCGTATATATGTAGTATTAGATTTTCTTGGACTGCGTCCAATGAGACAGCAGTAGCTGAGTGTCATCACACACCCAACCGTTGGATTCCACAATCTCATGTGGAACACACAACAACCTGCGTCTCCGCCTAAATGAACATTTTTGTTGGTTGCTTGACCGGGAAGGAGCCCCACATATCCCCCTCAACTGGATGACATATGTTTCGTCTCTAGAGGTTCAGACTCATCAGGGCGCCGACATACGGGGCTCCTTCCCGGTCAAGCAACCAACAAAAATGTTCATTTAGGCTGTCTCATTGGACGCAGTCCAAGAAAATCTAACACTACATATATATATATATATATATATATATATATATATATATATATATATATATATATATATATATATATATATATAGTATTATAAAAAATAAAACTGCTTGTTATTTTATATCAGGGATATATATATATATATATATATATATATATATATATATATATATATATATATATATATATATATATATATATATATATATATATACACGAAAAACAACAGTAGAATATAGACTATTTAATTTTGGTAAACATGCAATGTAAACATTTTGTGTGTGGGCTTTGCATGCGTGCTTCTTATATTTTGGCAAATTTTTCTTGCATACTTCAACTATTGCAACTTCTTGACAAATGCAGCAACGACAAATTGTAGTTGACGTATTTGGTAGAGATTTGGTGGAATCTGCCTAGAACGAAGATTAAGAGAAGAAAAATAAAATTGATGATAGTCAGCATGGATTTACAGCAAGCAGGAGCACACAGGATCTTATTTTTTTCATTGCGACAACTTATGTAGGCAGGCCCTACGTAATAAAGGAGTGAATGAACACCTGATGAGGCAATCCAATCTCTGTACTCAAATTGTAGAAATTATGTCAGAACAAATCTCACGAGCTCAAGCGAATTTGCAACAAATAAGGGCGTTAGACACAAGGTTTTGTGTATTTTGAGCCCGCTATTCTTTATTATTCTTCTCTATCTAAATATCTAAATATTCAAGGAGCTAGAGTAGGTGTGCATAAACTTGCAAAGGTTGAAATAAAGGAACTTATTTATGCGGATGATTTGGTGTTGCAGGGGGAAACAGAAGCGCAATTGCAGAAGTCTTTGGATGCGTGGTACGAGGCATTCACAAGAAATTGTCTAAGAATAAATGTTGATAATACAGAGGTGATGGTGGTTTCAGAATGTTTGGAGGATTTTCATATAAGGCTGAACAACGTAAATGTAAAGCAAGTTGATAAATTGAAATATCTAGGGTCACCTTGGAGCAGAAGGGAAATTGAGCTTGCAATCTGACACAAGAGTGTGACTAGAACTTATTATGCAATGTACAAACCCTTTCTCTGTAGAAGGTAAATCACTAAGGAGACGAAAGTTAAAGTTTATAGCTCGGTGATAGTGCCATTAGTGACTTACGGTAGTGAATCATGGCTGTTGTCTGAACAGCAAAAGGGAAAACTACAAGTATTCAAGATGACGAGTGTTACGTAGGATTGAATCGGTGATACTGTGGGATAGACTGAGAAATACCGAGATAAGGGAGAGATTGGGCGTTAGAGGGATATTGAAGGTGATTGAGAAAAATCCAATGGTTTGTGCGGGTGGTGAAGGGAGTGTGGGCCATGGGTGTGTATGGAGGGAGGAAGAGACGAAGATGGAGGAAAACTTGGAACAAGTCGTTCGCTGAAAGCCTGGCGACTCGGGGGTTCTACCAAGGGGGCTAATGGATAGCCCAAACCTCTATACCCAGTGGGGTAGAAGAGGTGACGACTAAGTAAGTAAAAAAAGTAATATTTGATAGAGGGGAAGAAGGAGGAATCCTTTCAAGTCCAAGTAGGACTAACCTAGCCTAAGTTCCCTTGGTACAAATGGCATGGTGGATATGTGCTCTATTTGAGGTTTTATTAGTTTCCATGCAAATTTCTCAATACAGTTAGATCTGAAGACTTTCTCATTAGGGTTGTTAGCTTTATATACACAGCAAGCGTTTATGCCTATATTATATATTTAGTAAGTTATAAAATATATCCATGGGCATCGCCTTGTTTTCACTACGTTATATGTTTCACACATCTGATTTAATCAACACCTACTTTCGTTTGGTTGTAACAAGTTATTATTTCCGACCACTTCTTATCATCACTTTCTGTATAAATGGAACTGTTGTGATGCATTGAAGAAATTAATATAACCGATTTATTTTTCTTTGGACAATAAGAAATAATTGTGTAGTTTTCTAGAAAGCCGAATAATGAAGTTTGTTCTTCTCTGCCTTTTTTCTTTGGCAAAAACTGGAGGGGTATTTCGCGTTTGTTTTTTCGAGGAATTCCAACATATGTCAATTTGTTCACTTCCAATAACTTTTTTGCCAGTGATAAACTGCTAAACCAGTTGTCGCCGGTTATGTTGCGGTTTGTTCCTTCTACAGGATGCACCAGTCGAAGAAACATCTTCTGCAGAGTTGCTTTGTTTGTATGGTCCTTCAGGCTGAGCGCCCACATGAGTCTCAAGATTAAATGTGTATGCAATTTTGGCGTCCACCTACGCAAACATCTTCATACCATACTTAGCTGGTTTGCTAGGTATGTATTGCTTAAAAGAACAACCACCCCTAAAAGCTAGTAACTGCTCATCAATTGTCAAGAATTCACTGGAAGTAAAACTGCTTTGAAAATTAGCAACAAATGTTTCAAAAATTTCTCTGATGGGAGCTAATTTATCAATTTCTCTTTGTTCGCTTCTGGTTTCAATACCGTCAAAGCTTACACATCTTACAAGGAATCTAAGACGTTTCTCGCTCATTGCAAGGTAGCACAGTTCTATTGCACTACCTTTTAAATTATCCCAAATTTTGTGAATATTTTTTCTCGAATTTCTCAATATTCCAATTAAAAACAGAATTCCGATAAAAGCACTAATTTCTCTTTTATCGGTTGATCTTACATTACTAATCCTTCCAAAATGATCCTTTATTTTGTCAGAGCATTTGTTTGTTGAAGTAGTTGTTATTTGAATGCTGTCAGATAGAAATAGTTTTTTGCAATCAATATCTGTCAGTGCACTTCGCGCATTGCGTTTCGGTCCGGGGAAATGTTTTATGATATTGTGAGATCGAACACGAACTTGAATATTACCTTGATTGTTCTTCCATTTAGTTGTTCTGTGTTTGTTTGGCGCTAGGTTCTTCACTTTCGGACGTGTGTGTGTCCGGAGTACTTTGGTTCCCTTCTGAAGGAAATTCCTGGTCCTATTCAGAATGGTGACTATTATTTCTTCGTCCTCTTCCACTTCCTCTTTATCTTCTTCTCACACACACACGCACACCCACACACACCCACACACGCACACGCACACGCACACGCACACGCACACACACACACACACACACACACACACACGCACACGCACGCACACGCACGCACACGCACACACACACACACACACACACACACACACACACACACACACACACACACACACACACACACACACACACACACACTCACACTCACACACTACACTACACTTAAATGTCTGTGATTGTTTCTAGGTAAGAGTGTAAAATCCGACAACGAATTACCCCTCAGTCCCGCCAGTTAAAGATGGGGTAGATGCCTTCTGAGAAGTATTCTACGTTGGTCACTCACCAGTTGGTAGGCTTTCTGATAGACTTATGGGTAAGCACATAACCAAGGGTTGATAGCCTGAGGGGGGTGCTGGCGTGGGTTGTCGGTAGCTGATGACCGTGGTTCGGAACCCACGTTAAGCTGTAGGTCCAGTCGCTAAATAGCCTTAGTTGCTGATGCGCCTCTAACCCTAATACCTCTACCTTTATCTTATTCATCTGAAAAAAAATCTTTTTCACTTGAAGCCTCTTCATACCATTTCATCCAAGTCTCAGGATCTGAACTAGTTTCCAAAAGTCGCTTTTTGGGTACTGTCATTTTAAATTAATTATTTAAATATATATTTAAATTAAATTAATAATGCTTTCCTGCAAAATAGTTCCTTGTAAATAATATAAAAAAAGGAATAATTTAGTGCAATTAATATAATTCCTATAAGGAATTAAAATCTATATAATACAAAAAATAAACAAATATTCGCACAAATTTAAGTCTGCTAACAGGTGTACAAATAAGTTTTGAGGGTTTTTTTTGTAACTTTGAAATTTTATTCAGAGAAATTGGTACAATGTATTTTATTCAAAGCATTGTCCATCGTTAGCTACGACTTTCAGGCAGCATACGCATTCCGCATTGAAAAAATTCCTCGTCTTTTGACGCGATCTCAGAATAGACCTAATTTTTGACTTCTTCGTAAAAAGTAAAGTGCTGCTCAGCCAGGCCATGAGTCATCGACCTAACAAGGGGTAGTCATAAGGAGCAATGTCTGGTGAATACGGCGGATGGGGTAGAACATCCTATTGAAGCGCCTCTAAAGTTTCCTTGACGACTTTTGCAACATGTGGCCGAGCGTTATCATGCTGAAAGATCGCTTTGTCATGTCTTTTGGCATATTGGGGGCGTTTGCGCTTCAATGCTCGACTCAATTGCATCAATTGTCGCTGGTAACGTTCTCCAGTGATGGTTGCGTTAGGCTGGAGTAGTTTATAGTAGGTCATTTCGAGCTGATCCCACCAGATGCACAGCATTAGCTTCTTGCCATGAATATTTGTTTTATATTCATGGGCGTTTGGATTGTCGTAGTGAATCCACTTTTCGTCCCCCATTACGATTGGATGCAAAAAAACCTTCCGATTTTACCTTTGGAGCAGTTGTTCGCACGTGAAAAAACGGCCTTCGACATTTCTTGGCTTTAGTTTATACGGAACCCAATTTCCTAGTTTTTGCACCATACCCATGACCTTGAGACGCTTTGAAATCGGTTAAGTCACTCCCAAGGTCTTAGCGAGCTCTTCTTGAGTTTGGCATGAATATTGGTCAAATAACGCCTTCAACTCAACGTCTTCAAACTTTACTGACCTCCTTTCGCGTTCTTTGTCACTGGTATTAAAATAGGCACTTTTACAACGCCGGAACCAGTACTCACATGTTTTTATTGATGGAGCATATTCTCCATATGCTTCACACAGCAATCGATCCATCCATCAGCTTCACTTCAAATTAAAACAAAAAAAGCAGCGCTTCCCGCAAATTGTGTTTTGTTGGCACAAAGCTTGACATGGTTAGAGCACAAAGAAAGTATGTTGTTTACACTTCAGCGAAATGACACATACTGATTTTTAGAGGGAAATGATGACGCTTTAACATGAATATAGTTACAAGATGGTCCGTTGCGATTTAATACTAGGTACGATGTTTTGTAAATCCCTCAGAACTTATTTGTACATCTTATATTTATACATAAAACAATTTGACTTTATTTTAGTAGGAAAGGAAATTCACCTCAACTTCGTAACTTCGTAAGTCAAACAAACGTACTTCTCCAGTGAATATTTTCTAGTGAAATGGAAATTGGATCTATTATGGACAGCTACTTATGAGATAAGACGCCCCCCACAAGTAATTTAAGATCAACAGTTGGCGTTTTTAGAATAATCTATGCCCTCTTCGGTTATTTTTGCACCCTGTACGAAGGCACAGGAAAGGAAAGGAAAGGTACCGGAAGCGGTATAGTCAATATTAAATTATCAATCTCACTATCTTCTCTATATCATTGCCATTCAGTTAAATGGTACTCAAAAATTTGTTTTCGTGTATTAAACACCACATTATGCTTTAAAAACCGTCTACCTAACATGGTGATTGCACAGGCCATGTACTACCACCTATGTACTATTTCACTCCCCATCATGCCTTCTGTGAACATCTTCAAGTGTTGCCAAGCTTTCTGTATTTCGAGATCGTATCCACACTCTTGTTCTGCGTGTATCGTGTAGCCAGCCCAAATCGAGACTCATCCGTGAACAAAACAAGAATCAAGTCGGGCCTATGCTAGTTTGCCTGTTCTTCAGTCCCCTGATGTCTATTAACGCGATTTCCTCTAGATAACAAACACTCTCACAAATCTTCTATGCCAACAGAATAACCTGAAGATCATGTCAACATTCCTCAGAAAATCTCCACGAAAACAGAAGACATGGAGATCGCCTATACAACAGATTGGATTGATAAATTCTAGATAGACCACGTTGCGATCTCATATCCACAACGAAGAGAGATCCATGATGTTTAAGTCCGCAGGAGCGCAAACATTGACTCAGACCACTTCCTAACACGAATCAAAGTCAAGTTCACCCCAAGGAGAATTCATCAGAAGAAGGCACACCTACAGAAATTCGACACGAAAAATTTCAAGGAATCCAACGTAACAGAGGAATGGGAAAAGGAACGGGCAGATACATGGGAAAAAATTCACAAAAAAATGCATAAAAAGCACACGAACTGATCCCATTGAAAAAGAACGCAAACGAGCGTTTCAAGAGTACAGCAGTAAAAAATCCCCAGAAAGCCAATAGCTTTTTAACGAGACTAGAAAATAGACCGCAAAAGTTATCAAACAAACTAAGAGGAAGTACATGAAGGAATAACTAGACTCTATAGAGGAGAATTTCCGCAATTATAACACGAGATACTTTTATAGGACTTTTACAAGATAAATCGGTGGGTACACACCACAAAATCTTTGCTTCAGAAAGCGGAATGGGAGATTACCGCTAACCAATCAGGAGAATTGTCAGGGTATGGCATACTATTTCTCTGATCTCCTCAATTGCCCCGAACGCGACACAACATTTCCCAAGGAAAATTGTATCTATATCCTCTCAGAATCACAACCCGCAACACAGGAAGAGATCCACAGGCACATACAAAAACTGAAGAATAACAGGACATCCGGTGAAGATGGTATCACCGCGGAACTATTGAAAAACCTCGGATCAAACTCTCTGCGGAAACTCACGCAAATTAGCACGAATATCTGGCAAATAGAAAAATTACCAGATGAATGAAACTGTGCTCTTATACACCCGCTGCACAAGAAAGGAGACAGAACAGATGTGAACAACTACAGAGGAATCTCCTTACTAGAAGTCACTTACAAAATTCTCTCAGCATGCCTTCTCCAGAGAACACAGGAACAACTAGAACACAAAATTGGCGAGTACAAGGCAGGCTTTCGCCTTGGTCGCTCATGCACTGAATAAATCTTTAACTTAAAAACAATACTGAAATACAAAGCTATCAAGTGGATCCTATGTCCACCTATATATATATGCGAGGGTATATTTGCTTTGTTTGTGAAGTGCGGGTATATTTTCCTTGTTTTTAATATCTTTCTCCACGAGCCTACTTCATCATTATTTTTGAATAGACCTGGTAAGTACCCGAGGTTTGGACCCACAGGATGACAGAGTTACATGTAATTGCAGCCGCCATTCGACATGGCCGATTTATATGGCCATGGCTTTAGTCGTTCCCTTTATCCGCTCTCCGGGCGTTCAGCTTGAGCCCAACTGATGAAGGCTTAAGGCTAGAAACCGGTCCTGGGAGATGCTTGCTAGCGCGTTGGATGGCGTATATACATATACATACATACATACATACATACATGGTGTCCCATAACTTATCGGCCATATAGCAACTGGTAATAGTAGATATCAAAATAAGAAGATTTAGTCTATAGATGTTTTGGCAAATGTTAATCATTAAAAAGAAACAGGGTGTTGAAAGTGAAACTAAATTTTCGAAAAATTAAGATAATTTATAAACCTTTTAAGATAGCAGGTTCAAAATCGGGGGTAGTTGGATTTTGAAAGGCGATAAATCCGTATTTGGTACTAGCTTCAGCCTAGTTCCTAGAGGACGCTTGCTACCTACTTTGTGCGGAATTAACTCGCTCATATTTTTTTACCCTATAAAGATGGGAATATTTTGACTTAAAAATATAGAAGAGTCATAATTTTCACGTAAAAAAGGTACCCTTGGTCAATATCGATATCTCACGCCGTTTGCGAGATATTCGTGTTCGAATATTACACTGCACATCTTGTCGATGGTTGAAAAATATGCAATTCACAAAGTGTGCCTTAAATGTTGTGTACAAATTATTACGTCTCGATGACAACTGTCATTGTTTTATATCTCTCTTATTAAACGTAGGTGGAAACAGGTTTCGTCAACTTTGAGTTGGTATTAAATAATTTGCAAAAAATGACCAGACTTAATCACTTTCCAAACCGTGATTTAAGGGATATGCTCTGCGTTTATGCACAAGTAAACAAACAATAGTCGCGCTGCAGTTAGAAGGTATGAAGAGCTCGATCCAACCAGAATCATCCCAGATCGACAAGTTTTTCAAAGAATTTTCAATCAATTACAGCAGGTTCGTTTCAACAGGTTCGTTTTATTACAACAATCCTGGTGGACGACCGAAACCTATAACGGTAGAACAAGAAGAGGACATTGGTTAGTATCGCGGAAAATCCTGAGCATTAGGCATCTACAGGAATTAGCAAATCTACCGTTTCAAGAGTTCTTCATAAAGAATCTTGCAAAGAGAATTCATGATTTACAAAAACTCCCTGTCAAAGTTTCTAAAAGGCTCTAGAAGCACAGCTAATTCGGTTGCGGATTTCCGAGTCTAGGTCTCTAGAATCAAGGAAACTACCTAGATCAGTTAATACATTTAGATTGAATATCTCTAATTGATCTTTAGTCTAGGTGAACATCAGTCTTTACTCAAGTGATCTCCTGATGATGGTCAGTGAAACGCTTGTCGAGGTTGTTAAAAACATGTGTTTTAGTGTTAATTCTCTTTGAGTTCATATTTTTATATTTAAAAAAATGGCAATTTAAAATTTATATGTTTTACTTAATGTTACTAATTAATTATCAATCTCACAAAACTAATTTAAATAAAAACAAACAGGAAACGTAACAATTACTGTATATTTAATTCCAAGAATTCTACATTCTGCATTTCACTAAAAGAACAGCTCAATTCTTTACCAAACAAAGAGCCAGCGAGAACCATATTTTGCTGGTGGTTTTTCAACATCTGGGGGCAAACCTACTGCAGCATCCGGATAAACGGTAGGTCCTTCTACTTCGGGCCTTGGCCTGGCAGTTTTGTGTACGTGCACTCTATTATAGTAATCATATGGTGGACGATCAATATCCAAATTATCTTTTACGCATTTATCAAATACAGCTTGTGTTTTTCTACATCTAAAAAAAAAAAAAAAAAGAATTATGTATTTTGGATAAATTGTGAATAGTGAACGGCGGTCTTTACGGTACAAATTGTTGGTCAGGGCTAGATTTATCAACACAATGTACATATTGGTTAAATTCTTGGGCACAAGATCTCCTAATTTGCCTGAAGAAATTTAAGCTACAGCTCGTCACTGCCTTTCCCTCTTCTAAACATTTCCTTGGATCGTTCAGCTCATTACGACATAATATAAATTCCTAAAATTGAACTTTTTATTGAAAATTTCATGATTAGGTAATACCTAACCTTACATTGTTCTCTGATTCGCAAGCTTTTCCTAAATGGAAGGCAGCGGCTTTTAAAACAGGACCTGACAAATTCACCTCCTGAACGGTAAGTTCTTCGTCTGTAGGTAAGTTTATATCATAGGTAATGGTCATTTTTAAACTATTTTACTTCAAAAATCTTAAATATACCCAAAATGTCAAATGACTTTCACCATTGGCAACAATATTACTTTGGTAACCCTTTATTATTAAATACAAATGTCAATGCATGTTGACAACCGCTATAAATAGATGGTGAAAAGAGCAATTGAGTTGTTACAGGTTTCTATAACAATTTATTCCAAAATTTAAAGTTTCAATGAACAGATGGCACATGGATTAAATATTTCTTTAATAGTTCTATGCAATAATAGATGGCAACAATATAGATTTTTTATATTTATTTATACTTAACTGATTCTGCCAGGAGGGAATATGTTCTTAATGCATCTATTCTTCCACAAATGTCGCCACGCACAGCCGTAAAAATTTCAGTTGTCTATTTCCAAAATCTGAAAATATTTTATTGGGTTTAAACCTTCATTGACCGATGTCGCTACATATAGTATCCTCATCTTTTTTTTATTATATTTATAATGGAATTACTGTAAATTTTAGTGCGTATAATCATAATTGATTTGCTCTGTTAGCCAACATTTCTTGTAAGCCTTTTCCCAATTTCAGTCTTTCTTTGTGTACTGTCTTTTGCTTTTTTGTTCTCAGTCAAATTAACAATTATCGTTTTGCCTCGTTTTCAACTAGAACTAAGATTCTATCAGGATCTCATAAGGATGAGGAAATTCCCACGCTCGCTCTCGGTAGCAGTGCGAAAACTCTTTTTGATAACTTTGTCTTTCCGTGGTTTTCAACCAACCTAAGATCTTATTAGGATCACATGAAAGCGAAGAGGTATTTACGTCTAATACTGATGTTCGCCTGCGCCTGATAGCAATGCGAAAACTTTCTTTGGTATCAATTGCGCTGCTTTTGTCTTGTTTTCAATGCAACTAACAATCTATCAGCTTCACATGAAAGCGAAGAGGTATTTACGCCTAGTATCGATGTGTATGTACTCCTGGTAGCAGTACGAAAACTCTTTTTAATATCAATTTGTCTTTGCTTTTGCCTTGTTTGCGACCAAAATTATGATTATATTAGGATCACATGAAAAAGAAAAGGTATTTACTCCTAATACTACCGTTCACATTCTCCTGGTAGCAGTGCGAAAATACACCTTTATATATATACATATCTATATATATATATATATATATATATATATATATATATATATATATATATATATATATATATATATATATATATATATATATATATATATATATATATAAATATATATATATATATATATATATATATATATATATATATATATATATATATATATATATATATATATATATATATATATATATCATCATTATCATCATCAGCCTGTATCATATTGATACTGATACATATATATATATATATATATATATATATATATATATATATATATATGTATCAGTTTACTTTTGCTTCGTTTTCATCCAAACTAAGATTCTATCAGGATCACAAAAAAGTTAAGATGTATATGTACTCCTAAAACTGATATTCACGTGCGTGCTCCTGGTGGCTGTGCGAAAACTCTCTTTGATATCAATTTGTTTGTTTGTTGTTGCTTGCTACTTGCTTCGTTTTCAACCAAAATTAAGATTTTTATCAGGATCGCATGACAGCGAAGAGGACTTTACTCTGATATAAGCATGCTCGTGGTAACAGTGAAAATCTAACACGTCTAATTTTAAAAAATTATGATTTCGGCAGAAATATATCACCTTATGCGGCAACATTGAGAGACGATTCGTTATACCACTATAGACGGATAGATGGTGCAATATCGGAAATTTGTAAAGATTCGGCTATTATATCATAGATGGCGAAATCACGTATATTACTTTGTCGAAATCTTAAAAATTAAAAATATCGTAGACCGAAATGCTCTATTTATATAAATATATTATGCAGCTTCAAAACACGATATAATTGTAATAAATTTTTTTTCTATTTCAAAATAAGATCAAAGACAGAAACCCTGGAGGACTGCTGGACCCGTGTATCCGTCCAATCACAAACATGCCTGAGAAAAAAAGTGTGATATACAATTTTCTATACAATTTAAATATAAATAATTATAATAATGTACACAGTTATTTTATTTTCATCCATTACTTAAGATTCTATCAGGATCACATAAAAGCGAAGAGGTATTTACTCCTAATACCGATATTCGCCTAGTCCTGGTAGCAGTGCGAAAACTCTTTTTGATTGAAATTTTTATGTCGATTTCAAGATCGCATAAAGGCGAAGAGGTATTTACACTTAATGCCGATATACACGTGCTCCTAGTATCAGTGCGAAAACTCATTTAAATATCAATTTAGCTTTTTTTCTGTCCAAGTGGTCTTTAATAACGTTTTTCCTTTCGCCTGCTCCTGGTAGCAGTGTGAAAACTCTTTATAATTTCAATTTGACTCTGCTTTTCATCGTTTTCAATCAAAACTAAGATTCCATCAGGATCACATAAAAGCGAAAAGGTATTTACTCTAATACCAATATACCCATGTTCCTGATATCAGTGCAAAAACTCTTTTTAGTATCATCTTGGTTTTGTTCCTGGTTCGTTTTCAACAAAAATTAGGTTTCTATCAGGATCCCATAAAGTCGAAGAGGTATTTACTCCTAATACTGATATACACTTTGTCCTGGTAGCAGTGCGAAAACTCTTTATAATTTTAGTTTGACTCTCTCTGTTTTCATCGTATTCAACCAGAACTAAGATTCCATCAGGATGACATAAAAGCGAAGAGGTATTTATTCCTAATACCGTTATTCACATGCTCCTGGTAGCAGTGCGAAAACTCTTTATAATTTCAATTTGACTCTGCTTTTCATCGTTTTCAATCAAAACTAAGATTCTCTCAGGATCACATAAAAGCGAAGAGGTATTTACTTCTAATACTAATATACTACAAGTTCCTGATATCAGTGCGAAAACTCCTTTTATTATTAAACTGTTTCTTTTTGTTTCAGTTTCGTTTGCAACGAAAATAAGGTTTCTATCAGGATCACATAAAGTCGAAGAGGTATTTAGTCCTATACACCTAGTCCTGGTAGCAGTGCGAAAACTCTTTATAATTTCAAATTTAACTCTGCTTTTCATCGTTTTCAACCAAAACTAAGATTATAGAAGGATCACATAAAAGCGAAGAAGTTTTTATTCCTAATATTGATATTCACGTGTTTCTGGTAGCAGTGCGAGAACTCTCTTTGATACTAATTCCAATTTGCTTTGGCCTCGTTTTTAACCAAAAACTAAGATTTCTATCAGGATAACATAAAATCGAGGAGGTATTTACGTCTAATATTGATGTTCGCCTGCTCCTGGTAGCAGTGCGAAAAATCTTTTTTGAAGTCTTTAGAGAAGACTTTATAAATTCGATTTTGACTGTTTCGGCTTCGTTTTTATACAAATTAAGATTTCTATAAAAATGTTTTACTTGTTTATAGAGAAAGAATAAAAATCCTTTTCTGATAAATATAGTTACTTTATTTATTTTGGCTATCTTAACTGCTATCTACGGTAAAGGAACAGGATTTTTAAATAAAACACCAACATTTTATTAATACCATTTATTTAGCAATAATGTGTCTGTGAACCGCATTTTGAAAAAATATTCTTAAGGTTAGTAAATTTAAATAAAACATTAAATAAAAAACTGCTAATTAAACAAAATATATAGGTTCAAATTACATTAAAAAAAAATATTGTATAAAATCCAAAAGTAGTAAAAATGTAAATAAATGATCAAAAATTTCAGTATGAGTATAGGCAACTAGTAATACCTACAATATGTTCTGTAATTCGCTATAACCTCCCTTTACGTCAAACTCTTGGAATTAATCAACGTGTAAATTTGCGGCTGATGTTATAGCTTCAGGCCGGTTTCATCAGACACCTATTTAAACGATTGTTTTTGAAATATAAGTTAAGAGAATGGTACTCGATCTCGATCTGTTTCGTACCGATAAGGGCGGCAACCCTGATAAAATACGAGAAATTCAGAAAAAGAGGTTTAAAGATGTTGGACTGGTGGACACTGTTGTTGAAAAAGACACCTTATGGAGACAACTTAGACACAAGGCGGATAATTGGAATAAATTAAAAAATGTTTGTAGCAAAGCAATAGGTGAAAAGATGAAGAAAAAAGAACAGCAAGGTGATGTCAATCAAGAAGTGCCACAAACTGTTACCACAAATTTAGAAAATATTACCATAGAATTATTGCAATCCCTAACAGTAAATCAGATCAAAAAGGTAGGAACGACATTTTCTCTATCTTTTTTTAGAGTGTTTATTTTTGTAGGTTCGCATACTTATCGACGAGGCAGTTATTAAAAATGATAATGATCTCTTAACAACAGAAAAAGAACGGAATTATGCCCTCAAAGAAGTGGGAAATCTGCTTCATGAATCAGTCCCTGTGGATGATAATGAAGACAATAATAAAGTAGAAAGAACCTTTGGTGATTGTACATTAGAAAAGAAGTATTCTCATGTTGATTTGATCTGTATGATTGATGGAATGGATGGTGAAAGAGGCACTGTGGTGTCAGGTATAAAAATATCATTTTTGATTGATGATAGTATAAAACCAGTTTTTTAAAGGCGGACGTGGATATTATCTCACTGGACCAGCAGTATTTTTAGAACAAGCTCTTATTCAATTAGGTTTGAGAACTTTGCTAAAAAAAGGGTATAAACCACTATATACTCCTTTCTTTATGAGGAAAGAAATAATGCAAGAAGTTGCCCAGCTCTCTCAATTTGATGAAGAACTTTATAAGGTAAGTGTTTTTTTGTTATTCACAATTCATAGAACAGATGGTAATCCTTTTGAAACAGGTTGTAGGAAAAGGAAGTGAGAAAGATGATGAGAAGGAAGTCGAAGAGAAATATTTAATAGCCACGTCTGAACAACCTATTGCTGCTTTCCACAGAGATGAATGGATTGCTGAAAATTCCCTGCCTATTAAATATGCAGGTTTGTCCACTTGTTTCAGGCAAGAAGTTGGTTCCCATGGTAGAGATACTAGAGGAATATTTAGAGTTCACCAATTTGAAAAGGTTAAAACATCAAAAAAATTTAGCCATTTACTTACCTAATCACATTTTAGGTTGAACAATTCTGTTTGACCTCACCATTTGATAATAAATCGTGGGAAATGATGGAAGAAATGATTATCAATGCTGAACAGTTCTACCAAGCCTTAGAGATCCCATACCGTATCATTAATATTGTTTCTGGAGCTTTGAATAATGCAGCTGCAAAGAAATTTGATCTGGAAGCTTGGTTTCCTGGATCACAAGCTTTCAGAGAGCTGGTATCTTGTAGTAATTGTTTAGATTATCAAGCAAGAAGGTTATTAGTAAGGTATGTGATAACAGTAAGGTTTTTTTGTTATAGTTAGTAAGAATATTATTTTAAATGTTAGATATGGACAGACCAAGAAGATGAATGCTGCAACTGATTATGTGCACATGTTAAATGCAACAATGTGTGCTACTACAAGGGTAATCTGTGCCATTTTGGAGGTTCATCAGACAGAGACCGGTGTTCAAATTCCAAAAGCTTTACAAGAATTCATGCCTGATGAATACAAAGAGTTCATACCTTTTGTTAAACCGGCACCTATCGATCTGGAAAAGGAAGCTAAAATTAAAAAACAAGGTAAAAAGAAGGGACAAGGTGAAGAATAGATATGAATATTTGAATTCCATTTTGACCAGAAATAAGCATCAAGCGTTGGCTTGATTCAATGATTCCTTTTAACCTGATATAACTTAAACGTTATGCACTATTAATTTTTATATTTATTATACGCAGCGAAGAATAAACCAAGATTAAAGTATAACTGGAATTTTATTTATCAAGAACTGACAGTAAATATGTAGTTATCAGTTAAAAAAATATTAACATGTCGATGAAATAAATCCCATTTAGTGCGCCATCTCTTGAGATTTTAAATAAAACTTGTCCAATAGATGACTGAAATAAATAAACAAAATAATTTAGAATAGTGTTAGAAAAACTGTCACTATTTCTAATTTTGGCGTTATTTTTTTATAAACGCAAATATTTTTAAAGAATCATTTCTCCAAAGTGGTAATTTATATTGTGGTGTTAATTGTCGGACACCTTACTCAGCATTCTCCTTTGGTTATTTGTGGCTAGAGTGCGCTGTGCACACCAGTCCTTTAATTTTAATGAAATATTAAAAACCTTACAGATAACAAGGTCGAAAAATTAAATAACATTTTTAACGTAATTTCAGCTTTATTTTAGAATGAATACATGTATAATTATTTAAAAACAGCAAATAACATTAGGAATAAGCGAATTTAAATGTAAATGGAACACTAAACTCGAAATTATGAACAGCTAAGTATCATTATATACAAATCTATTAGTACTTTTTAAAAATTTCTTTTAATATAGCACATAGTATATATTATTTGGCATACAAAATATTCTTTTAAGCTATTTTATTCCCATGGTTTCCTATAAAAAAGATTTAAATTTTGTTTCTTTTTTCTAAACAAACAGGGTAGCCAAAAGAGATTTATTATTAGTTTTGCAACTTGTTACGATACTGGTTAAATACCTTCCTGTTATGTACATAACAAAAAATGTTAAGGATATTTTTATGGCAACCCTGTAGAGCCAATAGGTACAAAAACTTGTTCTCTGTGCATTTGTTTAAATCACATTTCACGACATTCAATTAATCGAGATTGACAAATTCTTTTACTGAGTAAAGTAGGCACGCTATGTATTATTCGGTATCCTTATAGTTGCAGTTTCTTTTCTTTTTAAATAATAATTTTAACAAATGTGGAAAGAATTATCTTTGTTTGGCAGCTATAAATATACCGAGCAACAGGACATCTAGATTTTTTTTTGTTTATACTGAAAACAGCCTTAACTCTTTTAAACCAACAATATAAATAACAGTCTATACAGTCAATGACCACTAGAATATCGAAAAAAATAACGGCATATATAATAAACGCGTTCACTGACATCAACCTTTCTCTCTTAAATAAGCACAAGCTTGATTTTTTCTCGTGTTTTCGTTATCAAAACATCCTTGCAACTGTTTTCCACAATTTCTTCCTTGATATTTTCAGCATGGAATATTTAGAAAAAAAATAAACGTTATTAATCAAGATATATTGTAACTGTTATTGAATTAATATGTATATAAACATATGGAGATTCATTACTAAATATCAAATAACATGTTTTTAACTTTCCGACGTGCCTTTCTTTAATCACGTTAGCATTACCAAGAAATGATTCAATCAAGATTGAGTTATCTGTAGAATGAAATTATCTCCTTGCACATGCACAGCAAAACGCCTCGAGAAGTTAAATAAGGTAATTTGGTGTTTAGTGGTAAACCTCTACAAGCTTTGTGTTTTACGCTAAAAGCTAAAGGTTCCAATAGAAGAATTGAAATATGGATATAAGAGTGGTGGGACGTAAATCAAATGCCAGAAAATTGCATAGATAAAATATAAGAAAATTAATGACGGTGAAAATTCAAATTTTAGTATGATTGGTTCGATTCTTAATCCTTGAAAAAATTGATTGTTGTATAACTCCAGAAGAGTGCTCACAATTGAGACTATCAACCATAATGTTGATGGAAATGGTGAAAAAAAAAACTTAGAAAAAAAGGTAATTATGCGCTTCTCAAGATTTGCAATTGAAAAATTAACTATAAGTTGGAAAATTTTCACCATTAAGCACCAGAGATGTCCGCATATGCTAGAAGAGCAAGGACAACTGAATCGATACCTATAAATTCAAGAACTCAGGCAATTTATTAACTAGATATATTGCAACATTTTATTTATAGAAATTGTCTGGTATAATATATAAAATATATGATAAGACCAGTTGTAATCTATGGATGTCAAGTTTAAACAATGACAAAAAAAAGGGGAGGAGCTGTACTCAGATTCGGAATAAAAATATTATGGAGAATTTTTGGTCCTGCTTGTGAGGAAGATGGATGAAGAAGCAAGCACAATCACGAAATTAAGGAGATGTATAGAGCTATGAACATAGTAGAGCATATTAAAGCCATAAAGTGGGCAGAGCCTGATATGCGCTGGAGCGAGGAAAGGGTGCAGAAGCGAATTTTCAAAGGAGACATAGGAAGGGAGCGAACGAAAGGCAGACTGAAACAAAAGTTGGCCCAACAAAGGAGTTCAATAGACTTTCTGAGAGCTAGAAATTAGACGAGGTTAGAAGAAAACTGATGCGAATGGAAGAAAAAGCTTCGTGAGGAAGAGGAGACTAAGTTAAACTGAGTATAAATAACTGCAAGAAATTAACTTATGAGATGTTTTTATCCTCCATCAATACAGGAACCATATAATTCACTAAGAATTAAGATATGGACTAATTAAATTAGAAAAATATTGAAAAATCTAAACTATTCAAAAAAAGATCAGTTGAATTTATGACAAAAAATCCATGAGCACACAATGTGGATAAATTTCGACTAAAATCTACTTAATATCATTTTTTATTCGTGGCAATTGTTTATAGACACATTTTCGTTGTGTACATCAATAAAAAGTTAAAATAAAATATATTGGGAGTTTCTAAAGTTCTATATTAAATATAGATCTGTAAAGATAGAACGATAAAATATAGTCTGTAAATAGTAGAAAAACTGTTGCAAAAAATGCAGTATTGACAGGAAAAAAACGTTTACATCACCCAGAAAGCATACTGGGACATTCGCACTACTTCAATTCGAAAATATTTTGAGTAAAAAACAAATTGTGAAACGCCATCAATTTTAACGATTATTATTGCCCAAATTTTTGTTCGAAACAGAGAAAAAGAAATAACATCAGAACATAACCGTCATATATATTGTTACTTACATTATTTTCAGATATATATATACAGCTACTACAAAAAAAAAATGGAAACAAAATAAAAATAAAACAAAGTACAATTAAAATATAGCAAATAACAGCCATAAATTAAATTACGTTTCTAGTTATTAACAGTTAATAAACACAATGAAGAGAAAAATATTTATATAATAGTAAATCACAAACGTTAGTTATAGTCGAAGAATTTCATGTCGCTTTCACATTCTAATATAAAGCTAGTGATTGTTTATAAATATAAAAAAAATCGTAAAAGTTATATATTAAACGTATTGAGAGAAAATAATGCTCGATATAAGAATCCAGAAAAAAATATATCTGACCGGAAAAGAAAAAAAATTGATATGAGTTGTTATAACGTGTATGAAAAATATTTAATTCTAAGTTTTCGGTGTTAAAGTGTTTGTATGGTTATTGGAATTTTTCGGGCTTGTAGGCATCGAATTATTTTGTTCCGATCTACTAATGTATAACCGTAACAGTTTTACTTTGCTACCTGTAAGAAGATTTATATATTTCGAAAATCGCTCTTCGCCAACTGCTTTATACAACGCCACCATGCAGAATATTGAGCTTTTTCGAACTGGACTTTCACAATGATCTGTTCCCTGGAAAGTAAAAAAAAAAATAAATAACAAAACATAGAAGAACGATAATGTTTTATTAATATTTAAAAACAAGGACAATTTATCCGTCCTCCGAAAATATTGCCAATTCCTTCAGCAGCCAATAAAACTAACTGTCTTCCCAGACCGGTTTCTGACATTATCAAACGGGCTCAAAGTGAGGTTCAGAAAGCAGCTGAAGGAATGACCAAGGGTACGACCATATACAGTGGTGACAAATAAAATGAGTGGTAGAAAAAAAACTTTTAAA
This sequence comes from Cosmopolites sordidus, assembly GCA_031761425.1. Taxonomy (NCBI): domain Eukaryota; kingdom Metazoa; phylum Arthropoda; class Insecta; order Coleoptera; family Curculionidae; genus Cosmopolites; species Cosmopolites sordidus. Next base: position 197,693 of record JARFXV010000522.1, on the reverse strand, counting down.
AACCAAGTTTTCTTTTAACATTTCTCTAAACATTTTTTTTATAATATAACGAGCATATTTTATTTCTGCTTATATTCTTAAAGAATTTATTTCCTCCTATTGGTTTGTACTTCAGCGGTGAAAAAAATAAGCACTAATTTTATACACATCGTGTACTAATTCCGAAAAAAATATGAATATATTTTGTTGATACAGCAAAAGTTAGTCCGTGTCCTACTATATTAAAATAAACATGGGCCGTGCTAGACACTGTACTAATGAAGAAGGGCGTACATGCACACAGATACATATATATATATATATATATATATATATATATATATATATATATATATATATATATATATATATATATATATATATATATATATATATATATATATATATTATGTATATATATATATATATATATATATATATATATATATATATATATATATATATATATATATATATTATTATATATATATATATATATATATATATATATATATATATATATATATATATATATATATATATATATATATATGTATATTATATATATATTATGTTCATCTTATATTTTTATTCATCTCAGAGGGTTCAGCCGAGGCTCAATGCAAGCTTAAAAATTTTCTGACTATATTTGCTGTACCCAGTAGATCAGCCTACTACATGACTGCCATATGACTATCATGTAATTCAAGCTTGTCTTTGGCGATTTTCCAGTCGTTTGTTGTCAGCCCATTTGTAGATATTACTACTGGTATAATGTCACACATCTCCGAGTTTGTACATGTCTGTTAGTTCTACAGCTAACGGTTGATATTTTCGTTTTTTCTCGGCAATGGTCTTAGTCAAATTGTAGTCCAACGGTACCGCCACATCGATAATAAGTCCTTTGCGAGCCTTTGTGTCGATTATAATAATATCGGGCCGATTAGCCTCCACCGTCCGATCAGTAATCATTGCCGTATCCCACAAAATCTTTGCAGTTTCACTTATATACTGGTATCTGTTCTGGTTTCCACTTATAATAAGGGATTTCCACGACCAACAGACCATATTTTTTCAATAATGCTTGATGTATCACCTTAGCAATGTTGTTATGCGTCTGCATATAGTCTGTTTGAGTCAGCGCAGGACACCCACCACTTATATGCTGTATCGATTCTAAATCATGTTTACATAAGCGATATTTTGTCCTAATATATGTTTTTTATATGCCCTGGTACTTACGACCTGATCTTGGATAGCACATAAGAAACCTTCTGTCTCTCTATAAAGTTCCTATGTTCGGAGCCATTTTGTAGAGTATTTTTTATTAATGTGTTCAGAATCGAGGAGTGCTGCAAAACGACCATGGAGCTCCATTCTTTTCCAAACTGAAATACGCCCCTGGGAAGTTCTATGGCTTGCCTGGTTAGTTGCTTGTGCTAGACCGAGGGGTCTATAATTACTATCCAGTGTACAGAGAGTATTATGAAGATTACTATTTTGGCTGAGAAAATAGGATCTTAGCCGATCCTCCTGTTGACGGCACATTACTTCTACATTCTGTAAGCCTCTTCCTCCAATATGTCGAGACAAATACAGCCGCTTGATGGAACTTCTTGGGTGATGCATACGATGTTTTGTTAATTTGGTTCTTATTTTCTAATCAAATGCTATCAGAGAGGTGTCAGACCATTTTATTACACCAAGCGTATAAGCAGCTACAGGCAAAACCCAGATGTTGATTGAAACCCAGGTATTTATACTCCTTTCCCTAGCTGTTACATGAGATATTCCTAACAACTGTATCATACCAAGATACTTATAATTTTCTTCACTTTTGAGACTAAGAATAACTATATCTCCATTTAATTGCATGTTTTCTGTATGTCCCAATACCTGCCCCTTGCGGACATGGACAATTGTCCACTTATCAAGGCCAAACTCCATGCAGATGGTATCGCTAAAACTTTTGACTAGCTCTAATTCACTTTTAAGATTATTAGAGTTTGATGCATATAATTTTAGATCGTCCATATAGAATTGATGTGATACCTGAATGTTTGGATTTCTCTTCATCATATAGCCTATGCTGGACTCTCCCAACATTCTACTTAGCGGTGTTAAAGTCATACAGAACCATAGAGGACTTAAACTATCCCCCTGAAATAGTCCCCTGCGTTTTCGTATCTCTCCAGTGGTGTACGAGGTATTATTATTCTTTATATATAGGCAGGTTTCCATTTATTCATACAAACGCAAAGAAATTTTACTAGAGTTGGATGAATCCCATACAATGAAAGGACATACCGGAGCCAGGAGTGTGGCACAAAGTCGAACGCTTTTTTATAATTCCACGTCATTGAAACATTGTGGGATTTTTTCCGTACTTGCTCTGTTATTACCTCATCAATTACAAATAACTCCTTACAACCTTGGCTAATTTTACGGCACCCATTTTGCTCAGGCGCTAAAGGACTATTTTCTAGTAGATGTTCATATATATGGATGAAATAATAGAGGTAAGGATCTTGTAGAGAGTTGGTAGACAAGTTATTGGTCTATAATTTTTTGGATTTAAACTGTCCTGTCCCTTTGATAACATATATCTCATTCCCATTGTCATATATTCAGGTATGTTATGTTGCTCTTTTATTAAATCTTGAATAAACTTTGCCAGCGTCCCATGACTACTAACAAGATACTTCCACCAAACATTTTGGATGCCATCGATACCTGGCGCTTTCCAGTTAAGCGTTTTTTGGACTGCCTTTGTTACATCGCCTCTCGTTATTATAACTTCTGGCATTTCCTTTATGTTTTGTCTCGCTTCCTCTTCTTCGTGTATCCAATAAGCCTGTTCATTGTGGGTTTTTGGAACTGATCAAATATTTGACCAATACTTGATCATTGTATTCTCGTTTGGTATTTGTTGCTGTTCTGTTTTTTCTTGTTGTTCCAGTTGACGGTAAAACTTCTTCTGGTTAGTCGAGAATACGAATCCTGGTTTTTTTCGCTTCGAGGATTCATTATATCGCTTTATACGAGCTCCCCATGCGGCTATTCTCTGTCTGAGACATTCATTTTCTTGCTTTATTTTCTTATCAAAGTCTTTGGATGACATACGAACTTTGATCCTTTTAGCTATTGCTCTAATACTCTTCTTGATCTTTTTAGAGCTCTTCTCATCGTTTTTAAAAAATTCACAAAGATGACCTATCTCCCGTCTAGCTTTCGCAATTTTGTTTTCTATTCGTCGTTTCCATGATGGGCTAAATGTCTGTTTTAATACAGTAGTATTTGTTGTGTTTTCAACTATTCAGATCTTGGTTGAATTGCGATACCAATGGCCGAACGTCTGCCAACGCGGCGCAATAAACAATTTTAATGACCTCGGTTAATGAAGGGGCTTCCGTTAGATCCTCTCCGACCAGATTGTTCATGGCCTTCACGGTATCATAGAATATAGCATTTCTCGGCTGACAGAATTTATTGGATTGTTCTCGTTCGGATTATTATTATTATTATTATTCTCGTATGGGCCCTGGTAGACCACGCGAAGTACAGTTAGAGGCATTTGTTGTTGTTAGTCTTCCTTTGCGCCTATATATATATATATATATATATATATATATATATATATATATATATATATATATATATATATATATAAACGTAATAAAATCATCAGAAAATTAATCTAAAACATCTGGTTAATTGTAAAAATATACAACATCTCAGCAAAATAACAAAATAGAAATTGAAGGAGGTCCTGAAAAAAAAACAGATGATTTTAATACATATTTTATAAATGCAGCATCTGCGCTATTCAATGACTTATAGCAGGTTCCGTTTTTCGCAAAAATACAAAATTATTAATTAGGTCGTTAGTAGTTAAAATAGGTCGTCATTGGTGAGTTGATTGATTGTTTAAAAAAAGAAATAAGAAAGAATAAATAAGCTGAGAAATAATTTAATTTATATATATTATGAATTTAATAAATATACCACAATAGCACCTACTAGCTAAACCTTTGTGCTTTATAATAAATAATTAATTTAAATATGGCATATTTCCTGGCGACCGGTATAAAATTGAAAATTATCGTCCAATCGTACTTTCCTCCTTCTTTAAGATTTTTGAAAAAGTTATCTGTAATCAGTTCTTAAATTACATGATTACAACAAAGCAACTTAATATCATACAGAATGGATATCTAGAAAAAAGATCAACAAAAACAGCCTTATTTGATTTCACAAAGGAAATACTGAGGTCACTGGAGAACAATGAACTTCCTCTAGGAGTATTCCTTGATTTGTCAAAAGCATATGACACATTAAATTACAATATTCTTTATGAAAAATTGGATCTTTACGGTAGAGCACAAACATGTAAATGGATACAATCATATCTCGAGGATCGAAAACAAAAAGTCAGAATTGACAATTCGAACGATTTCGCTATGTCAAATGAGCTCACCATTCATACTGGAATGCCCCAGGGAAGCGTATTAGGACCAATACTATTTATTCTCTGTGTAAATGTCATAGTTAATGTATATGATAACATAAACTGGAGTAAAACAACAATGTATGCTGATGATACAAATATGTTGGTGAGAAGTGCAGATGTGCAACAACTAATGGATAGAACTGTTGATCAATTAAATAGTATTGATACATGATTTGCAAAAAACAAATTAATACTGAATAAAGATAAAACAAATATACAATTCAGGACAAAACAATCTAGAATTAAAGAATTTGATAATTTAATATTGAATACTACTTTAAAAACGGAACATGTAAAATTTCTGGGAGCAATCCTAGATTCTAATATGTCCTGGTCTTACCACGTAGAAATTTTACAAACAAAACTGTGTATTGAGGAAATATTTGGATATTGCTACCTTAAAAACTGTTTATTTTGGTAATTTTGAAAGTCATATTAGATATGCAGTGACCTTTTTTTGGGAGTAGCTATGAAATGCAAAATCTTTTTATATGTCAGAAAAGAGCAGTATGAAGTTTGTTGAATATGAAGCCACAGGAATTGTGCAGGAGAAAATTTAAAAACAATGGTTTGTTGGCTCTTTCGGCAATTTTTATTCAGGAATGTGTACTGTTCTTCTGTAAGAATCCAGAGTTATTTGCGAGCTGTAAACCTCAGACAATATATACACCAAGAAACATAAATTATAATTACCCATTACATAAGTTCACTCACACAGCAGGGAGCATACTGTAACTATATAAAAAAGTATAAACACCTACCACATTATGTTAAGAGTATCAGGGACATCAGCCAACTAAAAAAATGCTTGTTCAATTTTTTATTATATTTATATTTGTTGATAATTACATAGGATATCAGAATTGTATATAATATCAATGTAAAACTTTTGACACTATTTCGTTTTATGTATATTTAACATACTTCTGAAATAAAGATAATTATTATTATTGTTATTATAATGAAGAATTTAATCCACGTAATACTTTGGGTATAGTGAAGCATGATGGTGGTAATATGAAAGTAAGGGGATGCTTTTCTTATACCGGAGAAGGTATAATATTTTGGATAAAACAAAATATTACAAAAGAAATTTACTTGGGAGTCTTAGAGACAATTATGGCCGGCACAGTCCCAGGATCTAAATCCAATCGAGGACCTTTGGAAAGAGTTAAAACCACATCTTGCTGATAAAAAAGTAGCAAACAAGAAGACAATGTGGCAGTTCAGACAGCTTGGTTTTCAATACCTGTAGAAGCACGCCGACATCTAATCGACTCCACACTAAGATGTCAATTAGTAATGAAGAATAAGGGCCATGCTAGAAAGTACTAAACTTAATAATGATATAGGTAATGATATAGGCTAAGCAATTTTAGAGAATTATATCTATTATATCTTATAATAGTTTTTTTATAATTTGTAATAAAAATTACTCTTATTTTTTGACCAAATTACTGGTAATTTTTTCTAAAATATCTCATCAGCGTACAATTATGAATAGCTCGGTGAATTAATTCTGGAAAATAAATATCGTTTTAGAAATAACGTAAAAATACATTTAAGAGGGGGGGGGGGGAGATACCTTTTATTTCCTTTTTACCTTTTTTTTAACATTTTTTTTCATATTTCGAAAATATAATATATTGAATTATACTGGCAAGAGGAAAAATAAAAATATTAAATATTTACGGAGTTATCGCACATGCAGTCGAGCGCGCCGGAGCCCGCATATCGCGATCCAGACAGCTTAATCAGCATCTTGGCCTCTGAGATGCGCAAACGAAAGAGTGAGTAGGTCACTGTCTAACAGAGACAGAAAACCAGCTTTTCGAAGAGGCTGAATGTCTATTATATGCACCTGGCATCGCTGATTCATCGGTAAGTCACTAAAACTAATCGTTTTATTGTACTGAAACTTTAAATGCGATTATCTCGAAACTGTGCTTTCAAAAACTGCTCGTTCTGTAACACAAAAAGTTATTGATCGATTTAGCTGAAATTTTTTGGGAGGCTTTTCTCTATATCATTATCGGAAGGATATACCTAATGTTTTAAACTTTGAACATTTTTTGTTTTAAAGCTTATTTAATTTAATACTTTTTTTTATAGTTTTATAGGTTTATCCTTTACAGAAAGAAATGTTTTTTTTTGTGTTTCAGATGAATAGAAAAAGAGTGGCGAGTGCAGCACTTTTGGACCTTCCATCAGAGTTACGCCCGAAAAAAAAGTACTAAGCCGCTATTTTATAAAATAATAATAATAATAATATTTTTTTTACTTTTCAAAGATCAAATAAAATGATGTTAAAACTTTAAAATGATAGAATTATTTTATCACCTTTAAAAACACTTCTGAAAATTGACTCATTTTGAGGCGTCTAAGGGATTTCCCCCCTTAAATAAAATATATTAATAAGGCGCCTCCACTTTTATTTTATTGGTCACCACTGTGTACCCTAATATTAAATGCATCTCTTACCTTTAAAATACCTGGCATGATTTGCTGAAGATGCTCGTCAGTTATCTGATCTGGGTTTGCTTCAATAAGTTTCGTTAACATTTTAATGGCACCCAAATCCTCCGGGTACGGGCTGGTGCGTATTAAAGGCGCTAAAGTGCACACTACAGTGTCGAAAGGGCACACGGCCATTGCAGCAGCAGTGGTTTCTGCTTCTTTCACGACCTAAACCAACCAAACATATATAATTCCATTCTTAAATCAGTTTGAACTGTTACCTCTCGCCTCTCTATGCTGTGCGCCTTCAACACCTTTAAAGTGATCAGCTCGACGAAGTTCTGCCACGTGTCTTTCATGTTCGGATTCTGGAAAATAGCGGCTAGTATTTTCAGAATAATTACCTGATTCTGAGGATCGCTCGCTTCCAGATGATCGATAAATATTCGAAGTAATTTTCTGAAACGACAACCGCATTTAAAAGTCCATTTTAAGGAAGAACTGATGGGAAAACCTACTTGAAATTCGCTAAAATACTTTGGACGTGACCCTGTCTAATAAGATCAAGTATTTGATTCAACAGTCCGCGTTTTTCAGCTATGGGCGTCAGATGATCTATACAACATCGTTCTATCACTTCTTTAACTATGGCATCTGAGTCTTTTAAATCTCCTGAGATAATAACATCAATGTCACGAAGCAGCGAAGGGTTGTTGGGTGTTCTTACCTAAACTTCTACATCCATTAGAGTCAGTCTCGGTGACACCATTAACGGTCGTGTATGGCAAAGACCTGGCTCCAGATCTCACACCAAAAGGTCTCAAATCTTCCATTTTCTCTTCTAAAATGCTTATGTCGTTTTTCAAATCGTTTCCAGCTGACATCTGCGATATACCCGAATCTTGTGATGTCGTGTCTCTATCCCTATCTAACTTTGGTCCTGAAAATAGTCCTAAAATAAGAACGTTGAACTAAAATTATAAACACAAGAAACAAAACATAATCTAACCAAAAATGGTGTAGTAAAGAATGAAAATGGTATGCAATATCTGGTAGTGTGAAAAGTTTTCTTCTTCTAGGAGACATGACTTCATATATTTTTGCCAACACTCGAGCACTTTTGAGCAAATTGCTCTGATCATTTTGATTTTTTTCTGATATATTCATCATCAGCTCAAGAAGATGCTCTTTGATAGCATGGATTATTTTCAACCTATTCTCTGCCTTTTTTTAAATGTTTTATCCAACTTCTAGGCAACTTTGGATATACACTAGAGTCCAAAAGTTTAAGACCACCTTTAAAACCATTTTTAAAACTTCCCAAATTATTATTTTCTAACTCGATAATATTGATTATAGTTTATTCAATTTAATATACTGTTTAACAACTGAATATACAGGGTGTCCGGAAATAACGTCGAAATATTTTGGGAGGTGATTCTAAGAATTAAAACATAAAAAACTTCCAATAAACATACCCCAAAAATTGCTACTTAAAGGGACTAGAGCTATTTAAACGAGGAAATCTGAAGATGGTTTTTTCGCAATATTTTCAAAACGATTTATGCTAAAGCCGTGAAACTCGGTATACTTCAATAAATTGGAATGGAAAAACCTTTTTTGTGTTAATAATTGAATATTTTACTCAGGGCGTCTCCTTGGTAAATGCTGCCATAACTTTTTTGTTTGTAATATTTTTTTATTTTTTAAATCAAATTATTGAATCACGAAGATTTTTAGGTAAAAAAGGTCCTCTTATTTCATCTCGAGAAAATATACCATTTTCCAGAAAACTGACTTTTTCTAAATCGCTGCACGATTAGATGGATATCGAAATGCATCTTAAGAATTAAGTAGGCGGCTGTCACTGTTAATCTTTGTCTTTGATGTTTCGTAAAACTGGACCATTTACGCAAGAAACTGTAGATTTTTAATGCTTAAACTGCAAAAAGTTCCCCCTTTAAGGGGCTCTAGATCCCTTAAGGAAGCAATTTTTGGGTATTTTTATAGGAACTTTTTTTTGATCCCTAGAGTCACCTCCCAAAATATTTCGACGTTATTTCCGAACACCCTGTATACTGTTTATAGGAATAGAAACAGGAGGTTGACTGCACCACAAATAAGAGCTAACGTTAATGAAGTAACGAGGAAACCAGTATCTTTAACGACCGTAAAAAGACGGCTTTGCTAATAGGCAGATTTGCAGTGTTTAAACCATTGTTGCGACAACAAAATAAAAAGAAAGTCTGGACCATTTAGGAGTGGGAAAATGTTTTGTAGATCGACGAATCCAAATTCCAAATCTTCGCATCCAATCGTCGAATATTTATTCGTCGTGGACCACAAAAAATGCCCCAATAGCACATTGGGGGAAACATGGAGTTGGGTTAAAAACTTCCGTGAAACATGGAGTTGGTTCTCTTATGATGTGGGGGTGTTTCTCGGTGTCTGTAATCGGAGACATTGCTAGATTATCTGGAATTTTAAATATAGAAAAATTTCAGGAACTTTTAGCAGTTCCATCCGGATTAAATTAATTGGGTTTAATTTTGTTTTTTAAAAAGATAATGACCCAAAATACACCTCAAAACAATGCCGCAGTTATCTTGAAAGACAACAAGGTGAAGGTACTCTTAGGATTATGAAATGACCGGCGCAATCAACGACCTCGATTTGTGATAGTGCATTGTCTTATTGAGTACAGATTTTTTTTTTGTTCATCTGTAGCCTTTTTTGCGATCTCGTCCTTCAAATGCACCACTAACGCTATGTAATATTCGGTTTGCGAAATATTTTTGCGAGTTTTTGCATGGTGTAACCACCTCATTTGAACGTCCAGAGCATTCAGCACCATTGGTGGTTGTAAGGCCACGTTTGAATACAGCATACCAATCAATTATTTTTGACTTTCCTGGGGTAGAGTCCGAGTAATGTTTATTAAGTCTTTTGCTTCAACGGTATTTTTTTCATCTGAAAGCATTGCTCAATCAACACACGAAATTATTTTTTTCCATTGTTTTAAAAACAACAAAAGTAGCGTCAGTTAAAGCACAACTTAGAAATGAGTAAACAGCTTATGGCGGCATTTTGATACATGATACATTGTTTAAAGGTTGGCCCAATAGACCATTGGCAAGGATTTTTCGTAAATGATGCCATTTATATGTCATACCAAGGACTTATTGACCGATGTGTTGGTGGGTCGATTGTAGTGGTCGTAAACTTTTGACCTGAGGTGTAGACCTCTCCTTTTTATTTCCACTCTTCTCTGTCCATTTGTAGTCTTCCTCGTCCTCTCTTGTATTCCCATAGTATATAACATTGCATGACTGAAGTTATTCAAAATTGGCGAATAAGGATTTGGTGCTCTATGATATCAATCAAATGGTTTTTCGAGTTAAACTCTTCAATACTAAGAACAAACCCTTAACTCACCATCGTTGAATATAATAACAAAAAAAAAAAAAACTGGCGAGTACTTACTTGACCTACCTAAGGTTTCGAAACTGTAGTTTTGAATTTCGGCTGTTGTACGTCGCAGGCTCTTGTAGACGTCTTCTTGGTCTCCGAATGGCGGTGTGCTTGGAGACAGCGGTTTGGGACTGCCCGAGATCATAGGGCTACTCGGTTCGCTACTGGTCGAAGTCTTTCTCATGTGATTATGTACAATACTAGAGGCAATATCTTGCTGCTCCTAAAAGAACGTACGCGTAATCTTTGATTTTATTTTTTTCCCTACTGCTCATTAAAATTAGGGTAATTTTCAATTTGAATTTCCCCCAATAATGTAACTCAGCGCCAGGGTGTTTATGTTATTCTTTTAAATATGTATATACACTCAGTAAAAAAATCAAGATTTAAATATAATTAAGTCTTAATTTTGGTGTTTTTTTGTTTGAAATGTAAATTAACATATAAAAAAAGTAAAACAAATCGATTTGGATGGATGATTGGATCCTGATGGGTTTTCCATTTGATTTTCATGATCTTGGGAAGGTAAAAAAAGTATCTAAATGATAAATAGGAGGAGGAAGTGTCATAGTTTAGAAGAGTATTGGTTACGAAAAAAAAGGTAACTTCGTTCGCTTCATTAAAAAAAATATTAACTGTTAAAAATATTAGTGTTTCAACACATAACGCCTCCATCCATTCGGCAAAAATTACAAGTTATTGGTTCAATTTTGGTTGGTTCAATTTTGAAGTGTTAAAATAACACTTCAAAATTGGACTGGCCTTCTGTCTCTTCAGATTTGAATATCATTGAAAATGTCTGGGAGACGCTTTTAAGATGAGTTTATAGTGAATCAAGACAATTTACAAATAAGGACAATTTGAAAAAGTAGCTATTTAGGATTCATGGGAAGAAATTTCACAACAAACAATAAACCAAAATTAATTTTTGATTTCATAAAATATTAATATTTTGATGATCTCTTTTTGTTAACTTTCCTCTTTCCTGCCTGGGTAGTGGGAATAAATGTGTGTAACAACTTAACCATTACGTTTATTCAATTAATATTGAAAAAATCCTGCACCAACCTTTGGAAGTTCAGTGAGCATCAGTGTAACCGCCGGCGTATTGCAATTCCACAATGCAACAATGCACAGCCTCGCCACCTGACGCATCTCCATTGACTTGCTGTCCTGCGAGAAGGCGATCAGTTTCTGCAGCGCCTGCAATGCATTGGGAGCCGTCGATATGGCAGTTGCCGCGTCCTGTTGACTGCACAACGAGCTCAAAAAGTTCAACACCACAGTCTTCGACTTCAAGTTCGGCGTTTGCGTAGCATCCAACAGAAAACGATAGACATTTGTGATCAACAAATTCACCGAGAAATTGTGCCTGACCAGTTCCAGCGTATGGATTAGTTTGGTCTGGATCGAGTTCAAAGTTTCTCCTCCAATTTTGAGAAACACCCGCTGGAGCAAGACGTAGACCCAGTAATCGAGGTCTTCCTTGTGCATTTTGATCATCTCGTGAAGGGTGTCGAGGAAGACACCCCAGCCTTTTGTGTGAGAATCCATGAACATCTTGGTGAAGATTTCGGTGAGGTGTTTCAGTTCCCCAGAGGTCAGTTTGATTTCTTGACTGAGATAACTATGGAGAGACATGAGACCATCACGTCTTTCCTGCCAGTTCGTGCTGGCACATAATGCGATGATTTCATTGATATCCTGAATGGAAAAAGAGAAAACATATGGAGATGGAGAAAACATGTTAAGTTAAATGTACACTACAGGCCAAAAGTACACATAATGTTAATAATGCAAAATTGTTTCAACATATATCTTTATAAGATAAATATATAAGATAAATTTTATTTTATTATTAAGATTAATTTTTTTTTTTGTTGGTTGCTTAACCGGGAACGAGCCCCATCCATCCCTTCAACTGAATGGCATATGTTTCGTCTCTCGATGTTTAGATTCATTCATTTAGGCGGAGACGCAGGTTGTTGTGTTCCACATGAGATTGTGGAACCCAACAGTTGGGTGTATATTAGGGTGGGGCGAAAATTCGTTTTTTTCGAATTTCTTTTAATAATATAGAAAATATTTTTCATTATGGCAAAAAAAAATTGTGCCAAGGGAAAAAAAATTAAGTCGATATCTTAGTCAGTGTTAAAAAAAAAAATTCTCAACTTTGATCGGAAATTTAATTCTATACAATAAAGGTTCTTTCATCAAATTAAATATAAATAAAGAGAAAATTGTTGAAAAACTTACTTTGCTACTAACTTTGAGGAGCCTATGATATCGACTAAAAATTTTTTTCCTTGGCATAATGATAAATATTTTCGGTACTGGTTTTCGGCCCAATTTAGTGAATATATATATTATTATTATTATTCACGGGTGGGTCCTGGTGGACCACGCGAAGTACAATTAGAGGCGTTTGTTGTTATTAGCCTTCCTTTGAGCACATACTAATTTCATTCTTTCGCTATGAGCTTTTTTCCTTTCGTCAGACCAAGTTGTTCCAGTCTTTCTACAATTTTCTCTCTGGCCAACCTTCCAAACGTTAACCACCACACGCACACGCAGACACACACGCACGCGCACACCCACACCCACACACCCACCCCCACCCCCACGCACACCCACACGCACACCCACACCCACACCCACACGCACACGCACACCCACACGCACACGCACACGCACACGCGCACGCGCACACACACACACCCACACACACCCACACACACCCACACACACCCACACACACCCACACACACCCACACACACCCACACACACCCACACACACACACACACCCACACACACACACACACACACACACACACACACACACACACACACACACACACACACACACACACACACACACACACACACACACACACACACACACACACACACACACACACACACACACACACACACACACACACACACACACACACACACACACACACACACACACACACACACACACACACACACACACACACACACACACACACACACACACACACACACACACACACACACACACACACACACACACACACACACACACACACACACACACACACACACACACACACACACACACACACACACACACACACACACACACACACACACACACACACACACACACACACACACACACACACACACACACACACACACACACACACACACACACACACACACACACACACACACACACACACACACACACACACACACACACACACACACACACACACACACACACACACACACACACACACACACACACACACACACACACACACACACACACACACACACACACACACACACACACACACACACACACACACACACACACACACACACACACACACACACACACACACACACACACACACACACACACACACACACACACACACACACACACACACACACACACACACACACACACACACACACACACACACACACACACACACACACACACACACACACACACACACACACACACACACACACACACACACACACACACACACACACACACACACACACACACACACACACACACACACACACACACACACACACACACACACACACACACACACACACACACACACACACACACACACACACACACACACACACACACACACACACACACACACACACACACACACACACACACACACACACACACACACACACACACACACACACACACACACACACACATTGAGTGAATATTGTGTCATTGAATATTTTCACTGCTTTTGAAACTGTTGACTTAGTGATGTTTTTAATCGGGTGTACTTCATTAAATACTCGAGAAACTATAGTTATATAGTGTATAAGTTATCTGTCACCGTAACCAACAATTGTTAGTTTTTCCATTTTTTTTTCTTTCAGTTAAATACATATTAATTCCATATAATAATTGAAAGTAATTTGACATTGACAAATTGACGTTAACAGTTGTCAAGTGTAATCAATACCTCATCTGTCAATCATTGTTTCATAGCCTACTAAATGATAAATATATTTACCCTAAAACAGACCGAAACACCTCTTAAACATTAAAAAAAAAAAAAAACAGACAATATTTACATATAAAAAAATCAAGTTAGCCTTGGATTTGAAATATGTGATAAGAATAAAAAATGAAAATATACCCAAAAAGTAGCAAACATTTCCTGATTCGTGACAAAATTTCATTAATAAATCTCAAAGCGTTATCGAGATATTTGACTTTCCATACATAATAGCCACTACATATATTTGATTGTTCCAAAAAATCGACTATTTTTTTTTTCTTAAAGGTATCGAAAATATTGTTGGAAATGAAAAAAAATACTGTGAAAGTTAGAGCTCTTAATATTAATATTTAGAGGTGCCGTATGGCAAATTTCAATTTCTGATTTAAATAAAATAGGATTTTTTTAACTTTGGAATTTTATGGGGCTCTTCAGCGTAACATTACTGTGAAAAGATTATTACATATATTTGTAGAAAATTGAACGTTCTTCAAAAAAGGTCTCTTATAAATTTTCGATAAATTTACTTCTATTCGAGGTTAAAGTTGAATGCATAATAAATGTATACATTTTTTCAATTTTTCGACGAAACTCTCAATTTTATCGAAAAATGTTATTTGACATTTTTTGAGATCATTCTATTTCCTATAAATCTTTATAAATAAATTTGTCGAAACTTCGTAAAGATCGTGAGTTATTTAAATTGAAATGCGAATTTTTCTAAATAATCGGATTTTTTTTTCTAAATAATCGGATTTTTATTGTTTATAATTGATTATTTAAAACTATTCAATTTTTCAATTGAAAATTACTTATTATATTTCACCAAATTTAAAAAAGCTTGCGCTTGCTCAAATTGAAAAATACAGATTTACTATACTTATTTTTAACTAGAATATCTTTTCAACTGATAATGAATTTTGATTTGATTTGATTTAAACAGTTATATATATATATATATATATATATATATATATATATATATATATATATATATATATATATATATATATATATATATATATATATATATTTCTAAAATTAAATTTGTTTTTAGATTGTCTAATTAATAACTATTCAAAATTAAATTTACTGATAAAAAAAGTTTTTTAAAATAATTGTAATGATTTAAACTTTTGGCCTAGGGTGTACATTTACAAAAAGTATAGGGAGTGTGATATTTGTGTGATTTTGATCTTTTACGAAAGCAACAGATGAAAAAGTTTCAATTTGAACACCGAAAAGGTTCTATAAAGAAAAGACCGATCTCCGAGATCAGCCAGAACCATCAGTAATCGATGTATAATGTAAGTATAATGTAAGATCAGGGTCTGGCTGACACTGGTCGAGAGCTGTCTCAAAATCCATAAAAGAACGTTTCATCCACTGAACTGTGACTTTCGATGAAAAATAGATGTACTTCAATAATTCCAACAAACAAAACCAACAGTTTCATACTGAACAAGGGTTGGAAGGTTGCCCAAATGAGATATTCAGTATAATAAGTATTTCACGTTCCATGATTGGAGGCGATGTATAAAGCAAAAAATTGCAATCCGGAAACGAGTGAATCAAACACGGAGTTTCTCAAACACAAGTTAGTTTCTATTTACTGTATTTATAGCTGTATCCCTAAAGGATGAAATATTAATATAAATGTTATATAGGGTGTGAGTTAAAATCTGGATAATGTTAATATATCAGACAGGTTGTGGATGGATTCATGAGGCTGAACTCACACCAACGACGATAAAAAGGGCAATGAAGAAAAGTGTGAAAAGCTTTGCTGCAGCACGAGCTTGATCAAATCAATTGAGATTACAGAACAACAGACTGTTATAATAGCTATGTTAACAAATATAGTAATTTCAATAAAGTGTTAGAAGTGCTTGATTGGTATTAAAAGGTGCGTCCCACGGAAAACAGAACTTTCTCAAAAAAAAAAATACAAATATTTATTTTTTCGGCAAAAATCATTATTTTTATTCAAAATAGCCTCCTTGCGTGTCAATACAACGTTTTGCACGGTCAATTAGATATGTCCAGGACGGTGGTCGACGCCTTTTGAATGGCTTCAATGTCGGCATAACGCTGTCCTTTCATCGGTAAATGAAGTTTTTCGAAGAGATAGAAATCGCAGGGAATCAAATTAGGCGAGTATGGTGAATGATTGATGATTAAAACGCCATTTTTGGTCAAAAAGTAGTGATGAGCATCGAGCGACATAACACCACTTCATAACATCAAGATAAAACATAGCATCGATAGCCTTGGGTACAATTTCCTCCGAATCGTAGAAACAAATTAACATTGTTTTGATTTTTGACTTAATTCGAGACCGCTTTCCTTCGGATTTGGCTCGCTTGGGTGCTTCCATTCGACACTTTGAAGTTTGGTTTCTGGATCATATTGACACCACGTCTCACCACCAGTAACAATAAAGTACTTGACGTTTTCGTCCTTTTTTGACCTTTTAATCAAGTCCTTGCAATGTTGGATTCGAAGCAATTTTTGGTCGTCAGTCAATCTGTGTGGAACAAGGCAACACAAACCCACTGAAGTATAAAATGATCGGTCGAAATGCGATCAGTTGAATCTTTGAACATGGTCAATTCAATTTCCATGCATCGCAACGAAGATTTTGGTTAATTTTTTATAAATTTACGCACAATTTCAATGTTACTTTGAGTAACCACGGAATTTTTCGGATCAAGATGTTTGTCGTCCTTGGTGTTCTTTCACGACCTTTTTTGAATCGTTTTAACCACACGTAGACTCTGCCACGGGATAAACAATCCTCATCATACACTTGTTTCATTAATTGAAACGTTTCGGTAAATGTTTAACCAAATTTAAAACAAAACTTAATATTCGCTCTCTGTTCGATGTTCATTTTTCGACCGATGGTATACATAAACTTACACTTTAAACGTGATAACTTGGCTTCTAATAATCCGAATGTCATGAAATTTTATCAGAACGTCAGTGAAGGATGCCCCTTTCCAACGCTTATCCATTCAAAAGATGGCGCCACTAGGAATAGCTATTTTTTAAAAAAGCTCTGTTTTCTGTGAGACGTACCTTGTGTATATATCATTTATATATAATTCAGGTAGGTGGTCTAAAAAGAATCCGAACTTTTGAAAAAAAAAACTACAAGTTTATTTAATCCCACCTCATGTTTTGGCATCTATTTTAATAGTGTCTACAGAGGTCCCAATTAAATTTCGGGAACAGAAAGTATTGTGGTTCTCGACCACTTCTCCTATTCACCTGATACAGCTCCGTGCGACTCCTGGAGATTTTTGAAACTAAAACCTAGTACCAGAAGTGGTGCACTTAAACATTTTAGGATCGATACCAGTTTTGTATTGTAATCCGTTTTAAATAAAATATAGTGAAATCATAAATTTTGAATTTTATTTCGCAAATCACATCATTTTTTTTTCAATGTATTGTTAGCAATGCGAATGGCAAAATTTTGAATCACATTCAGTTCATGCTCGACAATTTTTGAATCGATTAAATACGGGGAAGGTTTTTATATACCACTATGATTAAAAAGTAAGGTGACTTTTGTGTTAAAAATTTGCGCGCTTAACGTATAGATACAATATATTTTTTTTAATTGATATGACTGTCACTGACATCTGACGGAAGTTTTCTATCATTTCGCATGTTAGGTTAGAAATTAAAGCGTCATTTGTAATTGTTACATATTTTTGTGGACGATTGTTTAAAATGGACAGATTTATGGGGTAAATAATTTGCATTAAATTATGTGTAATTATTTTGTGTTGATGCAGTAAAAATGTTAGAGCTATGAAGCTATGTAAAAAATGTTTACGTTAATTGGTACAAGGATTTTAAACTCAAAAAGATTTATCACTAAACACCAAATGACTTTTTTTAAGGTCTCGACGCACGTTTCGCTAACAATGTTAGCATCATCAGGAGATGATGTAATTTAATTCTAAATATCTACTATCTAGGAAGCATACTACCTACCTAATGAAGCGTGTAAAAAATAGGATACAAGAAAAAAAAATGAAAAAAAAAAAAAGAAATAAAGGCAAGGAAAAAAATGAATCGTAAAGTTTATTGAGACTCACATTAATAACTGAAAAAGTTGACTGAACGGAATAGTTTACCATTTCTGGATGTTTTAGTCAGTAGAAATGAAATAAATAAAAATAGGTTAGATTTTCTAAAATAAGATGGCTAGTTTAAATTTTATGGTAAATAGATTAATTAATTTTCCTTTAAACAAAGATAATTATAACAAAGAATTAAAATTAATTAGAGGGGCATCCGAAGTGAACGGTTGTAGATAGACATTGTAGATAAATTAATTAGAAAAAATAAGTTTAGTATCTTCAACTTTTCAAAACGATCAGAACAAAAATAAATTCATGGTAATACCACATGGCTTGATGCCCAATTAACACGAAGTTAGACAAAATTTAGAAAAAAGTGGACATTAAGGTTGTGTACAAATCATATAATAAATTAAGTTGATAATATGGCAATAACGTTATTAATGTTAATAATGACATGGAAAGTCGGGATTTATGAAATTAGCTGTAAAAAATGTTCAAACAAAAAGATCCATATTGACGAGATATAAAGAACACACTGCCCACATTAGATATCGGAGAAAGAAAAATCTTGTGTTGCCCAATATGTTGTCGAACATGACCACAACATAGACACTAGTAATTTAAGACTGGTTAAAAGTGTAAATAACAACGGGGCTTTGGATGCAAATGCATTCAAGCATTCAAATAGAAAAATATAAGAAAATCATGAACCGGCATAAAGGACCTATTTCGTTCAGAGTCAACTTTTTCAATTATTAATGTAAGGCTCGGTAAACTTCACGGTTCATTTTTTTTCCTTCCTTTTTTTGAAGTGAAACTTCTTAGGCAGTGATTCGATAATCGATAATTGGATGAGAATTGAGAGTGAAATTTCAAGGACGTGTCACATTTCGTTACATAAGAGAGAAGAAAGATATAACGTAGAGAGAAGGAGAAAGAGAGTTATACATTCCGATGCCACGGCAGTGGAGCAAAAAAGAGCGATACACAACGATATATAGAGCGATATATATACACAACGATACAAAGCGATAGAATAAGATAGAGTCGCGCATGCGTGCGATAGTAGATGTACGCGTCAGACGCTAGAGAGTGAACAGCTGAGGTACCACGCCTTGTGTAATTAATATTTATCATTGTGTTTTGTGGTTATTTGAGAAGTTTGACTTCTATCACGGGTGCGGCGTTACTCGCGCACTTTTGTGTTTCTTTTTTTTTATCCTTTTTTTTACACGCTTCATTCAGTAGGTAATACGTTTTCTAGGTAGTGAGTTAGTAATTAGGAATATCATATAAATAGAACATAGTTTAGTTTTAGAATTAGATTAAATTATTTCCTGCTGTTGCTAACATGGTTAGCGAAACGTGTGTCGAGAGCTTTAAAAAAGGTGATTTGGTATTTAGTGGTAAGTCTCTTTGAGTTTAGTGTTTCATACCGAATAATTGAACAAGGATTTTAGTTCAGGAAGACCTTTCACGTCAACCAATGAAGAAAACATCAAAATCAGGGATCTTGTACTGGGTAATCGCCGATTGAGTTTTAGAGACACTGTTTATTTGAGACAAAACAACTCAAGGTTTCTGCATCACGATAACGGAGCATCGCACGCTGCAATAATTATTAAGTAGTAAATTTCTCGCTACCGTTCCACAAGCACCATATCCATCAGATATGACATCGTGTGACTTTTTCCTGTCACCTCTATTAAAGAAATCACTTCGCGGACGCCGTTTTTGGCCCGTAGAAACTAATTAAGAGACTTACCTGGAGGCCTTGAAGGAAATACCAGAGTCGAGTATAAAAAGTATTTCGGAAATGGGGAAAACGTAAAGTGTATTTAAAGTGTGTAAGTCATCTTACTTTTTTTAAATTATAACTTAAGATACTAATGCTTTACTTTATTGTGGTATTCCGATTCCGGTTATGAAACAATCGTTGCATCCCATGCTACGCGAATGAT
Source organism: Cosmopolites sordidus (assembly GCA_031761425.1). Lineage (NCBI taxonomy): Eukaryota > Metazoa > Arthropoda > Insecta > Coleoptera > Curculionidae > Cosmopolites > Cosmopolites sordidus. The sequence continues at coordinate 177,161 of JARFXV010000522.1, read as the reverse complement.
TGATATTGAATGTTAGTCATCCTAACTAGATGGCGCGACTAGACCAGATCAAAGCAAAAGTTCAGCTTCCTTTTAGACTCTCTTTCTGCAGCTCGAGAAAAAGAAAGCACACAATTTAGTAACAGCAGGAAAATAAGACGTGGTGTAGATGAAGATGCGTGCAAAGCTCTAAGAAAGCCTGTGATTACTTACTCGGCAGGGCTCCCACAGATCCCTGCTAGCCAATCTTTGCTGCGAACCGCTCCACGAGTATGACTGATATGAAAAATGAACACTTTTAGTCTCATTCTTTCTGCATTTCATCCAGTTTGAATTTTGAACCACCCGACAACGTGGTTATTGTCAATTTTTAAAAACACGCTCTCCGACAAAAAGATAGAGGTACTGGCAGTTTTGACCACCTGTGTGTGTGTGTGTGTGTGTGTGTTTTTGTCTCTCTCTCTGTGTGTGTGTGTGTGTGTGTGTGTATATCTGTGTGTGTGTCTCTCTGTGTGTCTCTGTGTGTGTGTGCGTGTCTCTGTGTGTGTGTGTGTGTGTGTGTGTGTGTGTGTGTGTGTGTGTGTGTGTGTGTGTGTGTCTGTGTGTGTGTCTGTGTGTGTCTCTCTCTGTGTGTGTGTGTGTGTGTGTGTGTGTGTGTGTGTGTGTGTGTGTGTGTGTGTGTGTGTGTGTGTGTGTGTGTGTGTCTCTGTGTGTGTGTGTCTCTGTGTGTGTGTGTCTCTGTGTGTGTGTGTCTCTGTGTGTGTGTGTCTCTGTGTGTGTGTGTCTCTGTGTGTGTGTGTCTCTCTGTGTGTGTGTCTCCCTGTGTGTGTGTCTCCCTGTGTGTGTGTGTGTGTGTGTGTGTGTGTGTGTGTGTGTGTGTGTGTGTGTGTGTGTGTGTGTGTCTGTGTGTGTGTCTGTGTGTGTGTGTCTGTGTGTGTGTGTCTGTGTGTGTGTTTGTGTCTGTGTGTGTGTGTGTTTGTGTCTGTGTGTGTGTGTGTGTGTTTGTGTCTGTGTGTGTGTGTTTGTGTCTGTGTGTGTGTGTTTGTGTCTGTGTGTGTGTGTTTGTGTCTGTGTGTGTGTGTTTGTGTCTGTGTGTGTGTGTTTGTGTCTGTGTGTGTGTGTTTGTGTCTGTGTGTGTGTGTTTGTGTCTGTGTGTGTGTGTTTGTGTCTGTGTGTGTGTTTGTGTCTGTGTGTGTGTTTGTGTCTGTGTGTGTGTTTGTGTCTGTGTGTGTGTTTGTGTATGTGTGTGTGTTTGTGTCTGTGTGTGTGTTTGTGTCTGTGTGTGTGTTTGTGCCTGTATGTGTGTTTGTGCCTGTGTGTGTGTTTGTGCCTGTGTGTGTGTGTGTTTGTGTCTGTGTGTGTGTTTGTGTCTCTGTGTGTGTTTGTGTGTGTGTGTGTGTCTGTGTGTGTGTGTGTCTGTGTGTGTGTTTGTGTCTGTGTGTGTGTTTGTGTCTGTGTGTGTGTTTGTGTCTGTGTGTGTGTTTGTGTCTCTGTGTGTGTTTGTGTCTCTGTGTGTGTTTGTGTCTCTGTGTGTATTTGTGTCTCTGTGTATTTTTGTGTCTTTCTCTCTGTGTGTGTATGTGTGTGCCTGTATGTGTATCTATGTGTGCCTGTGTGTGTGTATCTATGTGTCTCTGCGTGTATGTGTCTCTGTATGTGTATCTGTGTGTGTGTGTGTGCCTCTGTGTTTGCATGTCTGTGTGTCTCTGTGTTTGCATGTCTGTGTCTCTGTGTTTGCATGTCTGTGTGTCTCTGTGTTTGCATGTCTGTGTGCCTCTGTGATTGCATGTATGTGTGTCTCTATGTGTTTGTATGTCTGTGTGTCTCTGTGATTGCATGTCTGTGTGTCTCTGTGTTAGCGTGTCTGTCTCTGTGTATGGGCGTCTCTCTCTCTCTCTCTGTGTGGGCGTCTCTCTCTGTGCGTGGGCGCCTCTCCGTGTGCGTGGCCATCTCTCTCTCTCTCTCTCTCTCATTGTGGGCGTCTCTCTCTCTCTGTGTGTGTGGGCACCTCTATCTCTGTGTGTGGGCGTCTCTGGGTGTGTGTGTCTCTGAGTGTCCGTGTCTTCATGTGTGTCTCTGTGTGTGGGTGTGTCTCTGTGTGTGGGTGTGTCTCTGTGTGTGTGTGTGTGTGTGTGTGTGTGTGTGTGTGTGTGTGTGTGTGTGTGTGTGTGTGTGTGTGTGTCTGTGTGTGTGTGTCTGTGTGTGTGTGTCTGTGTGTGTGTGTCTGTGTGTGTGTGTCTGTGTGTGTGTGTCTGTGTGTGTGTGTCTGTGTGTGTGTATCTGTGTGTCCGTGTGTGTGTGTGCGTGTCCGTGTGTGTCCGCGCGTGTGTGTGGGTGCGCGCAGTGTCTTCAATTTTGCTCCAAATACAGTTATTTAACAATAATTGTTTATTACACGAATTGGTTAAGGTGAGAAAATTTACTTCCTAGATCGGGGGTCGCCAACCTTTTTGACAATAACATAATGACAATTTTGTTCGCGAAAGTCGCATGATACGTAGCACGTCTTACTTCAAAATTTAAATAAAAGCAAATGTAGATCAAAATTACATTTTAATGAGAAGGCTGACACTCAGACTGTTTAAAAATATTTTTTAATATTGGTGGTAGTTTGTTACAGCCATTCAAATACAATTACCCAAATGTTTATCTGTAAGTCACACACAAATAGCTCGAACTGAATAACGTTTTCAGAAATCCAAAATCTTCAAGCCAAGTTGATTTTTCCAGTTCAGGAATGAGTTTATTGCGTTGTTTAAAAAATTTAAGTAGAGCAGGTAGGAGATCATTAAAACATTTGAGTACTTTTCCTCTATTTAACCATCGGACTTCAGAGTGAAGAAGTAAATTCCCGTATTGACAGTCCATTTCATCGGCGAGTTATTTGACTAATCTTCTCTGTAACGACTGAGCTCTAACCTTATTCACAATTTTGACTACTATTTTCATAACGCCGTTTAGTTTCAAAAACTTCCCGCATAATACTGGCTAGTGGATAATGCAATGATAAGAGAGGAATTGCGGAAAAGTATAATTCTTTCGACATAATGCCACAAGACCATTACCATTTTAAATATCGGAATTTTCTCAGACGAAATAACATTTTTCAAATGAGAAAACAGGTCCCGTCCAGTAGTATGTCCTTTTAGTAGAATAATCTTCAACAGTTCTTCTTTAATCATAAAATCGCTAAACATCAGACAAAATCATCAAACAGCCATCTAGGCGGTATCAACCACATTTGTGGATTCATCAAGTTGCAGGGAAAACTAACTACAGTTATCTAAGTCACGTGTTAACTGTAAAAAAACATCACTACTCATTACTTCTACTCGTCTCATCACTGTATTGGCAGAAAGTTGCATTGTTTTTTATGCCAGACACTATCTCGCTTTTATTTTTAAAGTAGGCGAACAATGAATCTGCAGCTTCTAAAAATGCATGTTTTATTATTTTTCCTTCTTCATAAAGCTTCTTATTTTGTACATTTATCTGCGACCCGCGATAGGAAGGTTCAGTTGCAGATTTATTTTTTGCAAATGCTTTTAAAAATGTTGACTGTCCAATTAACTAATTTTTCAAAAGTCGAAAAGAATAATTTAAAGTGTGAAGCAGTTTTATGGTGCCTTTCAATATTTCTCTTTTTAGCAACGGATACAGAAGCGTTACACAACAAACACACACTTTTGCTTTTAATTTCTGCAAACAACTATTGTTCTTCCCACTCAGAATGGAAATGTTATGTCTTAACCTTTTTACTATTGCTTTTCATACTTGTAATTGTAACATAACTGAACACTGTTCCGTTATGTTACAATTCCGTTAAAAGATTTCACGGATTCTACCGTGGTGACGTCAGCGGCTGATCTTCGGCACTTACGATGCGCTGATCAGGTCGTAATCCGAAACAGTATTATAATTTCGATATTTTCATTTATAAAGATTACGAGTTCAACGTCTGAGAATTTTCTTATAGCCGTGAGCTACCGGTAACTCGGGATCGACGGATTGGTGACCCCTGTCCTAGATTTTTTTTTACTTCCTTCTGCGGCGAAAAGATAGAGGCATTAAAAAAGACATTAAAGGCATTAAAAGGCATTAAAGACAATTAAAAGAGAACAACATTTAAACAAGGACTGGATCTTTATTCAGTTAAAATTGCACTTTTCTGCTCTTATTTTTAATTTGGAACTGCATACAATTACTGAAAACATTTCGTCATAGAAGACCCCAAACATTTATTATTATGTTCAAATCTGGAGAATGGGCTGGCCATTCCGTTCTACTGGAAAACAAATTGTGGTCCTGCTAAATCTTCAAAACTTGGCCTTTGGACTTCAAGTATACTTTTACATTTTGCAGTGTTCGCCCAAACCATAACCGAACCACCTTCATTTATCGTGATAATATTCTTTGTTCTTTCTATAAGTCATGATAATAATGTTTGTATGCATTTGGATAATCTATGTTGAAGTTTTTCTCGTTGCTAAAAATAACTTTTTGCCACTCTGTAGCCCAGGGCATGTTGGGCTGAGTAACCCCCAAGTTCCTGTTTTGTGATAAGAGGTAAGCGGTAGTTATTTTTTTCTTTTAAATCCATTGAGTTTTCCTGGACAGACGTCGGACATTACGGATATTTATTTGGACGTCTGCTTCCTGCATAATGATGCACGTAGTTAGGACGGAATTTGAAGCGATTAATAAAATTAAGGACTTTCCTCGCTTTGTAATTGCTCGAGGCCGTCCAGAACTCTTCTTTTTGCCATAGTTTTCTCCTTTATCGATAAAATAGTCGACTACTGAGGCACTACGTGAAATCTTCCTGGTAATTTCATGATTGGAAAATCCCTCTTCTTCCAATGCAAGAATTTTTCCTTTTACTTTCTCAGCAAGTTTCGCACCACGACTCATTGTTAAAATATCGGTCAAAAACACTAATAAACACTTTGCAAACTAGTTTATTGGTGTGAAAATAAAACAATCGCGCACTAAAATGTACTGACGTTAAAGATAAACAATCTGCCTTTATCTTTTTTGATCGTAGATGGAATTAATGAAAGAAAAATATTTATTTTACATTATTAGGGATTGGCGTAGATTAATAATGGATATTAATTTTCTGCCTCTATGTTTTTGTCAGAGAGTGTATATTTAGCTAAAGAATGTTCAGTGTTTTCTTTGGCTTAAATATTTCAATACAGTGAAACATTGAATTTCAAAAACAGAAAGAAATCATGCTGCTCCAAAAGGGCGTTACTTACATCTGAGGGTCTTTTGAATGAATCGTAAGACCTTTCTGAGCAAACGCTTGATGTCTCTGATTCGTCAGAGTGATTATCCAGACTCCTCATACTTTTTCTTGGGCTTCTGTAGTGACTTTCCCCCGAATCGTTCTATAAAATGTTCATATAATTACAAAATGCAGATTTAGTTGACATAAATTGAAGAGTCTAACTTACGAAAGCATCAGCAAGGGCCGTCTCAGCCTCTCTGCTTTGCTGCAGGATTTTCTGGGCCAGTACGGGCCTGGATGCGGGACTGAGTGGTGGTCTATCTGTGCCTCGTCGGAAGCGGGCGATTCCCGAACCTCTACTGGGACTGGTCTCTCTGGAGGTATCTCTTGAGCCTTGAGTGGACCTGGGTATACCCGAAGATAATCTTCTAGGTCTGGGTGATGAATCGTGATCGGTAGATCTGTTATAGAGGTAGGCCAGACGGGAACTAGGCGATCCAGATCTACTAGTGGCTGCAAAAAAACAAACTAATTGAAGAATTTCGATCCTGATGGTGGGAATCTTAAATACTGACGTTGTGATTGTGAACTGCGGCTTCTCGTCCGACTAACTCTCTCTGGTGATGCTGTGACCATGGTGTCTGGAGATCGCTTCGGTCTCGCTATAATGATGATAATTATAGAGGGCGTTCTAAGATGTTAGGTTGTCCGGAAAATAATACAGGTTGAAAATGGGGGGTGATCTATACATTCATGCGTGTTTTCTGTTAATATCAGTCAATATATTTAGGAGATAGCTTTGTGGCTCTTATGTATGTGTTTTAATTATTGTATAACAACTATAACTAACGCGTCTTTCAAATTGAGCGGTTTTTTAATTCGTGATTAAAACAAAGATGGCGTTGTGAATTTGCCTAGGTCTAGTCTTATTTCAGAAGTGTCATGGCATTTAAAAAATTGAGACGTACATAATACAGCAATGCGTTAAAATTGTTGAATTATCTTATGAAAATGGATATTCAGTGAAAAATGTAATTACGTAATATTTATGATTTGCACAATCGTCCATCTGAAAGCACTATAAATCGAATTATTGAAACATTTCAAGAAACCGGTTCGGTGGAAGATAAAAGAAGATCAATATATAATTGTAGTGGTCGTTCACAAGAGCATATTCACTTGGTATGTGAAAATGTAGCTGAAGACCAAGAAATTTCCATCAAGTGTCATATAGCCACGATTATGCCAAAATGTTGACAAAAGAGTGGACGTGTGTGTAGCTGCAAGAGGTGGAGAGTGATTGAAATTTGAGTGATTTTGCACCATTATTGAAAGAAACAATTCGAAGCAAGGAAAGCAGCGAGAAAAATGCGTGGAGCTCAAGGAATGAAAAAAACCTCTTACTCTGTAATTCAATAACCTCTGCAATTCACTAACCAATCCAATAAATAGAATTCTCAGATTATTGAACTCAAAATTCCACAATAATCAGTGTTACACATTTGCACGTTCTTAATATCGTAACAGATGTTGACGAGAAACTAAACGACTTAACGGAATGCTATGTTGATATATGTTGAAAAAGTCTTCAAACTCCACAAGGCAATATTCCATCGATTTGACGAATTGCCAATGAAAAATAAGTGAGGGAATCCTTGACTAAACAAGGCAGGTTCTAAGCTTCACGAATAAATAAATTTGTTCGATATTGGCAAAAATTTCTTCTTCTTCTAAAAACACTTGTTGTACGTATTAACATTTTTTCTTTAATTTGAAATACTGTATTAACTTTCGGTCAACCTAATATATAAAGCATGCAATATTTATCTTCAAAGATATCAAGGAATTTTTGTCACTGTTATGAAAAAATTTGGAAACCCTTTTTTCTCTTATTTCATAAAAAAACAAATTTAAAAGCATTAAATTCACTTCTGATTATATCTTTATAAAGATTGGACATTCGTTATTCTTTTATATTCTTAGAACTATCTATACAGCTTGTTTCGTCCATCTTTGAACTTAGACTGCCCCTAGATGCCTCCATTTCTGTCCAGCGCATGCATCTGCGATCTTGTTCCTCTCCCACGTTCGCATTAGTCTTACGTTATGCCCTGACAATTTCCATGTTTTTCGCTATTTTCTCTCTCACGTCTTTCGATCTCTTCTCGTATGAAGTTATTTCGCTTTCTGTCTGTTAGTTTTGTTTAGAGCATCTGCCCTTACATCGACCGTTGAGCTTTATTGATTTTATCCATGTCAGTCTTTGTGAACCTCTATATTTAAGTACTAGTATTAATCATATTTAACTATTTGATGACTCGTCTTTATAAAGCATGGTAAACAAACTATTACAAATTGAGCATGTTTTTTTAAAGTATTTTTAATCATAAAAAAATGGCATTTCCAAACTTTATATACATTGTAGTTTATTCACAGGTTGCCCAAAAAGAAATCAAACTTTTAGAGCTCCAATAGCACTTCAAAAAATTCTTCAAGTCTTATTTTATCACCTCTTTCAGTGATGATGATGGCTGTCAACTCGATATATGACTTTAGCCATTGCTATTACATTTTTTGAGGCATTGCTTACGAATTATGGGTTTTATAGTGGCTTAAATAACCCGCATTAGATCAGCATGGTCTTTCACATGCTGGACATTTAAAGGCGGGCGGATACAAAATTAGTACACGCCTCCTGTTTAGTACCTCGTCCAGCCTGTTCAGTACTGCTGTTACGATAATCCCTTTCTTGTGAGTATAGAGTACAGTTAGAGAGCGCTGGATGTACAAAAAATATATTGATATATTGATCAAAATGTAAAAACGTTTTCGGCGACAAACTATTCTGATGATATACTGAAGGTAATTAATGCATATAATCTTACTTTTGTTCTAATATGTAGTCTTAAGATACTTCACATCTCTTTGCCAACATTTTATAGATCATATTCGGGTTCTTCCTCAAATTTTGACAACTCTTTTAATGTCATTGGCAGATTGTTTTTTAATAGACTAACTACCAGCATTTTTTAGTTTATTAAACTAATTGAAATACACGTATAAGATAACGTAACCATTCCCATATACTCTAAGTAGTTCAAATGGACCGGTTTTGTATTTTATTCGTAACGATTGTGATTAGTCAATACTGGCACTAAATTTCGATTTCTTTTTATTAACCGTCTGTGTATATATAGATATCCGGGAATGCAATAAAGGATTTCTGATGAGATTTTAAAAGTAAAAAGAAAACAATACACATTTTTTTGCGGAAGCAACACTACTCTAAATGCATGATCTCGACTTAAAGAAACTGAACACGCAGAATTATTATCATCAGATTTAAGCGCTACCAATTCTGCATTTTCTCTTGCAAAAAATAATAATCATGAACTTGCAGAATTCGTAGAGTTTTTTTTTGTTAGTTATATCGATATAAATACCTGCATGAACCTCTCCCTCTGCGTTAATGCACATGGAAAAAAGCAATATAAGTTAATGTTGCTAAAAAGGATTATTGGAATGCATAACAGTGATGGTTTTTAATGATAAACTAACTCCAAGGTGATGAAAATTCTAAGTCAATCACTAAAAACACAAAATACAAACGGTACATGCTTTATATTGTAAAATATACGGGGGAGCTTTGAAAAGATTATAAAGAAATTGTATCGTTTTCAAGTTGTTTCTATTTCTTTTAACGGGTTGTCTTTTATTTCACGAAATTTAGAGTGTTGTAGGAAGAGAGAGTACAGTTTCGGATTATGTCAGTACTTAGTATGTATGAACAGTAACATATAACTAAGCTGCTTAAGGATCCATGCCTCGTTTGGTGCCTCGAAAAAATGACTGGCCTCGTGAACTCTATGAAATTGTCTGAGTTTAGTAAATCGATCCGAGTCTATTTGATGAGAATCAAAAAAATACATATAAGAGGGTCATTTGAAAAGTTCTCGGCCTGAAAAAAAAAACGCAAGATGTTTAACATTTTGTTTCAAGGCAGTCATCTTGCAATTCAATACATTTAGACCAACAATGCTCTACTCTTTCAATACCCTCAACATTAAACTCAAAGATATTTACCACTAAACATATGTATCAAACCAAATAGCTTTTTTATTCCTTGAATCGCGTTTCGCTAACCATGTTAGCATCATTAGGAGTTTGCATTTAGTGTTTCACATCGAAGGTTCCAACAGAAGAATGGACCGTTAATATAATCAGATTTGTCCAACAAGTAAGCGATTGTTCCAGCTTTGATCTCATTATTTAAAGTTGTAAAATATATACAGAATTTTATACACCGAATTGATGTAGATTACGAAATATACTTATGCAAAGCCCCTGTTCAATATGAGGTTAAAATTTAAAGTTAAAACACAGATGGCGATGTGAGTGTGCCTAGGTCTAGTCTCATTTCAGAAGTGTAATGTATGACATCTATAAAAATGGAGTCGTACACAATACAACGCGTTAAAATTGCTGATTTTTTTTATGAAAATGGGCGTTGAGTGAAAACTGTTTTTAGACAAATATGTGATATTTGCGGTTTGCACAATCGTCCATCCGAAAGCACTATCAATCGAATTGTTAAAAAATTTCAAGAAACTGGTTTGGTGGAAGATGAAAGGAGAGCAATATATAGTCGTAGTTGTTGAGAATATTGTTCTGGTACGTGAAAGTGTTGCTGAAGGCCCAGAAATTTCCATTAGTCAATATTCACAACAATTTGGACTCGGTGAATCCACAACATGGCGTATTTTACGAAAGGATTTATCTCTGAGACATATAAGGGATTAAGTTTTTAGTAAGGAATTAAATTTACTGGATCATTTAAAACGTCGTGCATTTGTTAATTAGATCAAAGAACAAACAGATGTTTTTTCTCAAAAGATCATCTTTTTAGATGAAGAACATTTTGATAAACAAAATTGCCGCATTTGGGGTGAGGGAAATTTGTAATTGATTCATGAGAAACCTTTACATCCTAAATGAGTCACTGCATTATGACCAGGATGTGTAATTGGACAGTACTTCTTTTCTGCTGGTTCCATATCGTGAAATGATAACTGGATTTTTATGGGCTGAACTGAATAATATTGATCTGGAGAATATGTGGTTCCAACAGGATGGCGCTACACCTAACTCTGCTAATGAAACAATTGATTTATTGAGAGAAAAATTTCTCTTGACGAGTTATTTCAAGAAATGGTGATGTTGATTGGCCACCAAGATCATGTAATTTGTCACCGTTAGACTATTTTCTTTGGGGTTACGTAAAAAGCCAGGTCTATAAGAACAATCAACAATCGATATCTGAACTAAAGGATGAAATTATTCAAGTCATTGGTGAGATAGAGCCACAATGATGCCAAAATGTCGTCCAAAATTTTGATAGAGTGGATGTATGTGGAGCTATAAGAAGTGGTCATTTGCCAGATATCGTCTTTCGTGTTTAAATGTCATGCTTCAATTATTAATAAAAAATTTTTTGGAATCAACGCAAATTCTGTTTTATTCAAGAATTAAAAAAAACCGCTCAATTTGAAAGACGCTTTATATACATGTCTATGATACTGGAATCGTGAAGAATTCTTCTTGATTGAGTGGAAAAGAAACAAACATTTGTTCGTTGGGGATATGGAATTTAGGAAAATTATTAATGTATACATATAAATCTTTTATTATTAAAAATAAGTATATATTTTCGTTGATAAGTATTTTATAGATTAAATCCCGTTCTTCTCAAAGCACTCTCGTATTGTTTGTTTTTTGTCAGAAAATTTACAGGATGTCTAAAAAGAAACCCAACTTTTACCCAACAAATGGTATCTATTATGATCTGGTTATAAGTAGCATTAGTTGGTTTTAAACAGTCCGTTGTATATGGTTGCTTCATGATGTTGCTCATTTCATATAAGTTACAAGTTTACTGCAAGTCGATTAACATATGAGCGGTGGTTAATAAAATGTCCAAAAAATAGTCGTCCATCATTTACAAAAATTTTTATAAAATAATCAGCATGTCCCCGGGAAATATCCCCAATACATTAACCTTTGTCAATTTTAGGCTATAAGTTTGGACAATCTATCCTAAATGCCCGATTTGACTACCAGTGATTATTTGTTTTTGAATCTTAGAACTGCATTTATAGTGGTTTCTTACAAAGACAACCCCGAGATTGAGACCGGTGTGACCGCATTACTAAGCAAAATGTCAAAATTAAAGCCGAATAAATTTTTTTCTACCTGTAGCAAAAGTTGGGTTTATTTTTTGATATACCTATATAAAATCAAGTACTAATGAATAACTACTAATCTTTCATGCAAAAATGCATTCAAATCTGTAGCTGCATGAAATGAAAAACATTAAACAAACAAAAAAAGAATTAGGGGAAAAACCTACGAAGGCTTGCGGTGCCTGTGTGAATTTTGCTTCTGGCCATTGCCGAATACTGTGCCCTGGCTTTCGCCCTTTGTGCTGCCTGCAGATCGATGGCCGAATTGCTCCGAAATCCTTTCCTACTCGCACTATCTACAATTCAGAAATATCCAACCGTTACCCTAAATGCCACTGATGATTGGTTAAAAGTGATTCAGCAAATGACTGTGAAGTGATTTTATAGAAAGCTCCACTTTAAAATGACGATATAGTATGTATACTTAATATTTTTATATTTATACATTAATCATACAATATTAAAGAAAAAAGAAATGTTTAGATCATGTAATATGAAACTTTGAGGATTTTAAAGTGTGTGTATTCTTCTTAAAGCAGGTTTAGATTTGTTTATCTCTCTTAGGGCCGGTTCTACAATGCAAGAATATACCAGGTATAAGCTATACTTGGAATAAACCCCTGTTACGCGGGTTCAATAAAACGGGTGGGCTACGGGCGTTTAAAATTTTATTCTAAGTACAACTTATATCTGGTATATTCTTGCATTGTTGAACCGGCCCTTAGTAACCTCTTAGTTCTACATAAGACCATTAAAATTAAATTTATTGGTTCTTGGAATTGTTGTCAAAAATATCCACATATAACGAAGTCTAATTATAGTCTAATTCCATTAGCTCATGTCAGGATTTATTCACTTCAAGCATATCAAAGCACCAATAAGATATGTAGACCTGAATTAAGTTCTCTGAATGGTGATCTGATTCATTCTCGATGTAATCTCTCTCTTCCAATGTTTACAAAATTGCTTTTCTCGGATTTTGTTGTTGTTTCTGTCAGACAGCTATCCAACCATCACTTAGGCTGCTCCTTGTATCAGTCTTCTACTGTTTCGTACTAGGCAGATTAAGTTGGCTGAATGAATAAGTTTATGTCAATCACACTAACCACGTCCAATGTCTTTGACAGTATCATGTTGCATTGACATCATCTGCTCAGAGTATGTTCAATAGTAGTAAACTTTGTCTTGTTTTTCTTCTGGTACATCGTGTTATCCTGAAGGTTCGTGGGGAGTTTTTAAAGATGGAAACACAAACGCAAATAGTTTATGTGAATATTTCTTTAGTCTCTTATTTAATTCTCTGTTCTGTAATTCTCCCTTTGCCAACGTTGTGGTAGGTCTATTTTAAAGATTCCCCACTTAAAAAAAAATTGAAGGAAGTAGAATAAATGGTAGTCCAAGGGTGCAATGTCCGGAGAGTAAGGGGGATGGGGCAAACATTCCAATTGAAGCTCGACAATTTTTGCCGGGACCTGATTGAAACGTGTGGTCGTACATTGCCATGATGAAACAAGACGCCTATGTTAATGCTGGGCGTTTCCCTTCAATCACTGCCTTAAGGCGATCTAATTGTGAATCGTAGAGGTCAGTGGTGATGGTTCGGTTGTGTCGAAGAAGCTCAAAGTGTATGGGTCCGTCCAATTCTACCAAATGCAAAGCATAATTTTTATCGGATGAAGACATCTTTCGCCATGCTTAAAATTACTGACCCTAGCAACCTCCATGATTTTTTTGTTGCGCGTTGTTGTATAATCTACTTTTCATCACCAATTACCATCTACTTCAGAAATAGAGCATTAGATTTTTATCAGCAAGAGTCACAAGAAGAGATTCGATCTAACAGATTTTGCTCACCAAGTTCGTTAGGGACGGTCGATTTGTTAATATTTTACTTCTATGCTATCTCACGGACCGCGGTGCGTAGATCATCGGCTATTATAGCCTTCTTTTCCTCGGTATCAATGTTTGAAGGATGGCCAGAGCGATGCCGGTCTTCCAGGTCAAAATCTCAGGTCCTGAACCGACGAAACCACTTGTGCACCGTTGTCTCAACAGAACCCTCCTCTCCGTAGACCATGTGCACCGTTGTCTCAGCAGAACCCTCCTCTCCGTAGACCGCACAATCTTGTTTTTTTGTTTGGGCAGCGTTCTTGCCCTTGTTGAAATGAATAAATACAAGTTATCGATCGACATTTTCAATTTGAATCAACTTGAGCAACTGGAAGGCAAATCAAAGAGAATCCGAAGGAAAATATTGTAAATACTACAGGAATTAATGATCTGTAAACTAACATTTCTAATCCAATACAGTTTTTTGTTTACAAGCACAATCCGATAAAATACCTCTTTCCAAGTTGTATTTCTGCTTTCTTTAGCTATATGTGCATATAGTGCCTATGTAATCCTTTTAAGTTTACTGAAAGAAATGACTCACTTTCTTGGTTTTAGTAAGCTCATGCAATGAGTTGATTGTCTCTTATTGCTATATTTCATATTACACAATCTTTTAATATGGTACAATCTTTATTGCCTAAAATAATGATCATGCATAAATAATAAAGCAGTATTACTAGAAAATATAAAACTAAATGTTATAGAAACATTTTCCCCAGAATGTTACGTACTATCGGGTCTAGAAAGTACAGGAATGCCACTGCGTTGTCGATAACTTCGAGGTAGAGATGGCGCTCTATGCAAGCCACTGACCGCACTAGCTAAATTCTCTGTACTGCCTGTTTGTATCCGATTTGTAGCAGCATTAGAAAAACCCAAACAGTATAGTGTACAGCGCAATAATATTCAAGTGGATAAACTTTATATTTTGAAACTTACCAGACACGCTTTGTGGTGCGGTCTTTCCGTACTGCCTCGGAGTCTTGTAGCAACTATTCAGATTGTTATTCGATGAGCTAGCTGACATACCATCTCCCTGCAACGCTCTCCTATAACTAGGTTCTAAAGATTGTAACAGAGCTTCTGCCTGTTCTGGAAAATGATCCCTAAACCCCCTGAACGCCCTGCAAAAAGCAACATTTCATTAAACCACCACCATCACTGAACATGTCAGGAGCAGTTTTACTTTCTGGAGGAAACTCTCGCCTCTGGGTCAGCATCGGCGATCCCCTTCTTCACACAGTCCTGCAGCAAAGACACCTGCTTCTCCAGGGGATGGGTGGGCCAGTGGGACAGCATTATTTCGACAAATTCGCAACACAATCGCCGAATTTCTTTACTCTTTGACGTCGTGGCGTTGCTGGTGATGATGGGAATCAAGCGAGGATTGTGGATGTGTTTGATGATAAATTTAACTGTAACCTCACCAGAAGTAGCCATGATCTTAAAAAAAAATCGCGTTAAAATGGTTGTATGTCGTCAATTTAGCTTCCGAGGTACCTTGGCAGAATTTTGAATGAGGTTGATGAGAGATTGCAACAGCATTTCAGCAGTTTTTTCAAATCTGTTTCCTATACATTGAGACAAATAAGCTATAGTGATGCAGGCTTCTCGTACCACCTGCGACCGTAGGTCTTTGAGGGAACTTTGAAGGGCTAGGTCTAAATTTTTCAGACCAACATAGAAATCGTCCGATTGGGTTGCACCAGCAATGACTAGAGAGCGAATTTTCTTCAACTAGAAAAGGTGTTGTTCAAAATAGATGTAAAAAAATATGAAATAAATCTTACAGCATCCACTCGCTTATTCCAGTCTTTGCTAGAGTCAGATATGATGTCCTGGATGCTTTTTAAATGTTCCGATACATCTCTGGGTGAAAATATTTGTACATTGGGAACGTCCTCAAAGAATTTGAGGAATACTTCTTCATCTACCGCTCCAGCTAAAGTAAATATGAATAAAAAAAGGGTTTTATTTATTTCTTTTTGAATAATTTGTTTTATTAAGCCCCATATAAACATTAATTTGATGTCAATGTTACATGGATGATATGAAATTGTTAATAAATAGCAAGTTAATTCGAGAAGTTTTCGAGTTGAATTTTATTCAAACAAGGGAGAAAATTTTGGGTTGATGTAAAAGTTCGTCCTATTTTTTTTGAAAAAAATGTTATTTCTATGACCTTTCTCCATCTCTCTGGTAGCTGCATAATATCGTGGTCATAAAAGTGTTGAGGTTTTCAAGTTTTTACCATATAAGTTTTTACTATATATGGTAGTCGGTGGGCATAAAGCCAGGAGAGTGCGATGGGTGGTCCAAAACATCCCTGACAAGTTGTAAAAGTTTGTATCAGCTGGTCGAAGACACGTGTGATCTAGCATTGTCTCGATGAAATCCTATACATTTTCTGTTCGATAATTCATATCTTCTTTTGCGTCTTCTACCATGTATGTAAATATGAAACCGGAATTTTTGTATATAAATAACAAGATTATTGTATGAAAATGATAAGAAATATTTTATTTAAAATATTGCCCATCGCTAGATATATATTTTTCCCACCTGTCTGACAATTTGTGGATGCCACGTCAAAAAAACGTTTTGCTCTTTTGAGGCAAACTAGTCATCGAGCCCTTTTCGTAAGCGAAGCGCTGCTCAGTAAGTGCGTGTCCCATCAATGCAAATAAGTAGTAATCGGACGGAGCCAACCAGACCATAATAGATCACACCCTTCTGATCCCACCAAACACAGAGCATTGTCTTACGTCCATAGTGATTTGGCCTTGCAGTCGATGTCGATGGTTCGACTGGAGTTACCCATGATCTTTTACGCTTAGGATTTCCAAAATAGATCCCCTTTTCATCGCCAGTCACAATTCGATGGAAAAATTGCTTTCTTTTGTATCTGGCGAGCAGCATTTCGCAAGTGGAACCCATTTTCTCATCTTCTGGATCTTTCCCATGGCTTTCGAACTTTTAGAGACGGTTTTCCGTGTCACATTTAATTGATTCGCGAGTTGTTGCATTTGGGCGTTATCCAACAATGCTTGCACATCGCTATCTTCAAACATTTTCGGTGATTTTGCACGTTCTTTGTTTCTCACGTTAAACTCGCCACTTTTGATTTTTTTAAACCACTCAAACCACTGTGATTTACCAAGAGCATGCTCACCGTAAGCTTCGATAAGCATTCCATGCGATTTTACAGCAGTTTTCTTCAAATGGTAACAGAAAATCAATGCTGCCCGCATGTCGTAGTTTCTATACACAAAATTCGACATGTTCAACGCTATTACAAACTATGCTGTTGTATGAAAGCGACCTATGGGCAAATTCCGGTTTTAATTTACAGACCTGGTAAAGCATATGTCGAAAATGCTTCTTATATTTGTTATTTTAATGGCTCAACTAATTAACAAAAAACACAACAAAATTATACAATTTCTTCCCAAGTACTCGCTGAAATTCCTTTCGCGAAATAAAATAAAACTTTACACGTGTGAAGCTGATAACACGCACCAACGGTTTTTCGATGTAACGTGTCATCTAACGCAAAAAATTGGACGAAAAAACTTTTGACTTCAACGCAATATTATACAGAAGGTACAAAGAAGTAAAAATATGGAAGGTATAAGGGTACTAGGTTTTAAAGGTGGTTCTTTCCCAGCTCGACAACTTTTCGAATGTCCTTTGTATGGTTATTTAAATGGTGATTTGATTGGTTGTCGAAGACGATACAGTCGAGTGGATAAACTGACACCAAATTAAAAATTTATTTAGTAGATTAAACTTACATGCCGATGGTAAGGTAAGTTTT